>VONZ01000100.1:1200000-1591644 GCA_012976165.1 Labeo catla
AAAGCTTCTTTATTTGCTAATGCACTTTCTCGAAGAGCTCATTTTCATAACTAGACACAGAGTAATTGTAAATCAATGCATAGCTATGAAAATTAGCACATGAATTGCCGGTGCAAATATGAATCTGTTTCTTTTCCTGAAGCACATGTCAATGCCTGTTGTCTGTGA
Source organism: Labeo catla (assembly GCA_012976165.1). Taxonomy (NCBI): domain Eukaryota; kingdom Metazoa; phylum Chordata; class Actinopteri; order Cypriniformes; family Cyprinidae; genus Labeo; species Labeo catla. Next base: position 1,200,169 of record VONZ01000100.1, read on the forward strand.
AGGCAACTACACTGGAAAAAAAAAAAAAAAAGAAAATTAAAAATGGTAACATCTAAAATAACTGTTTTTACTCAGATCAGAAATTATTTAACCCTTATGTTGTTTTTTGTCCTGGAGAGGATTTTCCTTTTCTCAAAAATTGATGGAACTGATTTAGCTCACATACGGTATAATTCTTCAGAATTGGTCCAAAGTCAGAGTTGAAAACAAACAAACAAACAAACAAAAAAATAAACAATTATGTTTGCAAATTGTATAATATCCAAGGTACACATTTCTAGTACTTGTGCAGTTAATTCTCATATTTTCAGAAAGTTTTGGAATATTTGTCCTCTACTCAAATTTGTCACTACCGAAACGCAGTAATAATAATTTTATTAGAAGGGTTATATTGGCCTGTTAAGATTTTGCTTACATCTAGATTGTAAATATATATTTTTGCTATTTTATTAGTTTTTTCAGAGGTAAATCCATAACAATTATTTTTAACAATATTTCAAGTGTAATTGATGAGATTTGTTGTGTTTTGAATGCAATTTTTCTTTGTAAAAAGCTGTAAAATTTATTAAAGCTGTAAAATTTACTCATTTCAAAGTTAAGCATTCATTAGTTTGAATATACATTAAACCAAAAACTATCATAACATCTTAGTTGATAATTCCGTTTACTTTACTTTTGACAAAACATTCCATGTTCTGAGCGTGACAGCACATTTTCGGTAATGACAGTAATGCTTTGGTAGCGACCACATCACAGAATTTTAACTTGCATACTAAAATGCTACTAAAACATAATAAAATACAAAAAAAAAAAGATGCTAATCAGCACACGGTTAGCTAGCACAGTTCTGAACAGTGGTATACATATATAAGAACTAACATGCTATTGAATAACTCCCAAAAACGTGTGCTTAATTGCAAAAAAAAGGTGTTTGGTAATGACGTTCATTAAAGTTACACAGATTTTTCGGACTTTTGAACACATTTACCTCAAAATGATGAGACCTGTCTACTCACACCTTGTAGCTTATGAGAGAGGGAGACACAAGAATATTTCCTGATCATAAATATATGGGTTTAGTTAAAATTAGTCTCTGCCAATAGACTAAAACATACACTGTTTCAATAGTGACATGAAAAATGCATTTTTTTACATGAAGTTTCAGAATTTACAAAGAGTATTTATTTATTTATTACACTTGTGCTTATAAATTTCTAATTCTGCTTTATTATCACCAAATCATGGATTCAATCTTTTAGTCAACTTGTTTTAATTCAGTTAGTACAGGTTTTGTGTTTCTTTTTGGAACTGATTGATCATAGGCTTTATTGATTAAATCGAATCTGAACATTGCCAACATCATATCCACATATAATGTTTTTGTTTCTTTAACTCAAAAACTGAAGTAAATAAGCTTAGAGCAACAAGGCCTACGATCGATCAGTTCCAAACAGAAACACAAAACCTGTGCTAATAAGAAAATAAGAAAAATAAGCTGAAAAAAAGACTGAATCCATGATTAGGTGATAATAAAGCAAACAGAGATTTTCATTTGTGACCGTAAACACAAAGGTTAACGTCACTGAACCAACCTGCATACATAAATGTAACCACTATTTATGGGTTAAATTGGGCTTTTTAAGGTAGTGCAAGTTGCCTTTTTTCTCTGTGCTTTGCTAAAGGTGGAAATCTTTAAGCAGTAGTTCTCTTAGGATCACATTAATCTTAGTTTGTGGAGAAGTTATACCAACATAAATAATAGTTTTAATTCTGCTCAGTGCCTCGAAGAGAGCTTGAGATGGGTTGTGGTTTGCCAAGCTCTTTAACAACTGAAACATCATAAATGTCTAATGCTGATAACGTAAAATATAATTTGTGTGCTGCGTTTAATATATCTTTTTAGGAAAATTTCTCAGAAACACTTGATAAATAATCTGAAATGGTCTACTTTGAACACACACAATAACCCTAATCACAGAATTGAAGCCCGTCTGCAGATTCGTGTCAGATCAATATTTTGTTCGAGCCTCATTGCCGGTCTGTTTACCTTGGCTAGTGCTGCCTACATGCCGAGCCCCTGCTCTTTGTTTGAACATGTGACTCTGTAATAATGGCAGGTAGAAGAACTAATAGGCACTGCAATATCTGCAGTTTGACCCCATGTGGCTTTTCCTAATTGATCCATAGATTAGCATCAGACTCATCAGTTAGAGGATGATCTGGCCTACTCATTGCTCAGTCTTTTCTCTGCCTCTCTGCCATTTGTGCAAGGACAGAAGGAACGGCTTGTTCCCGCTTGAAAAAATCAGACGTATGTTTAAAAATAAGGGTATAGAAAGACAACAAGAGGCACTCATGAAAAAAAAGGGTTGTATGATGTTTTCCTTTGTCCTTTGGTTGTTCCATTTAGGTTTGAATGTGAACTTATAAATCTGTGATTCTTATTTTACGTGATCGTCCAAGCTAGTCTCCATCTAACCTTTACATCCATCCCTGTTGTCAATACCCACAATCCCAAAGTCTGACTCTGACCCCCCTCCACCCTTCAAAAATGGCCAACGCAGACCCCTCCACTCCATGCCCTATATGTACATTTGACCAAGCTATGTAAACTTCCACATGTGGGTGTCATTCTCGCCCATATTTGCCATGGGCTTTATTGGGACACGATTAGTTTCCAGAGCAAATTTGGAATGAAAGAAAACATCGCCTGCGGCATGTGAGCCAACAAACTGTGCCACTGCGTGTCGTTGTATATTTACATGGCTCCAGCTTTGTTTTGATAAACCTTTACCCGCAGGTAAAGCTATTAGAACTATTAGAGGTAAACCTAGCAGAAAATGACCATGAGCAGGTGATGCCTCATTGACAAGTTATAGCATTTTTTTTGCATGAACTGCAGCATGGAAATGACGTTAAATTGTATATTCTAGTCGTAGACGTTCTTTTTTAAGCGACTATTTCATGCTATGTGAATATTTGGTTTTATGATAAGTGAATGCAAACTGTTATCCCCCGCATATTACTACACTACCAGTCAAAAGTTGATAATATAATAGTTATTTATTTATTTATTTATTTATTTAAATGACTGTTTTCTATATGTGAATATTTGTTAAAATGTGATTTATGTGATGCATCGTTACCCAGTTTTCAGTGTCATATGATCCTTAGAAATTATTCTAATGTGCTGATTTGCTGCAAAGAAACGTTTCTGATTATCAGTGTTGCAAACAGTTGTGCTGCTTCATATTTTTATGGGTAAGTAAGATTAAAAAGGAAAAATAAATAATGCTTATGTTCAGCAAGTGTGCATTAAATGGATCAAAAGTGACATTAAAGACATTTATGTTTCATAAAAGATTTATTTTTCAAATAAATGCTGTATGAACTTTCTATTAATCAGAAAATCCTGAATAAAGTATAATGGTCTTCATTACTGATAATAATAACCATTATTAATAATTAAGCAGCAATAATATTTGAGCAGCAAATCAGCATATTAGAATGATTCCTCAAAGATCACTGATAGTAGACTGGTAGTGTATATATTGCTATGCTGATATTCTTTTAATGAAATTATTACTCTGTTATATGTTATTATATATATTTAGTCATTTTTTATTATTATAATGTATAAGCATAAAAATGTTGGTTTTACTTAAGAGTTTTGTTGGTCAAAAAAAGTTAAAAATTAAAGCAGTGAATTATTTTTCAGTCGATAAATGGTCCTGATGTAATCTTAAAGTTCTGTAACATCCAGATCATCTTCCGTCCTTTTCACGCTCAAGTCTTTGGGCCGCTCCCGTCTTTTACCACTGGGTCGATGCCATGGCAACAAAGGAAGCTCCCAGCCCCTGTGCAATAATGCTGGTCCGATCAACCCCACATTCCTGTATTGACCACCCGCGTGAGATTAAACGCAGGTGACATTTCCGAGGTGAAATTTGCAATTTCCACAAATATGAGTTGGCTGAAACGCGGCATGACAGCACATAAAATCAATACAAATAACCTGAATCCCTAATACCTTGATCCCTGTTAGTAGAGGGATGCATTACAACTAAGACACTGGAAGTGGGAGCAACAGCCCAGGAGCTGATCCCTGATTCCTATCGACTGGCTCCAGGCCAAACACTGCCGCAATAACAATTAGGTGTGCAAGTTTGTCGATTTTCTCCGGCTGCATGCTTCAGCACAGGCAAACTTCTGAGCTCCCTATACCGGACCTGACAAATGAGGAGTCTGTTAAGGATCATTTTGCATACTGTGTAACTGAGAAAATGTGTTGACTAGTGATATATTTATTTACTTATTTATTAAATATTTATTTATTTCAGCCAGTTGCATGTCCACATCTTTCACAATGCCATTTTAATTGTATTCATGGAATATGTATATATATATATATATATATATTTTATTACAAATAAAAATACAATGATATATATATATATATATGTATGTATGTATGTATATATATATATATATATATATATATATATATATATAATTTATTTATTTATTTTTTTTTTACAGGTCACACACATGGTCACAGTTTAGTTTGGGGAGCAATTTTCACTGTTAACTAACTATAAACTGACTTTTACCTCAATAAACTCCTAATTTGCTGCTTAGCTAGTGAAGTAGTTGTTAAGTTTAAGATTAAGGAAATATATATTATATGGGCATGCAGAATATGGCCTTAATATATGCTTTATAAGTACTTAAGTAGTTATAATAGAAAGCCAGTATGCTATTAATATGCATGCTAGTAAATAGTTAGAATTGTCCCTTAAAATAAAGAGTTACAAATACATTGTGTTTTCTAAAATTAGTGTCAATACTTTTACACTGATTCTGGCTGCATCAAGCTCAGTATTTCAACTCTGTCTCAAGTCATAGCAAATCTCACTATCCTCTGATTTTCCTTTTTTTTTTCTTTCCGAAAATAGCTATTAGGCATTAGTCTGTACACATAACATGGAATAACATGGAGGCTGTTATTAGCCATTTTTGCACATCTTCAACAATGAAACACATTGGTTTACATAAAATGTTTTGAAAGAGAAATAGATTTATCTATTTTTCCCCCAATTATAATGTGTGATTCATCAGAAGGTTTAACAAAACTTGGCAATACCAATGCTATTTCACAACCAATTCATACGTATTTTATGAGTTAGCTAATTCTTACGAACATATGTACAAATTGCCATGAGATCGGGTTAGCAATACCACAAGAATTGTCTCTATTCTATAATTGAATATGCATATAAATTTCAGTTGTTAATGTGGCGGGGTTAAAATAATGAAATGCGCTAGAATGAAGTTTAAGGTCAGTAACAATAAAAAACAAAAGAAAATGACCATAAACACATTAAACTAAACAATACTAGTGCAAATCAGTTATGACCCTGGCACACAATAAAAACAAATCCTGTTAAAATAATAATAATAGTAATTGTAAACTAGTGGCAGCTGTGGTTGCCAGCATTCAACTGTATAAATAAAAGATTTATTAAAACAAACCATTATAATCTGATGGCTTACTTGTACTTAAAAGAAAAATTTATTGTCAAATCAGGCTTCGGTGAACACATTTTATCATGTTTCAGCCACATACTGTATATTTGGCCTGATTTGGGAATATAAGATTTGGTCGATGTTTTTAGTCATGTGAAAAAGCTAGAAATGTTGAAAGCTCAAATAGCACAGTTTCCTGAAAACGTCCCTGGTTTATCATGATCTTGCTCTTTCATTATTTTTTTTATTTTTTTTCGCATGCAGTGAGAAAATATGAGATAATAAATTTAATGAGTTCTACGGTTAAAGCAGGTGATAAAAAGCTCTTCAGCCGTCTTAGATCTGTTACTCATTCACAACTCAGCGACAGCCGAGACTCAGAAAGGCAGTGAGTGTGTTTGTGTAGGCTCTGATATGTGATTGAAGGATGCAGCGGAATCATTGGCTGCTTAAGCTGCTCTGTCAGGAGGAATTAAAGCCTGATGTTCAGGAGCAGGACAGGTGGAATGCAGGAATGGAGATAGCTTAATCTGGCTCTTTTAGAAAGCGCCACTCTGCTGAGCGGTCAGGAGATCGCAGGTTACGCAGCTGACCCGTAACCTCGGCGTACGAGCGTGCGGCAGACATCCAGGACAGGTCCAGACGCCTCACCCTCCTTTTCTGCTGTTTGCCATGTTTTTAAAAGCAGGCCCAGAGCCATCATCATTACGCTGAGAGCTCGAGATGGCCCACCGTAATGTGTGTGCAGAGTCGCTCCATCTGTTTGTAAGGCCCTCAGCAGAAGTGTGGCGGCTGTTGACATTCTCCATATAATATTGTTTGAATTTTTCATCAAGATCCTGGTCTGCATTACAAGAGCCCTTTTCTTTTCATGTTATTTGTACATTCTTTGTATGTGTGTACCTAGCTCTTCTTTTGTTTGTTTGTCTGCACGTCTTATTTTAAACTCACAGTCCATTTTTTATCGTCCCCAGCTCAGTCCGGGTGGCGTTTGTGGGGTCACGAGCAGCGGTCAGCCGCGCACCCCCACCCGTCCCGGGTCTCTTTTCGCCGCTACCTTTTGTGCAGGGGACCCTGACGTGGCTGTGAATGCAGGTCACCACAGGTTACTGACAAAGGCCTGTGAAAGGGTGTTCTGTGCTCGGCTGAATGGGCCGATGTGCACCGTTAAATACGGCCTGCCTCCTGTCAATGTTGCCGCCATTAAAAAGAACTTGGCTTGATACCCTCTCCTTTTCATGCACGTGAAAGTTAGTTTTCTCTTTGTTTCTCCTGTTGTGTCGGGGCGTTCGGCGTCTTTGTTGTACTGTCAATGTCGCAGCAGTAAAATGAGTTCATCTTTGATTCAGAGCCTGTTCTGTTGTGTGTTCGCATCCATAAATAAAGCAGTATTTCTAGTCTGCTCTTAAATCTGGACCTCAGTTTAAATCGCTCTTCATTGCTAAAGAAGGTAAATATTGAACAGAAAACAAGAAGATACCATGTTTATTGTTATTATTATTACTATTATTATTATTATTAGTATTATTATTGTTATTGTAGACATGCGTGCTGGACTACCACACTGAAGAAAAACCTAAATATAAAATAAGTAGTTTAAAATGTTTAAGTCAAAAATGTTATTTACCATCACTGACACAGTGTTATTTTAACATTATTGAGAGGTTATTGTTTTTATGAATATTTTGAAGTTTACATTTTAGTAATGTTGTTGTGTTTTTGCCATTTTTTTTTTTTTTAGTAGTTTTTTTAATGTTTTGAGTCATTTTATTTGTTATTTTAGTACATCAAGTACAAGTATAAAATATACACACACAAACATATATGTATGTTTTTTAATGGTTTTAGTTAACTAATTTAACCCTGTACTGACCAACCTATACATCAGTTTATACCAACAAAATACATTTATTATGGGTTAAATAAGGTAGAAATAGCTCTTTAAGATAATAATTGCAGGTTACCAAATTTTTACAGTGCACGTGAAAACAGTACATTAATATTGTAATTATCAACACCATGGTATACTGTCATTTTCTTTTTTTTTAAAAGCACTGCTGAGCAAGTTATCACTACAATGACATATTCACTGCAAGCAACGGTATGTTGGCATTATCAGGCACAGCCGTCTCACTTTGTGTGTTAATGAATTTGTAGTGTGCGTGCACTCAATGAGGTTAATGGAAGGGATCTCGGAGGCTCATCTTGCCGGCCCAGCCCACTCTTTCAAGCCTGCTTTCCATGCATGTTTCCGGAAACGATTCTTTAGTCAGCTCGTTGCCTCTCCGCCTCCCCCTATTGTTCTCTGCCCTCTAGGGGCCCTTCTCGCTTTATCTGATGCCAATTCTGCATCGCACTCCTCCTGCCCCCTATCTGAATGTCTCCTATATGGCTGTGTTATCTTATCCGCAGTGTCATCTCTTTATCAGCCCCATCCCGACCCCAGCCGATCAGGCAGACTGCATCAGAACCGCACACATGAGCACAGCTCTGCTTACACATAATCCGCTCACAGTATTCTTCAATTTGCTCTATCGAGACGGACAAATCCCTACTGAAATAAAAAGCTGATAGATGTATATATATATATATATATATATATATATTTTTGCTCTTTGCCTGCACTGAGGTTGATCAAGTGTATAATATAATGTAATATAATATAAAATATTTCCCATGACCCTATAGACGACAAGCAGTTTGAGAATAGAATAGAATAGAATAGAATAGAATAGAATAGAATAGAATAGAATAGAATGGAATAGAATAGAATATTCTGTGAACAACCTTACAAAAATGTGATTTAATTAGAAAATTAAAATTGCAGTAAATTGACTTTAAGGTAATTATTTATTATTTAATGTAACGCTTTACTGTCTTTGTTACATGTGCTATTTGATGTTAATTACTATTATTCAGTGTCTAATTACACTGTAACAAGACACCTTAAAAAAAGAATAATATAATATAATATAATATAATATAATGTAATATAATATAATATTACCCTACAGATGACAAGTAATTTGAAAAATGAATAGAATAGAGTAGAATAGAAATATGTAATATGCTGTGAACAACCTTACAAAAATGTGATTAGATAATTAAAATTAAGGTAAATTGAATTTAAGGAAATTAACTAAAACTTAACACTTGATTTTACGGTGTCCTTGTTACATGTGTAATTTGTTGTTAATTGCCATTACTCAGTGTGTAATTACTGTGTTATTACACTGTAACAAGACACCTTAAAATAAACAATAATATAATATAGTAAATGTAATATAATATTACCCTACAGAAGACAAGTAATTTGAAAAAAAAAAAAAATAGAATAGAATAGAATAGAATAGAACTGAAATATGTAATATGCTGTGAACAACCTTACAAAAATATGATTTAATTAGAGGTCAATTGAATTATTTAAGGTAATTAACTATAACATAACACTTGATTTTACTGTCTTTGTTACATGTACTATTTGTTGTTAATTACTATTACTCAGTGTGTAATTACTGTGTAATAAGACACATTAAAATAAAGAATAATATATAACATAATATAAAAGGTACACTTTTGTAACTAAAGAGTCTGTATTAGTTCTTTAAAGGTACATATTAGTACCCAAAAGGTACAAAAGTGTACCTTTTGAAAAGGTACTGCCCCAGTGACAGCTTTTGTACCTTTATTTCTGAGTGTAGAATAGAAGAAAAGAAAGAAAGAAAAAAAAGAATATGCTATTTAAGTCTTTCTGTGTAATGACAATGTAATTACAATTCAATTGTATTCAGTCACATTGTATTATATTATATTAATGTAAACAACGTTTTAAAAATGTAAAAATGTAAAAATCTGAAATGGAAAATAAAAAAGTGAGCTACATTCAGGTACATATTAAATAAATATCATGTTATTAACAAATCAATAATAGTGTAATTACAGTAAAAAAAAAAAAAAAAACATGTTTCTATTAAATGTTTTTATGGGACAGGATCAGAGATGGTCTCTAACATGGATAACAATCCCCGTGTTTTTCTTTTTTTCCTCTGTCGTTCATGGAAACTACCTTCTACCTTTGTTTCTGTTTCTTTCTCCGATCCGTGCTGAATGAACACGAGGCTTTTCCTCCTCGTCGGCGCTGACGGACGGGATTGGATCTGCGTGACAGGTGAGTCGGCCCAGCTGCTACCTGTAGCAGACAGCAGCTGTCCGTCTCTCTCGCTCGCTCGAACACACGCACTCACTCACTCACTCATTCGCACTCACAAACAGTCAGTCACGCATCCAGTCACACTCATTCAAAAACATAAATGCATACCCTCCCACACAGCCATTCACCCCAAACAATCAGCTCTGCTCAGATGCCCGGCTAAAGGAGCAACATGCTCTGACACACAGTTTGAAAGCTGCTACTTTTTTCATGGGACTTAACTGAAACGGATATCATAGTTTGCATTTATTTTCTGTGCATTTTTAAAGAGAATTCATCAGAAATAAATCTGTGTATCAGCATGTTTTCACTGTTTTAGTTTAGTAGTGAAACTAACAATGCACTAAAGAATTCATTCAGTATGTATGTATCAAAAACTGCTGTGTGTCAATCCAAGATAATATGTGCAAAATCAAGATAGAACTTACAATCCGACTTATTAAGCCTTTGAAAGGTTTTTGTTTGCTTCGTCCTTGTAGTCCCATCCAGTCTCTTCCTCCATGACAGCATCCCACACTCTTTGTCCCATTATTATGATGGCAATGAATGTACTCTAATGGCCTCTGTCTGTACCTCCGCTCAGGTACACCTGTCACCAGTCGACCGCCTCTCCTCTGCGCTCCCATCCCCCTCTCTTTCCTCTGCCGTTGAATAGAGGAGATCAAACGATGGGCATGTTGTTAAAGCCCATGTCAGAAAGACACCTGTGCTCTGCATAGTACAGTTAAATCACCTGGACTAGAAGTGAACCTTGAATTTGTATTACTGGGACAAAACAGTGTAAAAATTGAAAATGCGCTGTTGTTATTCTGCAAAGCTTGGCAAAACTTCTAAACAAAAAGTGTGTGTATGTGCTTTTGTATCATATCTTATAGCTGTTATGATATAGAACAATATGGAGCTCATATTCAGAGGCCCAAAAAATATGCACTGTAATGCAGATGCTGATATTTATAAGACAAATAGTAAGATGGAATTCAAGATGAACTATAAATAGCTGATAATGTAAATGTAAATGTAACGTAAAATATAGAAATATCGGTTTGTCATCAGTCAGATGACAAAATGCATATAGAAGATTGTGGACAGATTTTTTTTTTTTGTGGATCAAATATTATATAGTAGACTGAATTGGGTTAGTGGGCTATTTCTGTTTGACCATTAAAGTAAACAGGAAGGGTTGCATTATCTGCATCAAAAAATTTAATGCATCAGAAATAAAAGGGTTTGATGTCAGCCATAAAGTAAAGTCATTTCTTAGGTGGAGCAATTCGAGGACACATTACAAAGACAAACATCTTTAATTTCCACCCCCTGGGATCATTTAAATTAATTCAACATTTTTTATTGTCCAATGCTGTTATTTTATAATTCTTCTGACCAGTGAAAGCTGCATGGTACATATAAGAAGTAGACTGGTTCAACTCCTTAAGAGCTTCTCTGGAGGGGCTTGTGGTGACCCATGCAGCGAGCACCTGGCCTCTGCATTGCTACCTGAAGAGCAGTGCAATTAAGCTTTTACCACCCCTAATTAAAACACAAACACACTCACAGACACACACACGTATATGCAAGTGCTTGAACTGTCCCTGAACTCTTGCTGCCTAAATCATATCAGTGGAAGACGAATGAAACACCAGATAAAATTCTTAAATTCCCTCTTTTTCTAAGTTTGTGTATTAGTGGCATCTTTTAACGTGGGAATGAATACACTAGACAGCTTTACCACAGGCTGCTATGTGACCTCATTATAGGTGTGGAGCCAGACAAAAAAAGCTTCTTAGGACACTTGCTCTTTTCACATGTTGCATTGTGTCTGCAACATCAAAAGCTCAATTGAGCAAAGCACCGTTCATCTGCAGCTTATCGCTGCCGGCTCACTTTGATTAGCTCACTTTCAGCCCACAATGGACACATATCTTGCTGGATTGAGACAATGCCTACAAAGCTGATGCTTCAAATCCTTTAGCAGTGGTTTGATGTGTGCCTTTATCTGCTCAAAATACAGTACAGATTTACCCATCGCTGAATGTATGTAACTAGCGTTATTTTACTCCATAGAGGAGATTTTTTTTATATATATATATTTAGGTTGCATTTTAATTTTTTTTTCTTTCTTTTTTTGTTCACTGAAAGGCATAACAATTATTCAGCAGCTCAGATGTGATATCTTAAAAGTTTAGTTTTGTATGGTTGAAATTACATTATTATGTTTTTGCCATGGCAAAATAAATAAATAAATATTTAAAACTGTACAAAATCTCTGTACAAACGTTCTTAGCTTCCATTGAAGCACACAAGATACTCTTTACAATTCTCAAATCATGCTGGGTTGCATGAATTGAGGCCTGACATATATGCCATATGAGTTTTCAGTGTCTCAGACTTTGCCAATTCTGATGGAAATAGAAATATCTAATTTACCCAATTATATTTCTAGTATACATCAAAAAGTCTAGTATACAAGTATACAAAAAAACACATATATGTTTTTTGGGGGGTTTTTTGGCACCTAGGCCCCTATTCTCATCAAAATCTCATTACCCCTCTTGGCTATTTAAAGTTTTTGCTTGACTGATTGACAAATAGTATTAATCTAAGCAAAGTTTGCTGGGTTTTCAATTAAAAAAACATATATGTGACCCAAAACCAGTCATAAGTAGCACGGGTATATTTGTAGCAATAGCCAAAAATACACTGTATGGGTCAAAATTAGCCATTTTTCTTTTATGCCAAAAAAATTATTAGGATATTAAGTAAAGATCATGTTCCATGAAGATATTTTGTAAATTTCCTGCTGTAAATATATCAAAACTTATTTTTTGATACGTAATATGCATTACTAAGAAGTTAATTTGGACAACTTTAAAGGCAATTTTGATTTTTTTTTTTTTTTGCACCGTCATATTACAGATGTTCAAACAGTTGTATCTCAGCCAAATATTGTCCTGTCCTAACAAACCATACATCAATGGAAAACCTATTTATTACGCTTTCAATTTCTGAAAATGGACCCTTATGACTGGTTTTGTGGTTCTTTTAAGAGCTGTTCAGTGAATGACTCCTTGGGAACCCAAAATGGTTCTTTATGGCATCACTGTGAAAGTTCACAAATTATAAATTACAAAATGAAAAAAAAATGATTATAATCAGTCATATTTAAAAGCCCTACAGCCCTACATGCTCTGAAATTATCATCTCGGAAATTATCATCTTAACTGTAACCCTTAATCATTGTGTTTAGCGTTACTGTTGCAGTTCGCACACTCTATTATTGCGAATAAACCACACCTGACTAATTAAACTCAATAATAATACCTCAACTTCATTTCCCCACTTTTTATTTTTAATTTTCAATAGTGTAGCAATGCACAGAGAAACAATAGTGTAGCAATGCACAGAGAAAGGTGGGGAAATTTATCCTTCCACATCCTGTAAAGTTATGGCGTATACAGTGCCCTTCAAACTGAAAATGAATGTTCCCTTCAGTTTGGAATCGCACTGAAGAGAGCGTGCTCTGTGAAGTCTACTTTTGCAGCACAGTCGGCACTATGTCGATTACAAGCAAGTCAGGCGTCTTGTGGTTTAATGTACGCAGACAACATTTTGTGCAATGTGAACAAAAAATGTGATCCTTATGTAATTTTTGTCAGTTTTCAAGTTTAAACGTGTTGTTCTTAGGCGGACTCTGTTTAAGATTAGTCTTCCTATGAGCACAACAATAAATTCCAATAGCTGTTTCGGCTATCGCTGGTCTTGGATCAGCGCTTACACCTCCAAAGCTTAATTGCTAGTAGGCAGAAACTGCTGAATGTAGATCAGCAGCTGCATGCTTTTTTAACTTCATTTACAGCGTTTACATCATATTCTATGCCATTTCTAAACTATTTTCACATAAAACTAATTTTAAATAAGCAAAAATAGCGTAATTTGTGTATTAAAACATTTATTTAATTATGGCTGCATTAAAAATTAATTCAGCCAGATATTGAAAAATATATGAAAATAAATTACATCCATATTCGCATTTAAATCAACAAGCGACCACCCTCTCAGTCAACTCAAAACTGGGGTGGGATTGCAGCTACAATCTACAATAGATCACCCTCAGTGTAATCTGTCAAAACGACGGACGGCCTTCAGATTTTTCCGTCATTGATGAAACAAATTACGTCAATAACAGAGAATTTCCGGTTAACGCGACCTCTGATCTGAATATAAAAATGTTAACACTTGTTAACCTTATATGAGGTTCAATGTATTTATTTATTTATTTGTTTGTTTAAATTATTTATTTAAAAGCTTTGTTTATTTCTATTTATGGCTATGCCTATTTATGATGCTCAATTAAGAATCCGTAGCTCCTTAGGTCAAACTGTAATAAAAGAGCAGACATTAATAGGCCAATGAAGAGCCTTAATTGTCCAGAGAAAAGGCAGGCAGAGAGCGTCAGAGTTGAGTCAGCGACTCCAGTTGGCTGTCCTGTTGGTGTGGGCGGGCGTTCGCGTCTCCAGGCATGGCAGCCTGTGTTTGCAGTTGTCCCTAACAGCACCGACCGACTCCAGCCCAAACACCTGTGTTTGCTTTTGCGCTCACTCCCCCAATCTTCCCCGTGCAGGTCACATGATCGGCAGATAGCCCCGGCACCATGGGAATACAAAAGCAGGGGCTTTTAGCGCTGTTAATCATTAATGTCAGGCTTCCTTGTGCCCCTCTCTCTTGACGTTGCAGATGTGAATGTTATCTTGCTCATGCATCCAGGTCAGACGTGACTGTGGGTAGCTGCAGGTGAACGTGGCTGATGGAAAGGGTCGGACCGGCAGTTGCCATATGAAGGGGCGTGGCACGACAGTGAAGGCGACTGCTGATTGGTTCGGATCTAAAAGAAAAGCATATTCAACATGATTAGAGTGTGAAGTTGTTGTAAAGTGTTTATATAAAGTAATGCAGTTAAAGGGAGAATGTGTAAATATATTACAAGAATACACATTTTAGTTGTCTAAAATCTGAATTCTGGAAAGACATTAAAAAAAAATGTTAGAAGTAATAGTCATTTGTGCTAACATGGATCACATCCATCTTTAAGGAATTAAGTTGGCTAAACCACAATCCTGTATTGAAACTGAGATTGTACTTCTGCCTGAACTTGTTATTGGTTGTTTCAAAGACCCCAACTACCCCCCATACAATTCCACAATGCACATACACTCTTAAAATTAAAGCATCCAAAAGGGGGGTTTCACAGAAACGCCACAGAAAACCTTTTTGGGTTTCCCAAAGAACCTTTCAGTGAACAGTTCTTTTAAAAAAAAAACAATTTTCTTAGTGCAAAGAACATTTTAGTCATCTAAAGAACCTTTTCCACTGTAAGGAATCTTTTATGGAATGGAAACATTCCATGGATGTAAAAAGTTCTGGTCCCACTTTATATTAGGTGCCTTAACTACTATGTACTTACAAATAAATTAATAATAGTTTGATACAATGCACTTATTGTGTACAAACTTTTTTACATTGTGCTTATATTTAAAAAGAAAAACCTGCATCTAATTACATCTGTAATTAATTTACGTAATTACATTTATAATTACACTGTTGACCCATCCCTTACACCTTAACCTACCCTTAAACCTACCAGTACCACCAAACCTGTCCCTTACCTTACCCATATCCCAACTCAATTGCAGCAAAAGTGTTTTGCAATACAATATTTTGGATTTTTTTAAGTACATATTATTTAAGGCTGCTTAATACCATAGATAAATAATATGTTGTTTATTTTTAAAAGAGTAGACACTTAGCTGGAGTTGCAGTGTGTCTGTTCCTAACAATAAGGGCATATGCTGATCAAAAATGTTAGACAGAGGTAGAAAAACTAAAAAGTCAGCATAATTAAAATACCCTGCATGAATGTTACATCTGAGGTTCAAATTTGTATGTGAGCTACATGTGCATTGGCCTTGTATGTTCAAGCTCTAGTAGAATTATTTGCTGTAAAACAAATATTCCTTATTCGGTGTTTGTTGAATTGAAATATGTGCGCTTTTGAGTAAAAGGCAAACCTTTACCTAAATTATAGGCAGGAACATCACTGAAGCCACAATGTTCAGACATCCCGCCAGATTTACACCACACGCTGTTTGTTTGTTCACCCTGGACGCTAATGATAAGAGCTTGGAACATGAGTTCACCACAAAAATCACTAGTTAACCAGGCCATGTGCCCCGTCTCCTCTGAAGAAACTCCCACCCACGCACAGACATGCATTACCACACTGCTCCTGTCAGAGAAATAAAAAGCGGATTATAAGAGGCATATTTCCCTGAGCCCGGGCCAATGGGGAAATAAATAGTTCATTTGTTGAGTCAGAGCAGGCCCTAACCGTAGTGCGCTTTAAACAAAGGTGCCTGTTTACCAGCAGCAGGTAGAAGATGGATAGCTGGTTAAACATTGCTGGCATACCTGGCCGGTGCCATGGGCCGGTCAATGAGACCTACTGAGGGGACATTGTGTGGCTGAGTCTTATCTCTGGTGTACTCTTTGAGACCAGACCTGTGAGCGAGAGCGAAAGGCACGTTTGAAGAGATACAGATTATAATGTTTGGCCTTTTTTTGAGACCATGTGTATAGCCAAGCTGTTATCATGTATCATTTCCCAACAGAATCTGGAATGAAATTGTTGGAAATACATGGAATTATGAAGCAGAGCAAAAAGATGCCAAATGCAAAACATTTAAATGTTCTTCAAGAGCATGACTGGTGGTCATCTTTTTACCTGTTTTACTAACCAAAAAAAAAGAATCCATCAAAAAATTTAGAATTTAAACAAACTTTTTAAGATATGCAGTTCCAAGTTTTAGAAATAAAGACAACTCCAGAAATGGTTGTTTACTTTTGATGTGAATAGCGATTTCAATTTAAGATGGCATTTATTTATCATGTATTTATAACATTGATTTTCTTTAAGTGTAACAAGAAATTCCAGCATCGAGGTTCTGTCAAATCAACAGAATACAAGAATAACAGATATACCGCCTGGCCGCTATTTTCGTTTCATATTATTTTCTGCATTTCTCATAGCCTAACACCTAAATAAACTTACTAGTCAAGCCTTTCATAGCCCACTGTCTCTCATTTAATGCATGACCAAAATACTGTAACACTTTCACGTTTATTCTAGGAAGTCTCACTTGGGTATATGCAAAAGCCCTTCAGCAGGGCGTGTTTTTATTCGTGTGTGTTCCCATAAATGTATCCTTGGCATGTTCCGGTACTTGCTAATCACCCAGATTTTGTGCGTTTCATCTTATATGAGTCAGTCGTTCTCAGCCATTTCTGTGTAGCACAGATCTGCGTCGTGTTTCAACACAGCGATTCTCAGCACCCATAAATTACACAGTGGTGGCAACTTAAAGAAGTGCTGAAAAGCCATGAACAGAGCTTTACTTTACTATCAGTGAAGCGTAAGGCTGCACTATCCCACACACGACCTGTTCACACACACTCACATAAACGTGCATGCGTGCATACTTGCGCTCACATGCTTACATATGAAAAACATAAAACATGAATCTTTATGCCTTCACTGAAGGTATTATTATTATTTTGGGTTTTATTCAAATCCATCGTTTTGTGACCAAACTGTGAAATCTGTCATCTTTTTATGAGATCCCATTGCTTAAGCCATATTATGCACTAATGCACTAGCATTAGTCTATGAGTCATGACAAGAATGAAATGACTCTTCTCATCAACTTATTGAGTTATCTAGCTGCCTAATACGTCTATAATTCCATATGATCTTTCTGATGTGTCCGTGCTGCTAGAACAGAGAATACAAAATACTGTGTTAAGAAAAGAAAAAAAGTCAAATTGACCTACTTTAAATGGACTAAAGGCTGTTGTGTGTGTTGTGCACAAAAAAACTCAAATCCATATGGTCAAAAAAAAAATCACATGAGTAAATACAAAAGAACAGAATGTATACTGCAGTGTAAAACACAAGAATGACTATATATATATATATATATATGTATTAATATGACTGAAGCAAACTGATAACATTAAGTTGCTGATTAAGGGTTAGAGCAGATGACAGTTATATGGGTAACAATTTTAATTAGAACACCAATCATGAATCTTAGTTCATATAAATTTCAGTACATTTTTAAGAGTAGAAGTTACACTGTTAACACTAATAAACTCTAAACTTGTATGAACAAGCAATGAACAACTGTATTTTTTTAAATAAATGCTATAAAAATATACAGCTTATTGCTAGTTTATGTTAGTCAGTGCATTCATTAATGTTAACAAATAAGACCTTATCATAAAGTAATACCTTGATGTGTTTACTACTTTTATAGTGTGCAATCACAACAAATAAAACATGTGAACTCTGGAACAGGCTTTCTCTTTCTGAGCAGCCATTGCATTGTCATCCCTCTTTCTTTTTTACTGATCACAGGAGTCATGTGGATAGTTTTCTTTTACTACCGCTTGTTTGTGAAACACATCAGAGATCACAGAGCTACTGTATGATTAGCACAAACCCCATATAATTGACAAGATAAGGCATTGCTCTCAAAGCGCAATCTTGACCCCCTTTTTGGCTCAGCCGTCCCCCTTAAATGAGAGCACATGCAGAGGTGAAGCCCGGCCACAGAGATACGCGCGCGGCATGTAGCATGAGCGTGTTTGTTCCCGAAATGGTGAAAAGCCACCGAAAAAGTATCTAAATGACCATACAGTACAACATACAATGAGAATTAAACACATGGGGCAGCTGGACTCTTATCTGAACGAAACCCGGCAACAAAGGAGCCCTAAGACTAAGAGGCTTGATGCATGGGAAAGCTATGGGCCAGCTATTGTGACTGCCCTTCTGCTGAGCAAATAGTCCAAACTGTTCATTCCCCGTCTTCCATTCTCTCGCCGGCACATTGTTTGTGTCCTTGCATTTCATTCGGCAAGGAAGATTGCTCTCAGGCCCAGTGAGCAAACAGTCCAGAAAAGAGCCGGCTATCTTCTGCTGTTCCCAGGAGAACTAGCATTTTGATTTGGGCTCCAAGCTGTCAGAGGATTGGAGAGTTGATGTCAGGGTGCCTGAATTAATTGCTTTAAGCCGAGGAGGGGGCTGACTGCGTTTATCGCCAACTGTTCAGTAAGATGTTTCCTAGCAATTATGCCCTCGACTTCGGCCGTGAGCTCCTCGATTGTGGGCTATTATATTTTACAGACATGCTGCGGGACTCTGGGCTAAATAAACTTCAATGCATCTGCGTGGACGCATGTTAACGTTCTAGGCTGACGTGGTGAAAAGTCATCAGGACCATATTGAAATTCAGATTCTGCGCTGGCAGAAACATCAAATCGCACAGCCTGTTCAGTCGCCATTTTTTATTTCAGGTCAAACGCAATTCAAACTGTGCCTTTCCTTGTTGAAAGTGTCTGTTTTTCCAAGCGCAACATTCTTCCAAGCCAAACAACAATTCCTAAATGTCACAAATGACATAACACTGTTACTTCAAGCACCATTTAACAGCTGAAATTAATTGTAAACCCTTTTGTGTTCTTGTCCGTTACCATCAAAGGGCACTGCAAATGCTAAATAATTCATCTTCCCTATTCCCATCTTTCCCTTTTTCTATAGCTTCCACGGAGAGAGCATTTGCATCGTAAAGGCATTATAAGTCTCAACCTGTCACGTAAAAGGCAAATAGATTTGTTTAGATTATGAACCGCCTCTCATATAAGTCTCACTTCTCATATCCATCACCTGATTTGATTCAAAGGTGGCATCGTGGCAAGGCACCCTCCAACAATGCTTTGTTTTGCATGTAAAAATGGCTCTTTGGTTGATTTGCATCGGTATAGGTTTGCACTGGTTGGAGAACGGGCTATGGGAAGGGCGACCTCATTGATGAGTTGAGCCATTTAAACTTCCTAATACACAGTTATGGTAACGGTTGTTGCTAGTAATGAAGCCTGTACCAAACATGCATAGACTGTACCTCTTTTCTGTGTTAATTCTGTTTTCGCAACATTAATAGTGTACAACACTTTCTGGAAGTAAAAACGTATTTTTTTTTCCGTAGGGAAAAACATTTTAATGATAACTTTAAAGCTTTAAAGACAGGCCTTTTGTGAGCTCTGAGGTAGTTATTCAATGGGATAAGCTTTTGTTAAAGCCGTGTGCTCGCATTTATTCCATCTGTTTTTAAAATAATGATAAATAACATTGGAACTTAATTTCCTTGTATAGAAAATGTCACCAATCAGTAGCAGCGAGCAAATCATGCCAAAAGATTGTGTATATATATATATATATATATATATATATTATTGTGTGTATATATATATATATATATATATATATATATATATATATATTGCAGGAAACCTAAAGTTTGTTTTTTTGCAATGCTTATACACTTTTTAAAAATCCCAATGGGAAAAAGAAAAATGAAACAAATACAACCAGGACCATTGCCCATTTGAAAAAGTGGACGGGCACTATTGCACTCAATTTCATGTGTTTAAATGCATCTTTTCAAGGTACTTTTCATCGTAATTCATTCTTCAGAACGATTGATATGCTATTCATGGGAATCAGCAATTCACAATTGCTTTTGTATTACAGTTAAACATCCACTTCAGATGATTATTATAGCTTTTAATGTGGCTAAGGGGCCTCGTTAACATTCTCACTAATTTAAGCTATTGTCGTCGCTTCTGTAAATTGGAAAACAAGACATGCGCGCAGATAATAAATCAGCCACAACAATAAGGAAAGCTCTTGATCTGACAGGAAATTGAATTAAACTGCCTGCTATGTGGCTGTCAGCACGAGGAGAGGGGTTAAACATTGTGTGTCAGGGGACCACTACTGTGTAGCATCTGAGAGTAATCGGTACTAACGTACCAGAGGCTCCTCCGGGCTTTTTAACAGGCAACACCCAGACATTAATCTCTTTGTGATAAATGCATTTATACTGGATTAAACTGAAGATTGCCTTTAGTTTGAGAAAGCGTTGGTGAATTATTTCGGTCTGAGTTGGGGGATTTACTTTAAGAGCTCTTGCTGTGGAGTCTCTGGGGACAGCGTGGGTAGAGATCCTGGATATGTATTTACTAGTAGGTTAAATTTGTCCGTGGCAGGAGATCTGATTCGATCAAATGAAAGAACATCAACTAGTATTTGCTCCCCCATCATGTTTGCTCATGTCTGCTTTTGTTAAGTGGTTTACCAAACAAATAATTTGGATGTAAAAACAAATGCTGTTCATATATAAATGTGCTTTATAACTGTCTTCATTAAGTTTCATTGCAGCAGTTGGAATAAACATAAAGAAGCATCACTTCAAAACTCGTAAATCCTGCAGCCAGATTATTTGTATGTGTGTGTGTTTATTCTCCATGAATGCTTGAAGAAAAAGATTCTCATAAATGTTGCATGAGTATGTCCATCACCCTCTAAACTACAAGCTCCTCAATGTTAAAAAAAAAAATGCAGAAATCACCTTTGTGACATACTCCTCTCACGTACAATAAATTGGACAAGCTCTATCTTGGAATAACCTATCGCCTTTACCATTTCGGCACTGGGAACACATGCAGGACACAATCTGATTCGCTTTTGTTATGCAGGGAATCACGCTGGGGCATCTGGGCTTGTTTGCCTTTGGTGAGAAATGGAGATTGGTTTGGAGGTCTGAATGAATTGCTGGCGTCTGTGTTTATTGCTTTCATTAAGATTTAATGAGTCAAGTGTCCTTCCCAGTGACTTAGATTTTACCCACAGCATTTGACCACAGGAAATGTTGGGCAAGTCTGTGAACTATTGGCATCTGCACCATGTAGACGTGTGTTAATGTAAGTGCACAGGAAATGGCAGGGCTGACATCAACATTGTCATTTTTTAATAACCTACTTATTTCAACCATAAGACGTAATCTGGCATTTGTCCAGGCAATTTTATCCCTAAAAGATGCTGATGTTTAAGCAACGAATTGAGCGAATGGGTTTGTTGAATGGACATGTGGTTTGGCCTGTATGTCTCAGCAAGAATTTCACACCAAGCTGTTGGATGAGTGTGAACACAGGCCTGAACCGTCACACTCTTACACTAATTCCGCTGCAATCGGCATGATGACCACAACACCCTGACAGCATGTAGGTCATTTAACAACACCTCAAAGAATAATAGACAATGTTCCTATTCAGGGTCTAAAGGGTTGGGCATGTACGTAACATTAAAACCAATATGAGACCAATTTATATATATATATATAAATATATATATGCTGTTGATTTATTTCAAAACAATGCCACCTACTCATCTCATTAATTACTATAGTAAATTCCTTAAGAAATGCTCATGAGTGTTTTATTAGAAAATCAGTCAGCTCGTATTATATCGATACAGTAATTACAAACTTAACCCATTTGAATAGCTCAAACAACATATTTAAGTCATGTTACGGGTTTAGATAGCATGCACTGAATCACATGAAGTGCAAGCATTTCATTAAAGGTCAGAAAACATGCATTTCTCCAGCCAGTGTGCACTTATATGATAAGAGAGCAAGATTTGTTTGATCTTTTGCTGTGTGGAATGTCTCAAAGGTTCGCTTCATTAGGTTATTAAGATGGAGGTGTATCTTTCCATGCTTATCATTTTACTCAGATTATATTATTTAATATTTTAATATATAATTGTATTGACCAAGGTAACTAAGAACAAGTAGTGCAATTTATTGCAAAGGTATTATAAAAGCATACTCCACGTTTTATGATGTTAAAAATAAAAGGAAAAAAAATAGATAAATGTATACAAATCAATTGTTAATTTTTCACAGCTATTTGGGGGCGGACTAGCGTTTTTCCGAAGTACACAACCAGTTCAAGGTCATCTTCAGAAAATAAAACGTGTGCTCTCCAGTGTTTTCTGTCAGACTTTGTTACACACGTAGACCAATTCATAAATATGGAATTACTGGGAACAACATTTAAAAAGAATTAAGACATGTTTTAGCTTTTATTGCAATTTAAATAGGGAAATAGCTTATCATTTTATTAGGCTACTTAAAAATTTTTGTGGAAATATGACATGGAATTATTGTTGTTAGGCCTATTGTTGTCGTCGTCGTCGTTGTTGTTTAGATGTATTTATTAATATTTAATCATATTCGGTTTTGGGGGAAAAATTGTACTAGGTTTACATGTAATCGTATTGCTCAGCGTTTAAAAAGTCCTAAAGACTATTACAAAGACTAACCTAATCCTATTCGGCATATTGCAGTGAAACTGCCTTTCTAACTTTAGGGCGTAGATTAGGCGTCTGCGTTGAGCATTAATATAGTGTGGGACAGCAGCAGGATTAAGAGTATTTGGTTTTAAATCGGGGTAGTTCGAACGGACCCTCCCCAGCAATGGGTTAAAGCGGCATTACAGCTTGTAAGATGGGTGTCCCGCAGATCTCCCTGGAGACCAGCTCCACTTGGGTGTTCCAGGACTGAGTGAAGAGAGCAAAATACGTGCTAAAGCCATTTAGTTGGCCTAATGTAGTTTAGATGCCACCATACACTGTCATGCAATTCGGATCAGACTGTTTGCATTACAAAATTAGCTAATTTTGCGCTTTAGGTAACAATATGAGTCGTTCATGTGCATTCAGTTCAATCAAAATAAATATAAATAAATCAAAGTTTCCTTCCCAATGAGTTGTTAACCATTTTTGGCCTGCATTATGTTTGCATGAGACGTAGCTACTTATGAAAGTTTAGGTGATGCCCATAGCTTTCCTTGAGAAACTTTATATTCCTAATGAGAATTTTAAGGATCAGTTGTTTACATTCCGGCTTTCATTTGCAGTATGATATGCAAATTGGACGACTCCGACGAAAAGCAATTAAACAGGGTTACCTAAGTGAGAAGGGAAAACACGCGAGGGAAAAGCTGATCTCGTTGCTATAACAATAATAGTTCGATTTTAGGTTTTGTTTTAATTCGTTGTAACTAACAGATTTTGAAATGCCAGATATTACAAATATATTTTAGGTCTTATTTTTATATTGCATTCTTGAAAGTCGCCTACTCTATCTAAAAGCATCTTGGAGTTTTGACATTCCAGGCCTCCTGTTTTAGGTACTCACATAAAAATCAGTAGTAAATATGGGCAATATAATAATCTGTTAATTATAATATAAATTGTTATTATTATTGTTATTATTATTATTAATAAAAAATAATAAATCGTTGATGATTGTGGTGGTGAAGATGGTGGTTTTTAAAAACATTGTACAGAATCAGAAAACAAACAGCTGGAGTAGCTCCCACTCCTTTTATTCTTTTCTTTACGTTGTGAGGATAAACCTGATCTTTCTGTAGTCTGCCGTGGTGATAATTATTTCGTCTGATGTCAAACATTATCAAACATAATTTTATGCTCATAGCTGTTAATTTGTGTCTCTGGAAAGGTATAAACCGACCAGAAATTCGCCGCAAAATTTTCATCTTGGTTGTCGAAAATAACTTAATATATAGAACGTCTCGCTTTCGTTAATATAGAGACTTACGCAATCGTAAAATCTGTATTTCTAATTTGATTGCAAAGGCTATGCGTTTATCTAGATAACAAGTGTGTCGATTAAAAAAAGAAAAAAGAACGCATTACTACTATGTACCTGAGAACTCCATTTGATGGGCTGCGGTTATTGGCACGGCGAAACCAATGCATGTCTTCTCCAGTATCACTGGCATCAATCAGCTGGAATAGCCATCTGACAGTCGGCTGAAAGAGCCCCTTAACATCAGCACTTGAGCTGTGTCTGTTCAAGCGTCGAACCATATTGCCGTGAAATCAAAGTTGCACGCAGAAACCTCCTATATGAAATCCTTATTAAGCCAAACACACAGCATGCATCGAAAGCCTCAGCGGTGAGCTGGATTTAATCATAAAAATGTTCGTACCTGGAGCCTGAGAACGGTAGTCGGAGCCTCTCCCGCTGACTTCTGCACAGGGCTGGAAGCCTCGCGGCATTTATTTGAGCTCAAACTCTGTCACTGTTGACTTTAGCAACAAAGCAAAGATTTCACTGCCCCGCTAGTTTAAAAAAATGATTATTTTACCAAGATATCGATCAGTGCGCTATAAAAATTCAGCCTAGCATTATGTCTAAAACGAGAGGCACCGAAATTTAATTTCTGTGTAAATTTACCTAGAAGTGACGTGCCCCTATTCAAAGTTTACACTTGTGTGATTTGATTGCTCATGTACACATCCTATATGTATTAATACCGCCTTTTTCATTGTTTACCAGTTTTTGTTTATTCGCAGATCATGGGGTTTTGAAATACAATGAAATGGACTGAGAACTAAAAACACAGAGGTAACAAAACCAGGCCTTCTTTGCCATTATTCAAGTTGAAGGAGAATTCTCTTAGTGTACACATTCATGTGATACCCCAGGGGGATGATTTGCTGGCCGCAGATGACTTCTTGATCTGCAAGTTTACTATTAAAAGGAGAAAGCCGGTAGCACAGCTTCCTTATTTGTGTCGGGACAGCAATGCGATGCCTGTCAAATATGCCCCTCTACTTAAACATTTCTATATCTGGTTTTAGTTAGGACTTATTTTTCCAGTTATTAGCTTTTTTTTTTATTTATTTATTTATTTATTTATTTTTTTACATCAGATGGGTCTCACGTCGTATTTATACCTTTCAAAGAAACGAGAAACTAAGTAAAAATGACAGAAGATGTTGCTATTCAGAAACTGGCGCTATTTTTATTTTATAATTTTGCCCCCGGTTATGTCTAATTAAAAAAAAAAGCTAATCTTTTAAAATATTTGTTGCGAAACTGGTGAACTGTTTTAATTAATAGAGCCTATATTTTATGATATTTATTCATTTGTACATCAAAAGGGTCT
Organism: Labeo catla; assembly: GCA_012976165.1. Classification (NCBI taxonomy): domain Eukaryota; kingdom Metazoa; phylum Chordata; class Actinopteri; order Cypriniformes; family Cyprinidae; genus Labeo; species Labeo catla. The sequence continues at coordinate 1,225,841 of VONZ01000100.1, forward strand.
CAGGTCTAATTCGTAGAAACCAGATACTTTCTAAAAATGACAAAAGATGTTGCTGAACTGAGAAATTGGCTCGGTTTATATAGTGATTTATTTTTGTTATGTCTCATTAAAAAAAAAAAATCTTACCTTATGCCATCATATACTGTGCATGCGTAAATACATTTAATTATATAGATTACATGCAAACAATTTGTGTCCTCTTTAACGTGGGTTTCTGAACAGTGTTATTGTCGTGATAACAGATTTTAAATGGCTATTGCTATTTTACGTAAAATGCAATCTTTCAGTGCATTCGAATATAAGTATTCAGAATATTCAGTTTCTGAATGTTTACAAACCCATGTAATTAAACGCATTTTTGCTTATTTCATTGATCAGAACAACCTCATTTCTTGGGCTATTTTTCAGTTTTTTTTATTGTTGATATTAATTCAGGTCAGAGATGAAAATAGCAAAGACTTCATTCAATCAAAATAATTTTACTGTGTCAAATTAAATAAATTTGTAGCCCTCACAACTAACAAGCGATTCATATGTGCAAATGCGTTGATAATTCGTTAAGCAAAATGACATTTGTTATTATTATTGCTATTAGTAGTAATAGTAGTGTAGTATTGCTCTTGTTGATAACACCGTAACACAAATGAGTGAAAATCAGAATTGAGAAAAATTCCAAATAACACTTTAATATAGATTCTGTTCTTGTCATCAACTACAAGAATACACATTTACAAGCCATAAATAAGTTTACACAAGTGATTGAAGAACTTCAATCCGTCCGCAGTCCTTCGGTGTGATTTTGGTCCATTTTCAAAAGCCGCCTCGAAGAGTTCGTCACATTGTCAACATATCTTTTACAAAATAATTACTAACGAGAACATCTAAATTAACGGAGAACGTCAAAAATCAGAATACATATACACAAGCATTTTACAAATGTACAAATTGTCGCAAGGTCCGTGAGAGTTTAGGAAGAGTTCAGGATGGGCCTGGAGTACACACCTTGGTAGTACGATGTGTCCGGCGAATCCAGGCCCGCTTTGCTTGCCATGGAGCCCATGGATAAGGCGCCGGCCATCGGAGAGCCGTAACCGTAATGCATCACTTGCTCGTATGTCTTTAGGTCCATTTTGTGATGCTGCTGCTCCGAGGACATGAGGTTGTTGATGGAGAAAGGATGATTGAACGAGTAGTGGTGGTCTGGCTTCAGGTGTCCTTCGTGCGTCAAAACAGAGTGATGTTGAGCCAGAAGATGCTGCGCTTGAGAGGTCGGGGAGGCTGCGTGGTCCGGGCTCAGACCCTGACCCGACTTCATGTCAGACAGGGATCTTTTGTGCTCGTTGCCGGACGAGTTGGAATGCGGAGATTCGTTCCCGTTGCAGCTCTCAGAGCTGCTGTTCGAGCCGCCCTCCGAGGTTTTACGACCCGGCTCCTTGCTCATTTTCTTGTCGCACTTGAAGCGCTTTTGCCTCCTCAGATAGCAGCCGTTTTCGAACATGTTTCCGGAATCGGGATGAAGGGTCCAAAACGAGCCCTTTCCCGGCTTATCCGGGGAGCGCGGAACTTTCAGGAAACAGTCGTTGAAGGACAGCGAGTGGCGGATAGAGTTCTGCCAGCGCTGCTGGTTCTGTCGGTAAAAAGGGAAAAGGTCCATTATCCACTGATAGATCTCACTGAGGGTCAGCATCTTACTGGGCGACTGCTGGATGGCCATGGTTATGAGAGAAATGTACGAGTAGGGCGGTTTGGCGTGCGTGTAGCTCCTCCGGTAGGTCTTCGGGTCCCTTGATCTGTTTATGTTCGACTGGCCATACATGGGGCTCATAGCGTTCATATTGCTGTACGAGGTTAAGGCGTTCATGGAGGGTGCTTGCGCTGCCATGGGGCTCATGGTCGGGCTCAGGGCAGCGCTCATGCCCGTCATACCCGCGCCCATGCCGGCCATCGCTCCCGTGCCGGGAGACATGCCTGTCATTGAAGGACTCATACCCGTGTTGACATAGGACATGTTCATGGTGTTAGCTGCTGCCATGTTTGCGGTGGAACTCATTCCAGACATAGTCATGTAAGTGTTCATGGAGTTCATTCCCAGTCCAGTGTTCATGTTGCTGACCGAGGTGTAACACTGCGAAAGAAATCAGACAGTACGATTAATTACAATGAAACTCCAAGCAGGAAATATTTTGAATCGCTGGCTTCGCTAAACTGAAAAGAGAAACACTACAGTTTTTTTTTTTTTTTTAATTGTAGCATATAAATAGTTTAATATAGAACTGTCTTTATTAAATAGTTGTTGGGGTTTGAAGAAAAAAAAAAGTATTAATCTGGAGATATTTAGAACCATGTGTCATAAGAGTGTTACTAAAGTAAATAAGTCTTTTCGGGAGGCGTTTTTGCCAGTTAAAGGTTTCCAACATATTGAAAGAAACCCCAGTCGTAGTCGATATTACCGCCTCTCAGAAATGTAAAACCAAGAACAGTAGACTATTTGCTTAAAAGTCAAATGTCCGGTTATTTTCGCTTTCGAACGCCCGATGTTGTGGAATAAGAAAAGCCATGTATTCATCAGTATCCGTAATTGGAAATGAAAAGTTTGCATTGCATGTCAAGCACAACTTTGTTAGGATAGTGCAGGGCGTCGAGATGATGGGGGAGGATTTGGAGGCGCCTCAAGTCAATATTTGATCTCAAAGTTAATATTATCTCAGGGCTAATATTGAGTTGTATAAAACCGGATCGGATTTCGACGAGGAGAAAAAAAATACATATATATTTATTTAGGTGAGTTACCCACCTCGGGCTCTCCGTAGTAAGTGCTCCAGTCAGCTGCGTGTTCGTGTCCCTCCATTTTGACAGCACCGAGCATCCTGGAAAAAAGTTTAGTCTACTTTTCAAAACGCTTCCCCACACGAGAAATGCCGGTATTGTGTGTCCTTTGGCAGCCAAAGGTGGTTGTTGGGGACCACGGGATACACTCGTGTCGTCGTTGTGCTCTCCTCCTGTCAAGAGCTGGCGCATGTGTGTGTGTATGTGTGTGTGTATCTGAGATGACTGCAGTTGAAATGACGCCTGCTGCTGGCTCTTAACGCTGTGATATAGCTCTGTGCGCCCGGGCGAGCCTCCAATCCCTACTGCTTCACTCGGCCCCTATTTGAATAATCTGCTCACACCTAGGCGTGAGACTTCTCCATTTGCCCCCCTATTGTACACCTGCGCAGCTTGAAAAGAGCAGCCCCATTTGAAAAGATTCATTATATCCTAATCTTATTGTATTCCAGTGGGAGAAAGGGGGGAATAGAAGTTTGGACCGCTGCGAGAGGAGTGGTTTGAAATCACATCCAGATAAAACCGGGGAGAACGGATTTAAGAATGCCAACACCTCTGGGTTCAAGTATACTTTTTATTCAGATAGTTTAGCTGTCCAAGAGTTTTTCATTTCATAGTCCACAAGCACTATTTGTTATTCACAATCAGTCGGAATCCATTTTTAAATCCATGACACATTTAAACAAATTCATCTCACTTTATTTTATTTTTTCTGTTTTTTTAATTATTATTATTTTTGTATCCATTTAATACATTTTCATTCTATAGTCCAACAAACAAAATGTTGGGCTGCATTTAATATATATATATATATATATATATATATATATATATATATAACATAAAATATTAAAGAGAGCAGGACGACAGTGACATAGGCCAAATCGAAACATGCTCAAAATGCGTTGTTTGTTCTCAAATGTTTTCGTCTATTTTGAATTAATTTGTTTACCTGCGCTCTAGTTTATGTAACTAATAGCGGTACGCAGTTTGCTAATGTAAGAGCAGGTCATCGGTGTTGATTCTGCAGAGCTCAGTGGCAAGATTTGATTGCCTTCATTAAACAAAGTAGCCTAACATTTATACACTTTGTTTGACTATCCACGATATTTAGCCAGTGGTGGTTTGGTGCACAGGCTGAGGACGAAAAAAAAACAGTGTACGTGAAGCCAGTACGTGAAGCCTACCACAACATAATTGCTTATATTTTGATATCCTTCTTTGGCCTTTGATAGCTATGCATCCCCTTGATTTTGTGCAAAAGAGAAAGAGAGAAAAAAAAACAGTGCGCCCTCTCTTGGTCTAAACATTGATTTTTCCACAGAAATGGGTTAGTATGCTCAATTGTAAACAGCTTAAACTAACGTAGGCTACATGGTAAGGTTTTTATTATTATTATTATTATTATTTGTATTATTTAATGTTTAACAGATCTTTAGTTAGTGCCATTCAAACATGTCACGAAATGTCACAAAATTGTCATGTATTTTTCATACTCAAGCGTACAAGAAATACTGATCTTTTAAACATTATATAATGAATAATTGAATATATAAATTACACAAAAATCATAATGTTACAGTTCGGTATCAGTTCATTTTATAATCACATTTATTTAAACGTCCAGGCTGAATATTGGCATTCCCTATCATCTTAATCAAATAATATTTCTAAAAACAAACAGCGAGGCATCAACTCTTTTTCGATTTGACACGTGCCTCACCAGCATCTTAATGATGTAGAATCAGATTTAGTGTGTATTTGCGTATAGCAGGGGTACAATTTGCAAATATAATCACTGAGTTTATTTGGACCTGTGTGTATTGTGTAAACGGTGTAAGTTTGACGTGCTCACAGACACCGCTAAACGCGTGCAACATCGCCGAACAAATAACGTTCAGCAAATTCGTAGCAATTTCTTATTGTGGTTTGTCATGTTGTATGCCACTGAACATATTAAACCATGGTGGTTACGAAGGCTAATCTTCTTTCGCAGCAGTCAATGAAATATTTCAACAGTAACTCGAATAAAACTGGGTCATCACTGGAAATTAAGGCTTTATTTATGTTGATTATGTAGCTTGTTTGGATAGCTCGTTGAAGTGATTAAAAAGTAGTATTCCAGTTTAAATGAGAATTGTCCGTCATTAAAATGTGTGCGTACAGGTCTACTTTTCGTGTTTAGCGTATTCACATAATTTGATTTTCATTTATTTTTTTGTAGATGCCATTTTAACTATTAAAGACTAAAACATTGATAATGCTGGACCAATTGTATTCATCATAAAACTGATCCATGTTATACATCATATTCATTAGGTATGTTCATTCCGTTTTATTATTCATTTATTTAAAATCAAATAGTAGAGCAGTATAATTTGCCAGCTGTCTCTTGATCTACATCTCAAATAAAGAGATTGAAGTGTGTGTGTGTGTGTGTGTGTGTGTAGCCTACCACATCTTCTAACATGGAAATTAATAGCATCATTACAGTAATTCCCATAACATTGATGGAACTGCTTTATTGTCAGTCTCTAACAGAAAGCACTGACCACAATTTGAGACAAATAGATTGACAAAATTGTCTTAATACATAAAATTCTCATATGATTAGACCGTATCAAGTATTCGACAGCTCAGATTTTCTGAATATTAGAGCACCACAAAATTGCCAGTTGCCCAAATCTAAATCTTATCATTTATATAAGCATGGATTGACAGGCTTGGTGTTTTGTATAATCCAGTTTTACCAAATAGGTAACTAGGCTTACCTAATTTAAAAAAAAAATTATGCAACAGTAGATGCTTTTTAAATTGCATGGCACAATGTCCTCCTGGATTATTTTGTTTGAAGTTAATTATTAATGGACAAGGTACAGACTGTGAACGCATTCTGTGTAGAAGGTCATGTATTTGGTGGAAATGCAAAAGGACCATGTCTTTGAGTAAACACACCACATTGGAGCATAGGTCCATACTTTGTGACTGATCGCCTCTGGACTTGGACTGGCATATATCACATGTCTCTCAAAATATCAAGCTCTAAAACAACTGATGGCAAAACTTTTAGATATTTTATTGAGGGCCACTTTTCTTTCTCTAAAGCTTCAGGATTTTCTCTGCTTCTCTATGTGGCCCAGAGCTCGATCATTCATCATGCGATTCAGCACGCTCTGTGTGTTGCAATGTACTGTCACTGTGGGTGGCGCCTTGGTGATCCTCCCCAATCTCATACATTAGGGCCTGTATTCTCAGTAAATATTGCCATGGAATCTTTAAACACTGACCTCCATTCTCCTTTTTGTCGCTAGGAATTCATGTTCGAGATCATAGAGAGGTCAGGATATTTTTAAGCTACTAGAATCGGACATAGATAGATAGATAGATAGATAGATAGATAGATAGATAGTCGGATAGATGGATAGACAGAATGAACAATATGCAGAATTAACTATACATAAAATTTACAATAGATAGATAGAATAAACAATATATAACATTATCTATATATAGATAGGCATATAGATAAAACAATATATAGAATTAATATATATGTATATCTAATATATAAAATTATCTATATACACATAGATAGAATTAATATATATGTAATAGATAAATGAACAATATATAAATATATATATATATATATAGAATGAATGATAGATAGAAAGATAGATAGATAGACAGACAGACAGACAGATAGATAGATAGATAGATATAATATATATGTATATGTAATATATAAAATGATCTATATACAGAATGATAGATGGAATGAACAATATATAAAAATATATATAGAATGAATGATAGATAGATAGACAGACAGATAGATAGATAGATATAATAAACAATATATAACATCATCTATATACAGAATAGATAGATAGATAGATAGAATAAACAATATATAATATTTTGTATATACAGAATAGATAGATAGATAGATAGATAGATAGATAGATAGATCAGTAAGTGAAGGCAGCAGGATTTCATTAAATGAATTGCCTTCTGTTATTTGCAGGAATGTGTTACGTGGAGCTCCTCTTTCAAAGCTTTTAAGCCACAAAAGAGGCCTTTAAACAAAACCGTGTCTGTTGTAATTTCTTCTCTTTTTTGCCATTTGCACTTTTACCCTGTCACATATCTGATGGAACACAAAAGGGCCAGCAGGTTAAGCTTATGATATATCTGTGTGAAACCGATAACTGGATCTCTTTCTTTCCAAATAAAAGATGCAAAAATGTTTGCCACACAGTGTCTGTGGCGACAGTAAACATTCCGGAGCGAGACAGGAGTTTGTTCTGGCTATTATCTGGCACAGCTGTGACAACCCCTGTTGGCTGCAGGTTTGTGGCCAACCAAAGCATGTTTACCTGGAAATGAATCTCAAAAGTAGTGTGACGGGGAATGCACACAATGCAATGCCTTTGGATGCAAAGGGGGGAAAAAACACGGTCCCGCCATTGAAATGCCATTCAAAGCCAAAGGGGTGGTACGGAAGATATTGCACAGGGGCCTGGGCGCAAACAGTGGCGTAAATGGGCTAAAGGACTTCCTCAAATACGCACATTTTGATATTGAGAAGCATTCGCCGAGGACTGCCCCGTAGTGCACTTCTGTTTGGTCTGTATCCAAGGCCCACTGCAATACGCTTCTCTTGTCATGCAAAAAAGGCCACGACACAATCACGCATACCTCAAACAAGGTGCCAATCCACATCCAGCGAGCCCAGCGTACTGGAGGATCCGAATGCGCAAAATCAAACATCTCTTCATTTCGGCTAAATGGCCAAAGCGGCGGGCAGAAGTTAAACGGGGTGACTGAGGGAACAAAACAAAGCCTTTCCGAGGCTTGAGATGGTAAATCTCTTAATTGATCAGATTAATGCATTATAATGCTTTGGCATGTCTGACAAACTATTAGCCCTCTGAGGACAAAAAGGTTTGGATTAAATCCGTTATTTTAATCCTTCCATTTTAATGTATGCCGCAGCAAAAATGTAATATCGCATAACCCTCCATTGCTATTCATCAGTGAGGGAACTGCAAAGTCAACACACATTTTAATTACAAGCCAAAAGCAATTAAACGTGAGGACAAGCGTCAGTATGCTAATTAAATGGCAGGCTCCCGTGGGAAGAGAAGCTCTTAAATATCACTGCTATCAGTCCAGATTGAGCACTACGAGCTGCCATCGTTCACACTCACCTGACACATTTTCACCTCCGAGCTGCAGCAAAGTAAACAGGGGCTTGACTGAAATCAATTCATTAGGGAAAGTTATTAAAGAGGTGACAGCGTGTGTGACGTGAAGTTAGTAAGAGATTAGAGTTTCCTGTGTTTCCTTGCCATCCTTCTCTCCTTCCATTAGTAAGGTTAGAAATGGTAATAGAGGAAGCGCTGCTTTTTGGATTTTTAAGTTATGGAAAGCCCAGAAATCCACATATCTCAATGGGCTGATTGCACCAATCATTATCAGCGTTTCCGCCGGTTGAACTGACTGATGCAGGCGTTCGGCCCCTTAAGAAAACAGTCACGTTTTAGTTTTACATCAGTCAGAAGGCATTTGACTGTTCCCGTTTTCCATTATTCCCGTGTCTGCCGGAGGACAGTCTTATCTGTATTCCGGGCTGATAGGTGATAGTGAGTTCAGGATTAAAGTAGCTGGAATGAAGGCTGACCCAAGACAACCATCACCAAGAGCTTTACTCTGTGTTTTCAGCTTCATGTATTCAAGTATTAGCTTCTTTCATGAATGCCTGTTAAATATTTGTTGCAGAATTTATTTAAGCCTTAAATAGCTTTTAACCCTACGAAGTCTACTGTAACGTATTTGAATTTCTAAGACATCTAAATGGTCCACATGATCAAAACTTTGCTGGAAAAATCTGTTACACAATGTATACGTGCCATCTGTCATCTGATCAATAGCAAGTCAAAGACTTTTTAGTATAATTGTACAAACGTCCATCTACAGCTTGTGCATCATGTATCTTTTTGCTGTGAAATCTTTACTGATTTATATTATTTGCAATATTTAAAAAAGGAACATTTACTGGACTAAAGCAACTTTATATTTACTTGATTATCCACACATTATTTTTTAGAAAATCAGGCTTCTGAGGAACGTTTATATCATCATACTAAGACATACTATTGGAGATATAGAGTGACCACTGATGCTTATATGCATTTTAGGCATCTGCTGTACTGTTATTAAGATCTCATTGATTTACATTACAAGCATCTGAATTTCATCTTACCTTTTGCACATATGTGACCCAGGACCACAAAACCAGCCATAAGGGTCAATTTTTTGAAACTGAGATTCATACATCATCTAAAAGCTGAATAAATACGCTTTTCATTGATGTATGGTTTGTTAGGATAGGACTAGGGTGCAAATCTGAGGGTGCAAAAAAATCTAAATATTGAGCAAATCGCTCAATTGAGCAAAGTTCTTAGCAATGCATATTACTAATCAAAAATTATGTTTTGATATATTTACAGTAGGAAATTTACAAAATGTCTTTATGGAACATGCTATTTAATTAATATCTTAATCATTTTTAGAATAAAAGAACAATTTGTAATTTTGACCCATACAAATATACTATGGTTTTGTTGTCCAAATTGCATATTTTTGCTTATTTTGAGCTTCTGATTAAAATTGAGGTGTTTTCCTCTTCACATATGAGCTCTATTTTCCCACTGTCATTAAAGCCTGATGTATCAAATGTGCTACAAAAACATAAAACACAGACGCAAACTTTTACTTCTTTTCGATTTTGTCTAAAGCTTAAATAATGCAATTTAAAATGGATATTGCTGCTAATATTTCATATACCTTTTGCAGGGTTAATTTTATGTATGAATGCTTAGATGTGCCATAATGATGCTAACAAACACCCATATATGCTGATATCTGCTCGGTCACCTGTCCCAGTGTGAGTTTCCACCAGACTCATGAGGGAATGTTATTAGAATTCTGCTCTGCAATTCCTTCCTGCCTCACCTGAAGATCCATCCATATGCAGATGGCTAATTTGTAATGTTTACTGAAAAACAGCATGGGGGACCCAGGGAAGCTCAATCTTTTTGTCATCCCAGCCGTTCATTCAAAGGTCCCCCAGACACCGCCGCCCCAACATCAGTGCCCAATCTGTGTTTGCTTACCCATGAACAGTGGCAGAATCCAGGGAGGGGAGCCCATAAATTCAAGCTCTGTTTTACAGGCCTGGATAGCTAACAAGCTAGCCCGCTAACAAGGAGACTCCAATAGCGAGCCCCTCGACAGATTAGCACCTCATCAGCCTCCCGTGGCTAAGGACAAATATAGCCTTCCCTCCCATAAAGTACAATGGGACTGCCGGCGATAAACAACACCCCAGCGGGGGTCCGATTCCCCCTTGCTAAACTTCCTGACCTTCCCCTTCTCTCTGCCTCACAGCTGCCTGAGCCACCAAGTCCTGCTCCAGCCCTGTGGCCCAATTGGAGAGTTGTGTGTATTTCAGGTGAGCAAATATTGCCACTTGCTTGAGAGTTCAATGGTTGCCCCTTTCAGAGGTTGCGTATTGCAGTCACTCACTTGCAGGAAGTAGGTGTGAAGCTATGGGAATTCCTCTCAGCACAGCTGGAGTCATCCAATCAGTCCAGTCTTGGATTGGCCCTTAGATTTCAGCCTCTTTGTGGATTCTCTCAGTCTCATTTAACTCTGGCATGTGGACAGATAGAAAAGGAAAGTGTAATTTCTTTGAAAAGTACAGTCTTTGAATGGCCGATTACTATTCATCTCACAGTAACGACGGGTTTTGAGAAATCACCTGATCAAGCACATGTTGTTGTTTTAGACACCTTAGTCCTCGATAAGCGTTTCCCAAAGTGCTAACTGGCTATTAAGCTCCTACCTTAATGGAAAGATGGTTAAAGTGTCTTGAACTGAATTGAAGTGACATGTTCTCAACAGAAGGTAAGGAAATCATGTCCAGCTTGATCGAGTCAGATGAACAACTTCCAATCAAATCAAGTCACAGTTCACATACACACAAATACAGCACCTGCACTTATTGCAGACAGAACAATGTGTGTTTAGCATTTTAACACCAAATTACAATAAATAAACTAATAAATGAATAAAGACATGTATTTGAGTACTTCTCTGGTGTTTGATGTAGATTCATAATATTTATTAAAGAGAGAGAGAATAGATTAATAATTGTGTTTTTCATGAGCCATAGACACTTTGTGCCCTGTGGACTTTCGGAAAATAAACTCAAACACATTTTTATACACTCATATTTTTATTTATTTATTCTTTTTTTTATTTGTCCACCAACAATGTGCAACAGTGCCATGCACCACAGATTTATTTTATTTTTTTTCTGAAATTATGCTGTAACTGAGGAATGGCCATAAGCTATGTAAATTGTACATGAATTACTTTTACACCAGAAATGTTTATTCAGTAAGAGAAAATGTGCAAAAAAAGTTTGTCAATGAGACACTACCACTTAAAAACTTAAAAGGACATCTCTCTACCTTATTTACCTCTACATGATTCATTGTAGTACCATATTACTTACTAATATGCACTTTTTAGAGGCTAGTGTTTTATTGACAACCTTTTGTACCCCTAAAGGTACCTTTTTTACACATTTTTTTCCCTACAGTGTTTCACCATTTTTTAGATCATAATTTAACTTAATTGCTAAAATGTAAAGAAATGGATTTTCATATTTTAAAACTGAATGTCTGGGACCATGGTAAAACAATATCTATATACACAAGCTATTTGTGCAATAGCAGTTGTAAATAAATGCATGGTAAAAATACATTGCATTGGTCAAAATGATTGATTTTTCTTTTATGCCAAAACAAATTTGGAAATTAAGTAAATATCATATTCCATGAAGATATTTAGAAAATTTCCTACTGTAAATATATCAAAACTTAATTCTGATTAGTAATATGCATTGCTAAGAACTTCATTTGAACAACTTTAAAAGGGATTTTCTCTGTATTTAGATTAGATCAAATAGCTGTATCTCGGCCAAATATTGTCCTATTCTAACAAACTATACATCAATGGAAAGCTTATTTATTCAACTCTCAGATGATGTATAAATCTCAATTTTAAAAAAAACTGACCCTTTTGACTGGTTTTGTGGTCCAGGGTCACATATACAGATATATATTGAAGTAACACCAAAGTCAGTTGGCATCTTTGGTTCCATGAAGAACATGTAACATCCATAGAGCCTTTAGAGAATTCTTTATACTGGGGGGAAAAAAAAGATTCTTAGGATTATTTAAATGTTCTAATTAGGTTCTTTGTGGAATCTATAGTTCTTCTATGTCATTGCTGCGTAAACACGCACGTAAAACTTTTAGAAAATAGTTTTCATAGTAATTGTTGATCACACTAGCTTATCCCACTTATTTAGTGAGGTAGTTGTTAAATTTAGGTATGGGATAGGATTAGGATTGGGGATCTAAAATATGGTTATGCAGAAAAAAGCATTAATATGTGCTTAATAAGTGCTAATAAACAGAATTGGTCCCTTAACTAAAGTGTTACCTAATTTTCCAATCCAGTTACTGTAAGATTTCAGGAACCAGAATCAGAAATTCCGTCCACATCTACGGACATCCAGAGGCACATAAATGTTGACCTGTCAACAGAAGCAGCAGCACGTCACGTGAGAACAGCCAACACAGGACGGCAGTGCTCAGACTCGCATGGGACAATGCATTCCAACAAGATGTAACGTCAAAGGCACACAGCTGGAAAGGGCTCTACCTCTGTGCTCAATCAAAGCTCCAGATAGGTTGCTCTAGTGGGGGTGTCCATGAAAAAGCCCCTCCTCTACTGCAATCAGCTCTCTCACACCTCAAATGAATCTGCTCCCTGATCCTGTTTACTCTTTGTGTGTTTGCTTGTTTGTTGGTTTGTTTGTTTGCTATAATGCCTGTCGATGCCTTGCATTGTGAAGACAGACAGCAGCTAGGCGACGCTCCGCATGGACCACCCTTGGAGTTGACTGAAGAATGCTGACGCTAGACCGAATTATACTTAGATGGTGGTTTCATATGCATTTACGTTTGATCGGCAGAAGAGTTCAAATGGATGTTGATCAGCAGATAATATTTATAGTTTACACACTCCAGTGAAGGCTTACAGACCAGCTCCCATACTTCACTGACAAACATATTTTATTGATTTGCTTGAGGACAGATTATGTCTTATCAGGACAGATTTAGTCCATAGTGAATTCTGATATCAAAAAGGAGAAGTTTTTAACAGAATGCATTTTCCACAATACAACAGAAGTGTTTAGTCCAAAGTCCAATATTCTCTGAGAGGACATTCACAAATTAAGAAATAATTAAAGAATTAAGCAATGGATACATAATTAGGCAGTTAAGCAATAATGGAAGCATTGCTAATTAATAATCCTATGACAAAAATATCACTGCAAGAGATGGATTTAAAATGGGGTGAGTTGAAACTCCATCAGTTTAGCCAATGAGAAACTAGTTACAGGGGTGAAAGAACTGTCATACATGACCACCACTTCCTGAGGTGATAGTAGAAGATAGTAGACAATTTGTAAAGGACTTACAAAACAAAACAAAAAAAGATTAAGAGGATTTTTAACACACTCTAAAAAGAAATTCAGGGGCCCTGTTACCACAACTAAAATGCATGTTTGCAATTAAAAAAAATATTGAATTAATTAAACATTTTAAGTTGCAAATATTATTTTGATGAGTCTTCTTGACGTAATAATGTTGATCATTATGTTGACTTAATATTGTATGCAATTTAACTGAAATTTCTGGTTTTTAGTAAAGGGAAAGACCCTGTTTTTTTGTAATGCTGTTATGTTTGACATTTAAAAGAGTTTTTGATTTGACGTTTTTGTGGTTACCATGGTGCTGAAGAGTAGGTTGTGCTCGTGGTTAGGTTGTGTTTGACTGTGTGAAAGTTCATGCTGCACTGACTCTGTGAGCAATGATTGTGCTTGTGATGACTAATATCATACTTGTTACTTTTAAATGTTAAGTAAGTTACAGTTGGTGCATTGCGTTAGTTATTAATTGCTAGCTGTTGAATGAAACAATTAACTTAAAATGATGTTAGTTATGTTTAATAATGTTTTAGTGTATTATTCGGTAATCTGATTTGTGATTATGTTGGTCCAAATTATCAAGTTATGCCGTTTATTTTTGATATAACATTTCATATAGGAAAAAAATGGGAATATAATAAGATGTAAAAGTATATAGGCCTACATTTACATGCACTCTCTCAGTGTTTCAAATGAAACACAAGTGTGTTGTGGAAAGATTGCTGATGAGGGATGGAATAATTCATTCAAACAAGTAAATGTGATTAAGTTTGTACCAAACAAAAATTGGAATATTATGTAAAAGTTTAAGTCCAAAACACTTAGAAATGTTGTTGAGTTAGAAAAGCTGAAACCTAGTGTATTACAACCCCCTACTCCTGTACCTATAACATGTGATGTGTTGATTGTTTTTAGATGATTCGTCTTGTAATCTGATATTCCAGGAATTCCTCATTTAAGGTATCTTTGTGTGAAGTGTGTCATGGGACATATTCATTTATTAAATTTTTTAAATGTCACATTTTTAAGGCGATGTTTTTACTGTGTTAAAACACAAATAAGTGCCAAATAATAGTAATTAACTACTATACGGTTAAATTTTTTGTTAGGCTTTGGATTAGGGTTGCTTGTAATTATGCACAATTTACTGTTGTTATTATTATAGTATGTAGATGTGTAACTACATCACTATGTTACCACTCTAAGTAATAAAGCATTACTATTATTGATACTAAATTACTAAATTATGAGAAAACATGATGACACATTTGCATATGTGTTAGATGCTTATTAATCTCGATATATATATATATATATAATAGTTTTTATTTTCCATCTGACATGTAGCTAAACTTTAAACGCAGTGTTCCAGTTAATATTTATGTAGGTACAGCAAGATGTCATTTAGCTGATGCAAAAAAGTACGAAGCAAACTGAGATTAGATAGCAAGTTCGGGTCAAGACAATAGTAAAGGCTCACGGATCACTCCATACTGTGTTCGAACCTGCTGCTCTTCCTTTGTTACATTTCCTTTCTTTTGTTACAATTCATACAGTTATTTTAAAGAAAAGGCGCGTTTTCAAATATTTTCACCGCATTTAACCTGATGTCATTTTTACAAGCATCTGCAGTAATAGTCTGAAATAAAAACAGGAACCAAACAACGTACAGGACTTAGACTGGAAAGCAGAGGTAGATCAATTATAGGATGGGAACATGACACAGTCCAGATTTAAACCTTTTATCCCATGAGTACAATATGTGCCGTGATGCACGATAGCTCTGGTGAAAATTAACGTTTTAATGGCATATACTACAAAAACGCATTGCCCACATAAGGTTTGCTGTGAATTCTATGAGCAGAATGCCCTCTAGTGGCAGGAAAATGAAATCAAGTCTGTCCGACCTATCCAAGAACAGATGGTTGCAGGAAAAAGAAAAAAAAAAAGTTAATTTGTGTTCTAAAATGAGTTTGTTTGTTTGTTTGTTTTTTTCACTATATAACTATTATATTTTCCCTCAAACACATAAATTATTATACATGTTGCACATAGTCAATTTTAAATGATCAAATTAATATTCTAGAAAGGTTCATGGACAAAGGATCGTAAATAATATTTATAAAAATGATTATATAATGTATATGTATTTTAATATGATTACAGTAGTACAGTTTCATAAGAATCATTGAATTTACGCCTTCATGTCATGCTATAAATCGGAATTAATAAGGACACATGCAAATGTGTAATCATGTTTTCTCATAATTTACTGAATGAGCATTTAATCCCTCATTGGTGTCTATAACAAATGTGTCTATAAAGATCATAGGTAAGAAATGCAGATGAGAATGAATAAGACCTCAGGGCTCCACTTACACGCTGCTTCCCCTTCTGGAGCAGCATCTGGACTTCATTACCCATATTTACACAATATGTGCATTTAAGCCCGTTTTGATCTCTACGTTTTCCCCCAATCTTTCCAGCATTTAATGGACTGCCAAGCCTTACATCTAGAACGAGGCTGAATCTACAGCAATAAATCTTGCCTCACGACCGCAAGCGCAGAGCTCTGCCTCTCAGTGCCGCATGGTTTGTGGGGCAGTTCGTGTACTTTTACTGAGCGACAGGTCAAGGCAGCGCTGTCTGAGGCCGCGCCAAGCCCTGTGGCTGCAGCCAGCATGGTAAAGATGGTATATTACAGGCTTTATGGAAAGTGAGACCACATGTGTGTTCCTATGCAATAAAAATGAATTGTGCATTCATTCATGATGACTACGAGCAGGTTGGGATGAAAGGATGAAGATGATGCAAGCTGAGGCGTCGCTAGACCTTTTTTTCTGGGGAACTCCAGTATGTTTTACTTCAGCAACATGTCACGTATTTTTCATCTATTTAGAATCAAAACTACTGATTCGCGAATTAATCCCTTAATCAATTTTGCAACCAAACGCGGTTGCAAAAATGTCTTAAATAGTTTGCGACTCAGTTTGAGTCATTCGGACATTTCACTCACACTCTAAATGTAGTTCTCACACCGTAACGAGATACTTATTAAGACAGAAAACAAAAATAGCGCTGGATGAGGTGATCTACATTGTATGGAAAAAAAATATGCTTAAAAGGGTAACGTTATCCTACAATTTCTATCTTTTCTCGAAATCGTGAGATTACATCTCAAATTTCTTCTCACAATTTTAAGGAAAAGAAAGTCGGAATTGCGAGATATAAACTCTATAAAAAAGTTCCGACTTTTTCATCGCGGTTCCGATTTTATTTATTTATTTATTTATTTATTTATTTATTTTACCCCATAGCATAAAAGTTTCCATAATCTTCTGTAGGCCCACTGCAGGTAAACACAATTTTGACTTTGGCAATCTGACAATTTTGGCTTTTCCAGTACAAATTACAGTTGCAATCGAAATTATTCAACCCTGTTGACCTGCCAGACATTTTGCTTCAGAGAACAGAATTATGTGAAAACAATTCAACAAAGGCATTCATACACATATAGAGAAAATTTATTAATATACATTTGAGCAATTCTGAAAATGTTAATGAATTATGGAGAAAAATGTAAAATGTTCATATTTAAAATTATTCAACCGCCAAAAGTCAAATTTGGTGCAGAATCTTTTGTTCTTTGAAACCACCAATAAACAATGCTTGGAAGTGCTAAGAAGCTTCTGTCACCTTTCTACTGCAATCTTGGCTCATTCGAGTGGCATTCGGCAAGATGCCACAACATGAAAGCTATGCTTGTCTTGTGTTCTTCTTATACTCTGCACTCAAATGTTTTTCCACCTTTTGTCGGGTCATCTTGCACGTCTTTGGCTGAACATTGCAGGTTTTTCCTCAGTTGCTCCAATCAAACATTTTATGATATTGTGCTTTTTTGTTCAACACCCTTAAAGGTTTTCTGTTACAACACATTTTAAACTAAGGAGTAGGGCTGCCAGCTGTGTCTCTAGGAACATTTAATGTCTTGGAAATCTCCATAGCCTTAGACTTTCTAAAGTAATAAAATTATTTCTTCTCTATAGCTTCTTTATAGCTTTTATGAGAGCTTCTCAAACTTCAGCACATGCATTGGCTAACTGTTTGTATGTGTAACAGCCCGAGCTAATGCTGTTTTTTTAAGAGTTTCTTAAGGTTTAATTGTGTTTTAAGACAATTTTGTTCCCCATCATACAAATAAGTGACAAAAAACAGCGGTGCTGAATAATTATGACATAGCTGTGTTATTAAAAAATCCTACAGCTCAAAAATATTACATTATATATTGACATTATCACTTTTAATATACCAGCAAACTGTTACAGATGCAATTTTTATAAAGTCCTCGATCTTCGGAAAAGCTTGTATTTGTAAAGTACTGCAGTTTTGGGGGGTTTGAATAATTTCGATTGCAGCTGTAACATACATTACCTTGAGAAACAAAATGACACAAGATATCAGTATAAGATAAGAGTCTTGTTTTCTGAAAAAAAATGTATCAAATTGGATCGAGTTTAAGCTCACCAACAGGGTACAAAAAAATGATTATTTTTCTTACCTCATTGGCAATTTTCTTTTTCTGACACATTTTAAGAAAACAAAGCTTAATATCTTAAGTCATTTTGCTTTTTAAGTAAACGTATGTTGACTTTATAATGTTTGGATATTTGTGACTGGAAAACAAGACAAATACTGAGTAATAAAATCATATTGCTTACTGATTTGCTTATACAGTGTCGCCTTCACCTTCATGTCTTTCCAAGCCTGACTTTTTGTCTTCCTCTACCAAAGAAAATGTTTTGTTAAATGTTTATGACCAAACAGTTTTGGTGACCATTGATGTCCACTGTATGGACAAAAAAACCCTAAGACATTTCTCAAAATATCTTGTTTTATGTTCCACAGAAGGAAAAACGCAACATCAACACATCAGGGTTGGTATGAAGTTATGCTCTTTCTAGTTTCATTTTAGCTTGTATTATTCTGAGAAAGATTGTCTCGTTTTCGATCTCAGACCTGTAGGAGCCTTATCTAAACCAGTTTATGATAAAACCAAATGTATCCTCAGTTTCCAAGGCCTGGTCATGAAATAAAATGACAGAGTAAATTTATCTGCCCAGTTTTCCTGTCTCCTGAAGATGAACACTTATCAGTCAGCCATGTGGCACGGCCGCACATCTTTAAGCCATTTGCGGAGAAGGCAGATAAAGAAGCTCATTCAGAGGTCCCTTCATCTCAGGGGAAGTGGATGAGACTCGCTCTTAAGAGACTGACTTACAGCAGACCTGCTGTCTCGAGCACCCAGTCGTTCTAACTAGTTTAATGTCTGTTGATAGATTATAAATATCTTTTTTAATATGTTTGTTTGAAATAAGTCTCTTGCTCACCAAGGCTGCATTTGTTAAAAAAAAAAAAAAAGTAAATAACAGTAATAACGTTTTTTACATCAAACCTTATTTCGCATTGTTTAATCAGCATGCTTTTAAGGATTTGATTTACGACACAAAATATCCAAATACGCTAATTTCTGAGAAACATACATACATCTTGTTCAAATATGAAAGTAAACTAAGCCAGTCCTCTTCATAAATGTGAGTGTTGTGAGCAAGGCCACAGTGCCTGATCTCAGCGGTTACATAATTGCATCCAGCTGCTGTTGATTGGAGCTGATTTGTGGTGCCACTGTTATACTGTGGCTCACTGCTCTGAACACACACTGACACACACACACACACCAGCAGCAGAGACCCACAAAAACAGTTGACAAACAGCATACAAACCATGACGCTAAACCCAGCCAGTGAAGCCTGACATATGAAATGATAGCCAGAAAAAAACGCTATCTATCTATCTATCTTAAATGCAACAGTTTGAGACAAAGTATAATTTAAAAAATCCGTCTATATGCATATGTATTTGGGATCCGCTGACACACGTGGCTTTTAAACGCTCCCGTTGTGCTTATTTGTGAGCGCTCGGTGAGGAGCGTGAAGCGGTTATCATTGTAGCCAATCACAGTCATGTCTGTTGAGCGCGTGAACACTCTGGCCAATCAGCGATGTTTAAAAATCGGCTCAACAGCGCTCAACTGACGTCCACTGTATGGAGAGAAATCCTGAAATCTTTCCCTTAAGAAACATAATTTCTTACCGACTGAAGAAAGACACAAACATCTTGGATGATAAGGGGGTGAATAAATTATCTGTAAATTTTTGTTCTGGAAGTGAACTTCTCTTTTAAAAGTAAGAATCGAGATATTTCATGATATAGTTAATGCGTTTGGGAATGGTTCGAATAAAAAGGAAAAAATAAATAAAACATAGTCTGTTGTGGCTGCTGTGTCACATGATGACCCCCGGCCCCTCCTTTCGTGTCCCCTCAAAAATAATCATTGCATGACGCCCCTGAATGCAGTAATATCACTACTACTAATAACAGTGGTTCATTAGGTTACTGATGTTGTACTGCTATTTTTTTTAACACAACTGTATAAGGTCCGTATGTCTGAGAATTCATTATGAGTTGTTCTATGTGCAGACATGCAAGTTCTTTATAGTTTTATAGGATCATGATCATTTAATTACCTGCAAAAATGGCAAAAACTTCATTTTGTCAAATCTCTCAGCAAGTGGCAAATCCAAAACCTTGAAAAATCACCCCAAACACATGGAGTGTATAGATTTTATTGAATCAGTATGTACGAAAATATACAGAACACTGACACTTGCCAATCCAGCGGCAACATAGTGATGAAGATGTGATGATTTCAAGGAATCCTCGATCCTTTTCTCCCAAATTCCAATGTGTATGGAACAGTTTTCATTTCATGGACAATAAAACGAAAATACTTATAAAATGGCTTTACCCTGATATTTGTTAATTTTCACTAGAGTGTCTGTGTATGAGTGTGTGTGTGTGTGTGTGTGTGTGTGTGTGTGCAGAGGGATGTGGGCACAATGTACTACCTACATTCAGAAATCCAATTTATCCAGCTTAACTTTAATATTGTAGGTGGTATTTACAACAACAAAGTCCATTACCAAAAATATTTTTCCGATTTTCCAGTTCTGGGATTCATAGAAAAGTTCAATCTTCGGTACAATACCATATTTAAAAAAAAAAGGAAAGAAACAAAACGAATATAACACTGTTCATCTTTTCTAATACAAGCTGTTAGCAGTTATTTTCAATACATTACTTCTTTGTATTAAAAAGAGCTTTGCTAATAAGTCATAAAGCTTTCTCACAGTAGGCTTCTGACCAACACATCTTCCTGCACTGCTTAGCTGGTATTAGATTTTAAGACCGCAGCATGAGGAATAAATAAAAAGAGGAATGGCTCTGTAAAGAATGCTGGTAAGGAAAACAGCTCTAAAAGGGCGTAAGAACAAGAGTCACGACAGACGCGAATGTCTTTGGTCCGGTGAAGATAATATCTCCCATTCCGTATGGCAGATTCAATTCAGAGTTCAAACATACTGTAGCTTAAGTGTAGTTCTTGTTTCATTCGACGACACACGCGCGATCTTCTGTGCTGTTATCTCACACGATTCACTTAATTGTACCAGCTGCAGTGGCTGTATGGTTTAGTGCAAAAAACGACCCTTTTGGAGTCATTCAGTCTGCTGTGTAACCTATACTTTAAGACAAACGAATCAGAAAATCATAGAAGAATAGGAATTCAAAAACGCATGTTCCAGTTTGATGCTTTCGAAAACAAAAGGCTGTGAACACTACAAGCGACCGCATCGCTCTCCCTAGTATGTTTTGTTTTACTTCATTCACAGCTGTTACTAAACCTTTACATTACTGTAACGTGAATTTCTGACATAGAGAACACACGCCTCGATAAGAAACAGCACCTTTCGGAAAAGAACAGTCATTAAGACTTCTGAAAGCACTCCCAGCGAATGTTTCCACAGCCTTCATCTTCATTAGCCGCGTGGATCCGCAGTTTCCATGACTCTCGTTGACATCCAGAGAGCGGTCGACCTCGCTGGCCTTGTAACAGTTTGCTCTCCTTAAAGTCTGCTTCAGATTGCTGATGTGTTTCGATCTCCATAGCAACAGACCCATTAACAGGTCCCTGCCTTCAACTGACCTGGTTTTCAGTTCGGCTCATGTGGCCACTAGGGGTCCTCGTCCATATCGTCGAGGTTTGGAGCCATGATGAAGTGCTTCGGGTACACCAGACTGTGCTCGTAAGCGTACTTTTCCCAGCGTGCATCGTCGCTCTCGTGAGTAATGTAGCGTTCCCCTCGGCGCGTCTCAAACTCTCGCAGATCAAGCCACGTCTGGTAGTCCTGGGACAGCGCAGACATGGGCAAGTTGAGGTATAAAGCTTCAAAACATTCAGAGAAGCCATTTCACAGGTTTCTAGGCTCCTTACCTGTAGCCATGGATGACTGAGGGTCTTATCCACGCTGTAACGTTTCCTCATCTTGACTTGGAGAAGGTTGTTGATCAGATCTGTAGCTGTTAAATTAAACATTATGGAAATAGTTAGACTGGTTCATACATGATCAGGATGTTACAATATTACAGACCCTGGCCACTTTTCCAAAAGAGCAATCTGTATGCTTGCAAAAGAAGTTTTAGTGTGCTGTTGGTGTATTTGTTTTAACCTAAAAATAAGAGTACATTAACCTTTTTTTTCTCAACATAACATGAAAACAAAACTTGGCACATATATTGGCCAATACATGTGAAATAGTGTGATGTAGTATGATACAACGGGAATATGGAGCTTATACTCAAGGAGGAAAAAACACCTACGTTTTATACAGAGACACAAACAGAGTAAAAATATGCAAATTGGTGTATTTGGTGTATATTTATATGGCCAAATGTAAGATGAAATTCTGATCGCTTGTAATATAACAACACTATCTAACAGTACTGCAGAAACTTCCATAATATTACATAAGCGTCAGTTGTCTTAGTAAGATATTCAAATGCTTACTTTTATGATCAGAGCTCTGTACTTTCCAGGCATGTAATCCAATGCAATACAATGATGATTGAGAAAAAGATTCACAGCCAAAAACATGCAAACCATGAACTGAAGGTGGACGTTTGTACAGTTTATACTAAAAGGTCTTGTACTTGCTAAAAAGTATAAACTATAATGAAGTAGATTATTTACAACAGGTTTTTCAGGGAAATGTATGCTGATTTTTTAGGAGGCTTTGCACAGCCTTTGCAGAAATTTGCATATCAGATGTGTCATATGTGTTTCAGAAGAATTTTTAAGTGTTACAGGTATACTTGTAGTTGCGTTTTGATAGAGTAGCCTATCAAATACTTTTTTTCCCCCCAAACATACTGGCTTCTTTTAGTCAGCTTTGTGGACAAAGGCTTATATAGTCATGGCCAAAAATATCAGCACCCTTGCAATGCTGTCAGAAAATGCAACACTTCTCTCAGAAAATTGTTGCAAATGTTTTGGTATTCACATGCTTTTTTTGCACTGCAACAACACAAAAAAAAAACAGAGAAGAAAAGTCAAACTTGATAAAATTTCACACAGAACTCAAAAATGGACTGGATAAAATTATTGGCACTTTGTCAAAATGGTAAGAAATAATTGCTTTTCAAGCGTGTGATGCTCCTGTATTTTGTATTTAGACACCCCTGTGGCAAGTAACAGGTGTGGGCAATATAGTAATCACACTTGCAACCAGTTAAAATGGAGAAAAGTTGACTGGAGCAGTTTGCAAAAGAAGAGTGGTCCAAAATTCCAGTAGAGAGGTGTAAGAAACTCATTCATGGTTACAGGAAGCGACTGATTTCAGTTATTTTTTCCAAAGGGGGTGCAACCAAATATTAAGTTAAGGGTGCCAATTATTTTGTCCAATGCAATTTTTGGGTTCTGTGTGGAATTGTATCAGATTTGACTTTTCTTCTCTGTTTTGCTGTGTTGCTCCAATGCAAACAAACAAAAAAAAAAAGAAACACGTGAGTACCAAAACAGATGCAACTGCAACAGTTTTCTGAGAGAAGCATTGCATTTTCTGACAGAATTGCAAGGGTGCCGATATTTTTGGCCATAACTGTATGTGGACCACAAAACCAGTCATGGGGTCAATTTTTTGAAATTGATATTTATACATAATCTGAAAACTGAATAACAGAATAAGCTTTCCATTGATGTATGGTCTGTTAAGATAGGATATTATTTGGCCGAGATACAACAATTTGAAAATGTGGAATCTGATGGTGCAAAAAAAAAAAAAAAGTTGTCCAAATGAAGTTCAAAAATTAAGTTTTGATTTACAAAATATCTTCATAGAACATTACTTAATATCCTAATGAATTTTTGCATATATATATATATATTATTATAAAATGCAATTTCAGTGTCAGTGTAAAAACTGTGATACAACCTTTTTTGCAAAGAATAGCATTTACTGGAAATAGAAATCTTTACTGATCTAATTTTTGCATCCATGCTGAATAAAAGTATTAATTATTGACCACCACATATTCTGAATGGTAGTCGGGTAATATCAATTTAAAACAACTGTAGAGCTGTAATGTGAGTTTCTTTACACAAATTTCAACATTAAATGAAACTAATGTAATGATGAATTTAAGTATGATTGCTCCAACAAAAATAACCAAACTATAAAACTAAATATGTAATGATGTGAAATGCAGAGACAGAGAAATGACATTTATAGTGTTGTAGAGGAGTGTGACAGACTGAAATTGGGAGAGGCTGGTATAATCTTTCAGGTCTTGGGCGGAATGAACTATTCTAAACAGACGTGGGGGTGGACAGTCTGCTCGCTGTCTGACAGACATCTAGACATCTCCCTCTTTCTTCTAAAGCAAAAGACAGACATTACGCACTGCGCCACAGATGAATACAAATTAAAAACACCTTATCCTCAGTTGTTGCCTGTTTTTTCTAAAAATCTGCACAAAACCAGTTGACATTTGGTTTTATGCTCAGAAACTGCAACTATTCTAACAAAAACATGGCAGTTTGACTTGTAAGTCATTTCAGGGTATGAGTTCATACTCCAACCAGCTGCTTACCTTCTGCAGAGATCTCTTTCCAGGGTGTTGGTGGGTACATGAAGGCTGCGTTCTGGATTTGGTCGTTAATGTCCTCGTCCTCATTGAAGGGGAAGGTGCCACTCAAACTGACATAGATAATGACTCCCACTGACCACATGTCCAGGGAACGGTTGTAACCTTTACTGCGCAGCACCTCTGGGGCCAAGTACGCTGGTGTGCCCACCACTGAACGCCGGAAAGATTTTTCCCCGATGATCCGAGCAAACCCAAAGTCACACAATTTTACCTGGAAGAAGAGATGGGTCTCAATGAGCAAGTGACCAAGTTTGGTCATGTTTTACCTAAAACGTTTTTTTTCATACTTAAAGGTAGTGATGGGTCGTTCTTGAACGATTCGTTCATTTTGAACGAATCTTTAATGTGACTCGGGACGAACGAGTCGTCTTGGCGAGTGATTCGTTCAGTCGCGCATGCGCAACATCCTATTAGGTCCTGTACTGGAATTAGTTCAACTGTTTTAGAGTCGTTCGTTCATCTTATGGGGCTGTCACGTGATGAACGAACGACTCAAACCCGAGGACTCGAGAGATGAACTAATCAATTCTCTTTCCGGCTCAGGCTGCGTTGGTTAAACTAATTGGGCTGTCAGGTGATGAACGAACGACTCAAACCCGAAAACTTGTCAGATAAGAGGCAAGGTGAGCGAATCATAGACTAAAGACACAGGTAAACAATGAATTAATATTTTCTGTTTCTTATAGCATTATAGTTTTGTTTTGTTTGTAGTGTGATCACCGTTTGTGTAAGCAGCAGATGTGTTAGGGAAGTAAAACGTAACATTTTAATTATATTTTGCTAAAATGAACAAAATGAACGAAATGACTCGAAAAAAGATTCGTTCATTTTGCTGAACGAGACTCAAAGGACCGAGTCGGTAAAATGATCCGAACTTCCCATCACTACTTAAAGGACCTTCTGAGAAATTAAGATAATATTCCAATAATGTATCAACATATTCGCAGTTCTTTGATGTCTGTTAAAGGTTACATTTAAACACATAATATATTTAACTGCTTACTTGTGTTTTTATGATTTAATTATCAGCTTAAGCTCAGTTTGGGAAACCCACTGTTAATACATAGTGATTCTTCATGATAATGCGTTTAATTCACTATAGTTTACCTGAGGAAATGGCTCCGCAGATGCCAACAGCACATTTTCTGGCTTCAGGTCACAGTGAACAATATTCTTGAAATGGAGATGTCGCAAAGCCACAAGGATCTATGACAGTAAAGCAGTCACTTAATTGCATGCACACTTCTAATGTCAAAGAAAATTTTGATTTGTTTCCAATCTCCATCTTCCGTCTTAATGCATAAATGGTTTAATCTGATATGCAATGCAACCAAATCATTCAAGATAAGCAGCTATCAGTTACATATGACAGTACGTAAGCTTTCTATCTTTCTGGACTGATACTATATTACGCCAGTAACGTGTTGAAGAGGCATGCTGTGCAAGTAAAAGGTTAGTTTAATGTTTTAATAGGTAAAACAGGCAAGAGGAAATGTAAAAACATGCTTAAGAATCCTAAAAACACAGAAAACAAAACTCTTGTGCTTCAGGACTTCATCCAATCTCATATTACATTACTGTTCAAAAAATTTTTTTAATATTTTAATTCAGCAAGGAAACATTAAGTTGATCAAAAGTGACAATAAAATGTACAATTCTTTAGTTTTCAAAACTGATAATAATCAGAAATTTTCCTTAAGCAGCAAATCAGCATATTTTAAGATGATTTCTGAAGGATCCAATTTAGCTTTGATCCCTGTTGCAAAAAACAGCATATGCTGGTTAGGTAGGTTTTGAAGAATGGATGCTGGTTTCAGCTGGTCATGAGCTGCTCAGGACCAGCTTAAACCAGCTCAAACCAGCATCCATGCTTCAAAACCTACCTAACCAGCATATGCTGTTTTTATTTCAACAGGGATTACAGCAGTAAATTACATTTTAAAATATATTCAAATAGAAAACACATTTAAAATTGTAATAGTATTTCATAATATTACTGTTTTTTTTCACCCAGTATTTTTGATCAAATAAATGCAGCCTTGGTGAGCAGAAGAGACTTACTGATTTCAAATATTGTTGTCAACTAGTGTATAAACGCTTGGTTTGATAGGATGATAGTTGGGTAGTGAGACCAACACCACTGATAGCAGGCATTGGGCTACATGTCAAGAACATACGTGGATGCAAACACAATCATTAACCATTGCCATTTATTTTCATTGAAACACTGACTCATGGCACCGCAGACAGAAGCATCTTAGCCACATCACAGCAGCTCTGTGGCTTCAGATCCATGGCTAATGGATGAGCTCCCGTGGCCCCACTGTTCTAATCAACCCACAGACTCGCCGCTCCAAATTAACTCTAGATGAGATCCAGACCACTGCCTCATCTAAACAAACTGCACTTCAGAATACACGAGATGAACAAGAAAAAAATAGACTTGAAAGGACAAGAGGAGACAAAGATATTTGCAAACCTGTGTGACCAGGAACTTGGTGATGCGCTCTGGAAGTTTGCTCTTCTCACTGGACAAGATCATCTCCAGCATGTCACCATGCAGTTTCTCCATGACAACAAAGACTCTTTCAGGAGTCTCAAACATGCACTCCAGGTTTACGATGCCAGGATGGTGCAAATTCTATAAGAACATGAACAATAACACATATTAATCATATGTGTCAATTTTTTTTTTCAAAACTGAGATTTATACATCATCTGAAAGCTAAATGTATAAGCTTTTCGATGAATGTATAGTCGGTCAGGATGGGACAATATTTGGCCGAGATACAACTATTTGAAAATCTGAAATCTGAGGGTGCAAAAAAAAAATAAATAAATAAATAAAATAAAATACTGAGAAAACTGCCTTTAAATTAAGTTCTTAGCAATGCATATTACTAATCAAAAATTAATCTTTGATATATTTACGGTAGGGAATTTACAAAATATCTTTATGGAACATAATCTTTACTTAATATCCTAATGATTTTTGGCATAAAATAAAATTGTAATGATTTTGACCCATACAGTGTTATTTTTGCCTACTACTACAAATATACCCGTGCTACTTAAAACTGGTTTTGTGGTCCAGGGTCACATATTAAATAGGACCATTCATCTCCAGCATCGTGAATTAAGGAAATCATTACATTGTTCTAGTGGTATCCACATCCACAACCTCTCAATAATCACATTACAAACACTGATCACCTGTAAAATGGCAACTTCATTTCTCAGCTGGCTCTCCTGTTTGGTGGGGAATCTCATCTTGTCTATTACTTTGATGGCCACATCTCGGCCTGTTTTTCTGTGTTTCCCTTGAAACAGACAGAATGAAAATAATTTCAGACATATCACACATTTTAAGTAAAATAAAAAGGTTTTTAGGTTTCTTTTCTTTTAAAGCTGTGAAATTAATGAAATAAACCTTATAAAATTAGTAAATTTTGTACCATGACAAAATTCAGACCCAATGTGTTAAGGTAACTCAAACATATGAGTAAGCCAGTTTTAAAACCAGTATTTAGGAGTGAAAGACATTTCATTTGAAACCATTAAAAACAGAAACAAACAAATATACAAACAAAATAGCAACCTAACCACATCAAAGCATGCTGGAAAAAGCAGATTTCCCTTTCGTTGTGAGGTTGTTCATTGTGCCTAACTTACTCAATTTCTTAAGCAGTACTTAAAGATGAAGAATACTAATATGAAATAAGTAATAATTGTAGCTCTTGAAACTGATCAGTATAACTTCTCAATTTTCAAACATTTGATTTAAATTTTGATTTAAATTAATATCAAGTATATATTAAAAACATAATTTGTACATCAAATACTAGTTTGTTTTTGTGAAATAAATGTAAATACTAGATGCACATTTAAAACAAAATGAACTGCTGGATTTGTAGGCATTTATTTTGGTATGCCCAAATGCTTATTAAGGTAGTACAGTTATTTATGATGGGTATATTCATAGGGCCACTGCATTATTTTTTAGGGTGTACCTCCATAAACGATGCCAAACTGTCCAGAACCCAACACTTCATCAGCAAAGATCTGATAGATTGAGCTGATGTCCTAAAAATGGAGAGAGAAAAAGTCACAAAAATCATTAAAATTTTATAATACTATATTATATACACTGAGAATATAATATTTTCAGTGTATAGTTAAATGCATTAAAAACCCCAATTTTTTTTGTATTTCCTCTCTCAGTTCTTCATAGTTTTGTTGTGGTGTTGCTTGACCATAGACATGACCGAACATGCAGAAGTGTGAATAAAGAGAGTGTGTAGTTGTGAAATATTGTTGGTAAACACAGCAAGACACTCACCACATTTTCCTGGATTTGACTGTTCGATACAGAAATGCTGATGGACAGTTCCTCTGCAATAAACACACACACACAAAACAATATACACATATTTGGATTAGCTTTGGTATTTCATATAGGTCATAGGTCAAATTTCAAAGTTGTATGTGGGAAAATAGGAGGCAGATAAATATTCTATTTATTTTTATTTTTATATTATTATTATTTTTTAAAACATCCAGCACATACAACAAAGTATGAGTTATCATGTGACTGGTCATTTAGCAGTCTGACTGCTGAGACATTATTTTCCACAGTACTATTCCTGTTTGCCTTGTGCAAAATGAGACAATAATTCAAACTCATCCTATCTTAATTATATAATAAATTGTAAATTACTCTGAAAGTGACAAGTGTGAGCTACATAGTCATTTTCTGAAGGGACACTTTATGCTTTTTTTGTGTTTATTTTTTGGGTTGGATTTGCCTACCGACGAACCTTTAATTAAGTATGTCACTCATCTCTGGGCTAAAATCTCTTCTGAATACTGAACCAAAAGTGTGTTTGTTTCATAACTAAACAGCTTTCATTAATCCAGACCTGTCAAACCTCTTTAATCTTCTGTCTCTCAACACAATTAAATAGAGGTGCATCACGATATTAAATACTTAAGCTCAGCCATTTACTCTCCAGAATAGAGCTGCAAATCTGCCTGAAAGTCATTATTCCTGGTTGTCTCAGTTTGTAGCGTTGCTCCATTATTGACTGCTTGTTTGGACTTTTTAAACTACCGACTGTATTCATTGTGTTTTAATGACTTTCACACATTTGCTAATCCTACTTACGTTGTATCTGCAGTTTGTACAGTATTTTGAACATTGTGTGTTGCTAGTTTTCTTTAGATGTGCTTTAATGTTTATGCTTTTTAAAGTGCCTCGAGGATTGGCTAAGTAGTAGTAATTTGGCAAATTTCCTGTCATAGCTACTCGTGTCTTTTTAATTAATTAAAGTGCACTTCTGATAGTCGTTTTGGATAATTGTAATTTTCTATGTGAATACATAGTAAAATGTAGTTAACTCCTGTGATGCAAAGCTAGATTTTTAGCATCATTACTCCTGTCTAATATGCTGATTTGCTGCTCAAGAAAAAACTCTTATTATCAATAATGAAAAGAGTTGTGCTGTTTTTTGCTGATTTTTTTTTTTCAGGATTTTTTTTGGATACATTGAATGATTAAATGGCAGCATTTATTTAAAACAGTCACTTCACTCTCACTTTTGATCAATTTAATGCATCCTTGCTGAATAAAAGTATTATTGCTTTTCCAAAATATACTGACCCCAACTTTAATAGTTTAACTAACACTGATCTATGGTTTAACCTTATTATCTTTTTTGGCGTGTAACAGTACTTCAGTTAATAATTGATTATCATGTCTGCATCAAAATGTTGAACAGAACTTTATTATTAACATGTTTATAGAACCATTTAATGAGGTGTTAAAGGGATAGTTCACCCAAAAATGACAGCACCCACTGACCTTTTTTTTTTTTTTTCCATCCATACTGTGGGAGAAAGTCAATGGCTACCATCAACTGTCTGGTTACCAACATTATTCAAAATACTGTCTTTTGTACTCATACAGGATTGGAACAACTTGAGGGCGAGTAACTGCTAAATGATGACGATTTTAATTTTGGGGTTAATTATCCCTTTAAGCCTTAAAGAGACAGTTTGTCTAAAATGAAATTATAAATAAACTTCATGTGTCACAAAGTACCAGATGCTCAAAACCTACAATTCTGGTCTTTTCCTCAAAGAAAGCTTTCATACTGTTTGGAACATACACTGTAAAAATCATTTTTTCAAAGTTCTAAATAAAACTAAGATATGAAATTTCACATTTAAATGTGTTACTTGCCATTTCTTTGTTATTATTTGTGGAATTTACTATTAAAGAACTCCACTTCCCGAACAACAATTTACAAATAATTTACTCACCTCCTTGTCATCCAAGATGTTCATGTCTTTCTGTCTTCAGTCGTGAAGAAATTATGTCTTTTGAGGAAAACATTTCAGGATTTTATCTCCATATAATGGATTTCATTGGTGCCCCGAGTTTGTACTTCCAAAATGCAGTTTAAATGCAGCTTCAAAGGGCTCTAAACGATCCCAGCCGAGGAAGAAGGGTCTTATCTAGCGAAACAATCTGTCTTTTTTTTCTAAAAATAAAATTTTGTATACTTTTTAAGCACAAAAGCTTTTGTAGCGCTAGCTCTGGGATGCGCGTCCACGACACTACGAATCATGTCTAAATTCACTGTCTGTGTACTTCGGCTCAAAAAGTAGAGTACGTCTCATTTTCTCCTACACCTTCAGAATCGTCTGACATGGTTGTACCTTTTTGTTTGTGAACAGCGTTTGACTTACTCGCACTTTGTTAGTGTCTGTGCGTTCGCTTTGTAAACACTGGATCTGTAGTTTTGCCTACGTTCCGCGTGACCTTTTGACGTGATTCAATAGTACGTAGTGACTTGGACGCGAAAAATGACCGATTGTTTCCCTAGATAAGACCCTTCTTCCTCAGCTGGGATCGTTTAGAGCCCTTTGAAGCTGCATTTACACTACATTTTGAAAGTTCAAAATTGGGGCACCAATGAAGTCCATTATATGGAGAAAAATCCTGAAATGCTTTCCTCAAAAAACATAATTTCTTCACGACTGAAGAAAGAAAGACACGAACATCTTGGATGACAAGGGGGTGAGTAAATTTTCTGTAAATTGTTGTTCTGGAAGTGGAGTTCTCCTTTAATTTCTGAGTGAAAACAGTTTCATAGTAAAACTTTTACTCATCATATGGGCTATTTTTTTTGTCCTTTTTGGTATAATTTACCAATTGTATGGAAAACAGCAGTATGTACATTCTGTTAAATATCTCATTTTCTGTTGCATAGATGAAAACGAAGATTCACTTCACGTGTTTTTAAAATAGAGTTCTGACTTTGCTACTCACTGTGATCTTTACTCTGTCCCGCAGCGGCACCCACGCTGGGCTGTGGTGTAACTGGAACAGGCATCAGGGCCTGGCGGATGGCCCTCTCCCAGCCCTGGGCCACCTCCAGCCCCACACCGCCGGCAGCCAGCGCAGGGTTGTGGATGTGGAGGTGCGGGCCACCAGTGTTCTCCCCTACATAGTACACCATGGTGGCTGTGATGACCTCGAAACAGTGCGGATTGCCCCCCAGGGCTAAACTACTGAAGTCGCGCGCAACCTCCACCTGCAAGATCTCTGACAGGGGAATCTCCTGTGGGTCAGACAATGAGTCAGAAATTTAGACACTGACTCACCGACAGTTAGATAGGACTGCTTAAGCAGCTAAACAACCTCGCATTTGCTCTTTGAGTCTGGAAATGACTCAGTGAATTAATCCAAGTTGAATTAAAATGTCTACTCCAGTTCAAAGTTTGGCTCAAAGAGTTCAGCAACTCTATGGTGTCGACGTGCTGATGAGAAGCAAAGAGCGGTCGCTTTCCAAGTCCATGTGGTTCCTCCAGGTTCAAACAGATACTCTCCAATGTTCCTTATCACACATATCAGAAACAGCAATGTCTGCGAACACAGCCCAGGTTTGAAGTCCAGGGTTAAGCTTCAATCTTCACTGACGACGCAAAGCCTAATGTGCCAAGTCTGATTGTGACAGTCTCTTAAGAGTCCACCTTCTGCTCAGCCCCCGAACTTGCTCTTAGATGAGACAGGAAAAACAGTAGCTGTGGCCAATCAGCGCAAATGCTGCGCCTGCGGTCTTCTCTGAATATGAGATGAAGTGCTTGTGGTTTGGTGGGTGAATCATGTGACCCAACCCTATGAAGAGCTCCATGATTACAGGGCAGCGCTCGCGTGCATACGTGTATGAGTGTGTAGGCAAGTCTTACGCTAGCCACCGATACATTATGTAGGAGGTGGTCACACTCAAGGGGGTGGGCTGTGGTTAGGCTGAGAAAGGCCTGGAACCCCCTTACCCAAAAACCAAAAGTACAGGCCTTCTATCATCAAAAGAGAGCACTATGATTTCCAAATGTGCAAATTTGACCGGTTCTGTTAAGTTATAGTATATCAAATGCGTGATCATACTTTCAGTATAAAGCATTGGTTGCTTTGAGAAACATATAGCTTACTCTTTGTGCTGGTTTGGTTTAGAAAAATTCAGAATTTTACAACAAAGCGGAGGACAGAAATGGAGATGGTTTTTATAAAAATGTCTTTGAGCTTTTCAGAGTTACGTAGAGCTTTAGTAATAGTGAATCTAACAAAGCCAAACAGGCTTGACTGGAATATAGAAACTTGTCAAAAGATGCAGTAATTTAAGCTCAGCGCCAAGCTGATGATAAAGTGGTGTGTAAAACAGTCTTAAACACACCCTGAAGTCTCACCCAGGGTGGTGAGGTTTCCTGACTTTGGTTTTACAGCTGGGAACACAGTGGAGCTGCTACAGGAACATTCACAGACAACACACAAGTTCCTCAACAAAATGAAATGAAAATATTTAGATTTTTCACTGATTTTTCTATGGCAGTATGACCTTCACATCCCCCGATGTGTGAACATTACTGAAGATATAACCATGGCCCATTTTCCAGTGGGAGCCAAAATACATACAAACAAAAATGCAGCACAAGCAGTAATATCGAAAAACATTACAATTTAAAATAAGTTTTGTATCTGATAAAATGTAATTTATTGCTGTGATCAAAGATGAATTTTCAGCATCATTATTCCAGTCTTCAGTGTCACATGATCCTTCTTTGAACATAGCATTCTTTGAACCCACTTTATATTAACTGGCTCTAACTATTATGTTTAAACATTTAAATTAATAATTTAAATGTAATGTACTTATTGTGTATATACACATGTATTAATTGCTTAATTAAAATAAATAAATTACTTTTGAATGGTAGTGCACATTTAAAATATTTTAAGCTGTCCACTTATCTTAAAACATAAATGTTTTTGAAAACTGGAGCATATATAATCTTGCCTACATGGATACCAAAAAAATTGCTGCTCATGAAGATCATTTCACAGACTAAATTCATGACATTCTGAAGACACCTAAAGACCTTGTTTAGATTGGTTCAGGTATCTTTGATTAGGGTTGGAGGGTCTTCACGGGTCCATTTGGAAACCGAAAGCACAAGGTCCGACCTGAGACCTAAGCGGGTTCGGATCCAAAACTTCTGTGAGTGTCCGGATATGGGTCGGTATTAGCAGCCTCGGGTCTCAGGTACCCAATTAGACCCGAGATCTGTCAGGAAAATCTACTTGCTTAAGCAAACATGTACAAACACATACTATATAAAACAATACAGAAATGTAGTGATGATATTCAAGTCCTAGAATAAAAAAGTTATTATATTGATTTGTTCAATATAGTAATACAATTGCATTAACCATTTCACTACACAGTGTATACATTTCCTGTTTCTTTCTGAATGGCTTGTAGCTCAAGCTGCAGCAGAGGAGGAGGGTTATTCTGTGGTACTTACCAGACACCTCAGTGGTATATGTGAGAGGGGAAAATACTACTGCCCTTAGTCGTGTGAAATGCTCAAGATGAGCAAGTAATTATGTTTTGACATTACAAAGATCAAAGGTGGACTGCAACATAATCACTTTCGTTACAAGTATATGAGCAATATTATAATTTCTGGGGTTATTCTAAAGGTTGCTGTCGATAACATTAAAATATGCACATGAATGCCAATTTTTTTCAACCAACAGAGAATATCATTTAAAAAATTAACCTCAAAAATGATTACTGCTTTAGTAAATATGAGTTGAATACTTTTAACACCTACTTTGTAATATTTGGCTCCTGAGTCATTCTGAAACAGAGTCAGACTCTTGCTGTCCAGTCTCCAGTAGTGTCTCTTTCTCTGAAGACAAAACAGATTTGACTGATTTCAAAACTCAGGAAAGTTGTGAGCAAACACATATATCGATGTAAAGGGCATTTAAGACAAATGAACTATGATCATGCCAAGATGTAAAAGGTAAAGGTGTAAGGTTTGTTCTACTTATATGAAACTGCATTTTACAGAGAAATAGAAAGAGAAGTAGAAAACTACACAGGTTTGAAACATCATGAGGTTAAGTAAATGATGACAGAATTATTATTTTTTGGGTGAAATGCCAGACAAGATTTACATCAGATTATATCATTTAATAAATCATAGTAGTTATTTATCTGACTTAACAGTAACTGCACTGAAACAGTAGCACTAAACATCAGTATTCAACTATATATATATATATATATATATATCTGCGGTTACATTATTATTAATTTCAATTAGTCTCTAAATCTGTATTTTGAACCAGTTTGTGAAACAAACTAATTCACCAAAATCATTCATCAAAAAATTACATCAATATTGCAAAAAAGCATTTTGTCATACACCACAAAAAAAAAAAAAATTGCTTGTTCATGGAAAAGCTATTGTATACCATCATGAAAACAGCTGAAAAATGGCTATCACTATTTAGAAATAGAAATTCTTTAACATTGTAGTACAGTTATGCCTAAGCTAGCAGATGCTTTCTATTCAAACCATGTGAATAAAAATGTGTGAATATGAAATACCAATATATGTGAATATGAAATGTGAATGTGAATATAAAAAATACAATCTCACAAGATTGTCTCGACTGGTGTAGTGCACCATCCAGCCCTCTTTGACCACGGTGGAGCTCCTCCGCTTGGTGTGTTTGACGGATTGGACCACTCGCATCAGGGGGATATTGGTGCTGGTCGAGGGGCTTAAAGACGACATGAGAAATGGCAGTGATCGATAGTGTTGATGTGGGTCATTCATCAAGAAAATTTTCTAAACTTCTGACTTTAAAGGAATTGTTCAGGGATGATCATTTACTCACCCTCAAGTTGTTCCAAACCTATATGAGTTTTTTCTTTTGTTGAACACAACAGAAGATACCTAGAATAATGGTGGGATCCAAACATGTCCCCAGTGGGGACCAGAAATTGTTTGGTTACACACTTTCTTCAAAATATCTTCTTTGGTGTTCAAGAGAAGAAAGAAACTCATTCCGTTTTGAAACAACTTGAGGGTAAGTAAATGACAGAATTTTTTGGGTGAACCATCCCTTCGTGTTTAAAATATTTTATATTATTTATTATCCAGAGCATATACCTAATGGTCTTCACAGGTTCTTCATCTTTCTCACGGTCCATGAAAGGCGAGTCCATAAAGAAGATTTTGTCTTCTGGAGTGGTAGGTTCCTCTGAATCATCCAGACCACGACTGCTATCGCTGTTCACATCACTGCTGTCTACTTCCATCGTGGTATCGGAGTCAGGACCTGGGCTGGCCGGCTCTGGAAAAACATACAGTAAACTTACATAACGATGCTTCTTTTAGTACGTTTTTGATTTTAGTTGGATGTGGCTGAAAGTCATGACCATACCTCCATTGAAGACTCCAAGACAGTCTTTTGGTACCTTTGAAGCACATCGCTTGTGGCAGTTGAATTTACAGTCTGGTGAAGAAAAAAATGTCATGATCCAACTTTTTTTTCTATATTTGATTAGAAGTGTTTCCTTTTTTGGAAAGCGTGGAGGAAGATGGTGATACTCACCTTTGCACTGCATGCCCTGGCGGAAAAGCCCTTTGAGTAGTCGTTTGCAGTACTGACAGATGGTGGGGCGGGTGTAAGTGTGAATGACAAAGGTGTGAGGGACCTTCACCCGCCCCAACACCATCTTCTCCATCCATATTGGCCGACCGCTCCATGATGGTATCCGCTTGCTGGGCTCCTGATGGGGGCGCTGCTGCAGCAGAGAACAAAGTAACAAAAAACTGGTGACTGCAATTCACATACTGTGCACAGTATACATACTGCATATCAAACAAACACTACTGTACAAAAGTTTGGGGTTAGAAAGATTTTGTTTTTCAACGAATACTTTTAGAATCCATCTAACTGTTTTCAGGTGACAGCAAGGACTTTTACAATGTTACATTTTCTGTTTCAAATAGTTCTTTGGAACTTTCTATTCATCAAAGAATCCTGAAAAAAATATCATGGTTTCAACACGAATAATGATAAAAGTAGCAAATCAGCACACTGGTATGAATTCTGAAGGATCACGTAACACTGAAAACTGGAGTAACAATGCTGAAAATTCAGCTTTGCGTCCAGGGTCTTCTGGGGCTCCAGTCCCGAATGTTTTTTCAAGGGCTCTGAATTTTTAGATTTGTTAATAGATTTGTCAAAAATACCGTTTTTCAACACATATTATACAGAAATATTTCAAAGGATTCAATAGCGATTCAATAGGATCGATAAACCGATATCAGCTGCACTTTCTCCAAAGACTATAGAATACCTAAGACGTGTCACTTGTACAGTTTTGAATGGGGAAAAATGCAACGCTCGTTATGGCCGTGAAGCCCCGCCTTCGGAATAAATGAGCCAATCGCTAATTGGTAAAGTTAGCGCATCATTGGAGCTGCTGTTATAATGCTGCGTTCACACCATATCGTAATTACCGTAATTTCGAGATGACAACATGTGACGTTCTACTCGGAGCTGTTCACGTCCTCAGACTCGGAATTATGATTTTCTATGGCAACACTATCAACGCCCAGGCAGTCTACGCTGGTCAGGTGGTACAGCGGTCATGTGGTACAAGTCGTAGCTCTCAGAAGACTCCCAGTTCACAAGTTCACGCCAAGAGGCGTTTCAAAGATGGCCGCCGAGTGAAATGACTTGCCTTAAAGGGATTTTGACTTTCTCTCTCTTTCTACTCTCCGACAGTGAGCTCACGTCACACACACCACAGTCCTACATATAGCCACGCCTCCTGTCAATCACTCAGCACTGTTTGTGGGTTTTACAAATATTTAACCAAAAAAGCATTCTAAAGAGCTTGTGATTAAACCTCGTAACGCCATTGGATCCTCAAATTGTCAGTCAAACCTCATAACTCCACCCCGCCTCCTTTTAGAATGAAATGCCGCGACATGCAGTTTGAAGACTGATGTCTACTTCGCAATGCAAGGGTAAATAAAGAACTGATGTTTGAATAAGTACAGCATTTTCTTTATTCAAGAAACAGTCTATAAAGGCTAATGTTTTTGTCTGTTTGAAGAGCGGAGAAGAGTCTTAGCATTTGCTGTCTAGCTGTAGCCAATATACTTTCGTATGTTTTAAATACCCTGTGTACTAAACAACACGAAAAACTGAGCACCCATATAGCTACAATAAACTTTATAACTTGTAAATTGATGAAAACATAATACGATTAATTTACTGCCTCAAATGCGGCTGTTCCAATGTTGGATAAAACACAGATCTCCGTCATGATTTTCAGAATACGTTAAGTGCAAGAATGTATATTCTACCTATAATGCATAGTTATCAAAGTCCCTTTATTCTATAGTCTTTGATAGTTAGTTCTTTAGCTTTTTTAAATTTGGCATCTGTTCTTGAAATACGCTAATCCATAAACTCCCATATATATATATATATATATATATATATATATATATATATATATATATATATGTTGGGTTGTGGAGGGGCAACCACATTTGGGCTAATCCCCGAATGTTTATAATGTCTGGCTCCGCCCCTGTTTGCATCACAGCAATACATTTTTACAATATATTCAAATTGAAAACTGTAATTACAAAATTGTAACTATACTTCAGATTATTTATTTATTTATTTTTAAACAAATAAATGCAGTCTTACTGATCACAAACATTAGTGTTTTCACAGTACATGCAAGAATACACAGGACATCAGCCATTCATTTATATGAGTGTAACACAAGGAATGATCTTTATCACAGAACACATTAAAGAATTGAGAAATTCCAGCTCAGATTGATTACTGTGCCCAAATGGAGAACTGAGAATTGCATTGCTTCTTCTTAAGAATGTTTCGAAATTGGCCACTTTGTTAAAATAAAAGCTGCTCAACCATAGAGGATTTCACATAGACACTGACCTCAAAAAGACGAGGAGAAATCTGAAAATGACTGATTCGATTTACTTTAATGCTTCTTAAAATGACTTTTTATAAGGGTCAAAAACAAAAGAACACTTCTTTTTTTTCTTATGCATTACTGAGCTTATGTGGAGAACATTTCATTAGGCCAGATGCAAAGAGCTGAGTTTGTGATATTTCACAACATTTCAAATACAACGGGCGGGAACTGCAAATACAATGTCAGGGGTTTATTTGAAATAAAATGAGCATAACATAAAAGGGGAAAATGAAGTGTCCAAGAGGAATAATGTGAGACAACTAAAGCAGACACAATGTTCTTGCCATGTTTGGGTTTGGGCTGATATGAGGTGCCTGCCTTACCACAATGCTTATCTTTCAACCCATTTTGTTAAATTTAACTTAACTATTTTGGTTAACATTCTTAACCAAATAATACTGTTGTAATACCGATGTATGCAGTCAGTTTACACAGGTACACTCTTAAAAATAAAGGTGCTTAAAAGGTTCTTCAAGCAATGGCACAGAAGAACCATTTTTGGTTCCAGAAAGAACCATTCAGTCAAAGGTTCTTTAAAGAACCATCTCTTTCTTACCTTTTTATAATCTGAAGAACCTTCTTCTGCCACAAAGAACCTTTTGTGAAACAGAAAGGTTCTTCAGATGTTAAAGGTTATTTATGTACCCATTTTGACAAAAAAAGGTTCTTCTGTGACATCGTGAAGCACCTTTATTTTTAAGAGTGTAAGCTCGCAGAATAATCACAGGTGTAGTTATACTGTTTGGAAACTAAAAATTGTCCAAATAATTTCTCTATTAATTAAAATAAATAAATGAATATTAAAATAAATGTCAAAAATCATTCCTCACCTCTTCCAGGCCCACGACAGCATGCTCTGCTGGAGCAGGACGAGGGACAGACAGCGACGGGCCGGGCAGAGACACATTAGAAAGGCGTCTTTTCCTTACACCACTACAGTTGTTAGGGATCTTAAAGGCACATCGCTTGTGATAGTTCAGGCCACATCCTAAACAATCCACAAAAACAGCTTTAGCGCTCAGGATTAGAGTCAGAAATAAGCCTAGGATTTGGTTTAAAGCAAGATCAGTAATATGATTAGAGTTTAGGTAAAGGGTTAAGAAGAAAAAAGTCAAGCATAAGGTTTAAGGACTCAAGATTACACACTGTCAAACAAAAGGCTGATTTCATCAAACATTTACTCCTAAACACCAGCAGAGGGCTCCACCTTCTCTTTTCAGACTCACAGACATATGGGCTCGTAAGCATGTTTAGATACCTACTTAGAAACCAAATGAATCTCCTGAGGACTGGGTGGGGAGATTTTTTTTTTCCTTTTCCAGAGCACATTCACAACAGTTTAAAGTGTAAAGTGCTTTAGCATGACTCTGCATATGAACAGCTTGTATCCATCAGTGTGGCTTCTTACAACTGAAGCCCATAATCTTCATTTCAGCTTTTCAATGTCACATCCAGCGCTTGGCAGAAACACTGGGTTCCATTCAACAGCCCCCGATTTCAACTTCAAAGCCGGACCGGCAGCACTGGCAGCGCTGACACATCGCGCCGCATGTCTGAATCCATCGCCTCCAGTCAGACTCAATCAGCTAAAGCAGTCTCAGGCTCACTGAGAACTCTGAGCCAGAACAATGCCTTGATTCAGATTACTTTACAAAGTGCTCTTTTTTGCTGATGTTGTTTTAGTCAGTCAATACTTTATGTAATTTTCATCAACAAAGTCTATTCTACTGAAATGGCATATACACTACTGGTCAAAAGTTTGAACTAACTAACTAACTTACAGACTGATTGATTTTAAGAGTCTAGTTTACTCACCAAAGCTGCATTTAATTGATTAATAATAAATACAGTAAAAACAGTAATATTGTAAAATATTATTAGAATTTAAAAGAATTGTTTTCTTTTTAAATATATGTTAAAATGTAATTTATTCCTGTGATCAAAGCTGAATTTTCAGCATCAGTCTTGTCTCTCATGATCCTTCAGAAATCATTCTATATGCTGATTTGCAGCTCAAGAAATATTCTTATATTATCAGTGTTGAAATTTTTTTAAATATTTTTGTGGAAACCATTCAAACGTTCAGGGTGATCACGATTATTTTTCATTTATTTATTTATTAAGTATCATGATTCCCAAATATATTAAGCAGCAAAAACTCTTTTCAATACTGATAATAAGGACCATGAAAACCAATAATTAAGCACCAAGTCATATTAATCATATTAGAATTAATTCTGAAATCTCATAAATAAAACACATTTTGAAATACATAAAAAAAAAATAATATTAACATTTCACAATTTTACAGTTTTTACTGTATTTTTTGATCAAATAAACGCAGCCTTTGTGACAATAAAAGACTCCTTAAAAATCTTAATTATTTCAAGCTTCTGACTAGCAGTATAAATGTTTTTTTTTTTTTTTTATGAATATTATGCATGTATTTTTTTAACTGCTGTGTAATCTATGAACCTGATATTTACTAGAATTATTTATTTATCCAAAGCGAATAAAGAAAATAATATAGTATATTTTTAATATTACAAATAATATAAACTTTTTAAATGCACAGAACTGACATGAACATTTATAACCAACAACTGCAACTGATGATTAAGACTGTTGATTCTCATGCACAGCTGACAGAAAACCGGAAAAGTGTAAACTGAAAACAGAAACAGAAAACTGCTTGTCATGGCGACAGCCTGCTTGAGACAGATATTAGTTTAATTAGTAATAAAATACCCACAACAATAATACTAAAATCTTCATTTTTCATTCATACGCTTCAACAATAATAAAGCCCATTTGGCTCTGGCCACTGGGGAGGCAACTGTTTCTTTAAAATACAACACATATACGACTGCTACCTTCACATTTGAGGCCCTGTCGGACGAGTCCCCACAGCATCTCTCCGCAGTAGTCACAGAAGGTGGGCGCTTTGTAGGAGTGGACGTAGAGCGCATGGGGCCGGATCTGGAAATCTTCCACTGTAGCTTGAGCTGTAATTAAAACTTAACTTAAAGGACAACTCAGGCAAAAAATGGGTGATGCAACAAAACACTGAAGAAAATAATGCAAATGAGAATGAAACGGAACAAAGAACAAAATACATATAAAACATTAGTCAGCATTAGCAGCATATAATCAGGCGTCTAGCAGTCATAATGTTGCATAACATTCCAAAGAACAATGAAACTACTTGTTTTATGATTTTTAATAACTGGTTCAACCTTGTTTAGTCAGCGGTCTACAGACCAAAAGGAGATGAGCAATTTGATCTCCTGAAGGCAAATCCATAGACATAACTACACAAGGCTGTCCTCT
Source organism: Labeo catla (assembly GCA_012976165.1). NCBI lineage: Eukaryota > Metazoa > Chordata > Actinopteri > Cypriniformes > Cyprinidae > Labeo > Labeo catla. The sequence goes on from VONZ01000100.1 coordinate 1,268,129, forward strand.
AGTCTGATCCAGGGTCAGTGATTAACTGATGTGACTCAGACTGGAATTAGTCCATTTGGATGATTCACAAGGATAAATCAGACACTGAAAGAATTGAATATTACTTCAAGTGTGTGATGAGAAAGTCAACATGTAAACCTGTGAAACAACATGCCACTTCAACTGTTTCTGCAGTTCCTGTTTTATAGCTTGTGGTTTTATCTTAACACACAACTGGCTGACTTAAGTAGCTCACGCCGTGACTGTACTGGCAACTCAGTATTAATGTTCTTGAGTCTGACTGTTCAGTCCAGGGGTGCCAATAGAGCCTCTCTAATGGGACATGAGCCCCAGGGAAATATTGCTGTGCTCCAATTTTGCGCAATCTCATGTACAAATGTCTCTTTTGTAAAACTTCATGTACAGTACTTATGTAAAGTTTTTGTAGTCTCTGTTTGTGTATGTGTAGTCAACTACTTATTATAGTTATAGTATTTATAGTATATTTATAGTCAGATGGTTAACTGTTGTATAGGTCTATAATTGCTTTTCTTATACTTGTAATGTTGTATGTTTATATTAAGTTTATCTAGTATGTAGCACCGTGGTCCTGCGAGACACGACATCTTGACTTGACTTGAGTTGAATATTACTGATAAATACTTGTGTGACAATGAATATTACTATGTTCCTATTACTGATAACAATTCAGCAATCATGTTGTGTTCATCTGCTGTTTAGAGAACCAAGTGTTTTATCATTTGTCAGCAACAAAGCAGCTACACCAGTCAAAAGTTTTTTAATGTTCTTTTTAAAGAAGTTGCTTTTTTGTCTCACCAAGGCTGCATTTATTTGATCCAAAGTACAGCAAAAGTAGTACAACTGTGAAATATTTTTACTATTTAAAATAACTGTTTTCTATTTAAATACATTTTAAAATGTAATTTATTCCTGTGATTTCCTGTGGTTTTTTAGTGAATGTGTGTGTGTACATATATACATATATGCACGCATATATTCTATACTCATATTCTATGTATGTCGATTAGCAATGGCATATGAAAATACACGAGATGGCTTGAAGAACACAGATAAACCATATGTTATTGCAGACGAGTGTTTATTGTCCTTACATTTCATCATTCAAAACGTTTAACGTTATATCTTGCTTTTAATCAGTTACGGCAATAGCGATGCCTTTATCCATATTAGAGAAGCTGGAACAGAATGTCATCAGTGCTACTTCTTTGACGCATATGTGGATTTTCTGCAAGATGGCGCCCTCTGGCCTCCAGTATGAATGAAACCCATTCTATTTTGCATAAAAATAGACAAAACAATACCTCTCTCAAAAGAAAAATTAAGAAGACATATACTAAACCACGACTTTCCCAGTGTACAGATGTTTATATATTAAATGTCAGATAAATGCTGATCTTTGGATCTTTCTATTCATCAAAGAATCCAGAATTTTTTTTCAACTTTTAAATATTTATAATAATAATAATAATAATAATAATAATAATAATAATAATAATAATGATGTTTCTTAAACAGCAAAGCAGCATATTAGAATGATTTCTGAAGGACTGGGAGTAATAATGCTGAAAAATTAGCTTTGATCTCATGAATAAATTACATTTAAAGATATTCAAATAGAAAAGAGTTATCTTAAAATTGTACAGTTTTTGCTCTACTTCGGATCAAATAAACGCAGCCTTGGTGAGCAGACGAGACTTTTTAAAAACATTAAAAATCTTACTGTTCAAAAAATGTTTGACTGGTAGTGTAGATAGATAGATAGATAGATATGTAGATAGATTTTTGATAGGGCCCTGCGCCCCAGTACTACTAAAAGGCTAGAAACGTCTAGCATGTGGTTTAGTCTGATACACACAACATTAACATTTCCTTGTCAGTCAGTCAGTCAGTGAGTAAGAAAGCATCTGCCAAAATCATAAAATGCACTGCTAAAATGAAAGTGTAATGTCAGGAAACATTTGGTGCATGGCAAACATCATGCAATCTTCCATTTCTGATAGAAAGTAGGAAAGAAAGAAAGAGTGTCCTAGATTTCTGTCACTGTGTCACAGGTGGATGATATTTCTTAAAATAAAAAAGCAAAACAGTTGCACACCCAGCTTTTACTGAAGTTACCTAACAAAGCCCCTACCTTTTTTGCTTATTTTGTGGCATCAGATCAAAATATTTAGTAAGGTCAGCATGACACCCAACAAATTCACAAAGTATGTAATATCACCAAATTCACTTTGTAGTGAGTGTTCCCAGGATTTTGATGGAATGGAAAAGAAGTGATATGGCATCTCATCAAAAGTACAAAAGAATACTTTAAGAGTCAAGATACTGAAAATGTTGGTCATGGCACTCTACATTTTCTTTTTCTTTCTTTCTTTCTTTCTTTCTTGTAATTTTAAGAACCTGAATTTAAGAGAATATTATAGTATATTAATATATAAGAATATGAATATGACTATTATTTAATTTTTGGAATATACGGTTTATTACCAGTTCAGGTTGTTATATTTATTGTTCATCTCCCCAAGCATTTGACATGTGCAAAGTCTGTAAAAGGAAGACTAAACGCACCTTTACACTGCAAACACAGAGAAGTGGTATAAAAACCACAAAGCTGCATTTACACAAACCTTTATTAGCAGGAAACTGTGAATTGCATGCATGAATGTTGAATGTGTTCGTTCTTGTGCACAGTCGATACAACATGAGACGTGCTGCTGCATGACAACTAGGGAAGTGTAAAATACATACTGTATTTTCACATCAACTAGTCAGTGGGTTGCCTAAACAAATAGTTTTCTAGTCTGTCCTAAGGAGGCCCTGTATAAATTGGCTTTCAATCGACCCTAAACAGATATATTTCAAGGGAGATATTAACTTTTGTTCATTTTTTTTTTAAAGATTTGTTTAATTTGTTCATTTTGACGCTTACACGTTTTTGTTCTGAAAATTTGCAGACAAAATTTTTAAATATTTTATTTTTATTTTTTTTTTTCATTTTTAATGACTGCGTGTACTGGCTATTTGCACACTGGGGTGCAAATTATTACAACCAAGTATAATATGCTAGAAGATTATTTGTACTTTGTGTAAATAATACTTATTGTTATTTGTACTTGGCATAAGTAGCTTCTGCTTTATGTCTGGCTCACCCTTGTGAGCGTAAACTGAGTTTCTCACACTTTTCAGTGCAACAGACTAGCAACTGAGATAAAAACAAACAAACAAAAAACTATCAACCAAACACATCCTTTGAAGATGAAGCTGAAGATAAAGTGAATTCTCCTAAGATGATTAAGAAGAGGAGTCTCCTATTTCAAGCAAACTTTCAGTATTAAAGAGCAGGTTATATGTGATGTATACCTAGTGCAGCTTAAGGTTTCCAGGTAAAGCACAATATTACTGTCTTACCGAAACAGTTCTGATAATTCACTGTGAACCCACTATTTCCTAAGAATGTGTCGCTTAAAGGGGTCATCGGATGCTAAGTTCACTTTTTCATGTTGTTTGAACATTAATGTGTGTTGTCAGTGTATGTACAAATCTACCCTATAATGATAAAAATCCATGCTGTGGTTTTTAATTCATCTGTAAAAATAATATTCCCTTTTTCAAATCAAGCCATTCTCAGATGCCTGTTTGTTTGCCATCACACCCACAGAGGCCCCTCCCACGATAGTTGATTGACATGAGCGTTTTACCTCAGATCAGCTGTCACAGTCTGCCCTCTTTGTTTCGATGCCAGAGCAGGGATGTAAGTTAGACAAGAATATCTCAGATTGAGTGATTGAGGTGTTGTGTTGCTGGATGTAATAATGGACATAGTGGTCGTCATTTACTCCTGACATCTGAGCCGCTGAAGATGCAGTAGATTACAGTCGTTTGTGAAGGGAATGCACCTCCCGATCTACATATATCCGTCTATGTTCGCGCGAATCATTCGTGATCCAGCTTCACTTACAGCAGAAGTGAGTATAAGGGTTTTTTTTTTATGAATCTTTGCGATCACCTTTCCTTATAACATGGTAGTTAGGAAGTTTAGCGGCTAAACGCGGCTAAATGCGGCTAAAGTAAATAAGAACATCATTCCACAGAGAGAAGAGAGGGGCGGGGTGAGCAGAGCTCATTTGCATTTAAAGGAACAACCCCTTAGAATGAGATGATTTTTGCAGAGCTCATTTTGACAAGGTAAAAAGGGTGTTGTTTTACAAAACCATTGAGAATTTTTAATCAAAGTATATTAGAGACTTTTCATTAAGACCCTAAAGAATCATATCAACTTGTGGAAAATGGGCATCCGATGACCCATTTAATGTAGACTGTCGTTGTTCTAATTACTTAGTTTAATAATGAAGAATGTAGACATATTTTGGTTTACAAACTATATTGTTTCATCAGTCAGTCACGTTATCACTCAGTTAACATATTCACCATTCTTGTTTTGTGAAGTGTTTTACAGTATAGCAGCTAAACTTGCTACTAAAGCTTGCATTGTATACAAAAAAAACAATCACAACAGACTTGGCCAGCTGACCAATCGGAGCAGAGTAGGCTTAAACAAGGGAGGGGATTACTGACCTTCAGCTCAGAACTGCTTTGAACGAATCGTTGCAAAATTATTCTAATATTAAATGTATATTCTGAGAAAATGACAATGATTTCTGACCTTAGATGCATTTAAACCTGTTGTAGCGGACTCTGGAAATTTTACAGGTTCTTATGTTTTCATTCATGACCCTAAATTAGAAAAAAAAAAACAACAAAAAAAAAACAAATACAAGTAGACAGAATATGTGTAATAGATCTGCGCCATGTGATGGAAAATTTACTGAACCAATAATTTAAGCATTAATTAAGTCTAATATACAGGAAAATAGTGCACATCTTTAAATGAAGCCATCATGGCATTTAATTATTTGGAGGGTAGCTATGTTGTAAGCTGAATAATGCACAGTCAGCTGGTCATTATTGCAGACAGGGTGAACAGGACCCAATAACCAGTGTTGGGAAAAGTTACTTTTAAAAGTAATGCATTACAATATTGCGTTACTCTCTAAAAAAAAGTAATTAATTACATTACTTAGTTACTTTATACGGAAAATAAAGCATTACATTACTTTTGAGTTACATTTGCATTACTTTTTAAATCTGGACAAGGCTTGCTTGTTTTTTTGTTTTGTTTTATATATAAATAGTTCTAATTTTTAGCAAATGTAAAAGCCCTGGCTCACACCAAAATGTGAAATGAATTAGCCTCTGGGTGAAGGAAAAATAAATTCACGTCTGTACAGAAGAACACAGGAGAAGAAGGTTCGACACTCTTCCGCAATAAAAAAACAAAACAAAACAAAACAAAAAAAAAACAAACAATAAAGCACAAACGTCAGTTTATTTACTCACTTTTGCTTACTAGTATGGTTGAACTGGATCATCAAAGGTCAGTAGCAAAGACACTGGTTAATAAAACGGCATTAAATACATAAATACACAGGTTTGCATCATATTCTGAGTTTGCATTTTCATTCTGATGAGTACTGAAACTGTTTTTTTCTGAGTAAGATGAATTAATGCATGTTCACATTTAGTCTAGAACTACAGTAAAGGAGAAGTCCACTTCCAAAACAACAATTTACAGATAATGTACTGACCCCCTTGTCATTCAAAATGTTCTCTTTCTTCAGTCGTGAAGAAATTGTGTTTTTTGAGGAAAACATTTCAGGATTTTTCTCCATATAATGGACTGATATGGTGGCCCGAGTTTGAACTTCCAAAATGCAGTTTAAATGTGGCTCCAAACGATCCCAAATGTGGTTGTAAACAATCCCAGCGAAGGATGAAGGGTCGAGGGAGAACATGAGATGAGAGTTTTTCGACATACACTAACTGACATGACCCAGAACAAAAAGTTCAAGCAGAGTAAGACAAAACAAGCATTTGAGATTAAAAAGTATATTTAAATTGTATTATTTTTATGAAAATAACCGATCGTTTCACTAGATAAGACCCAGTTTACAACGCATTTGGGATCGTTTGAAGCTGCATTTAAGCTGCATTTTGGAAGTTCAAAATCGGGGCACCATATCAGTCCATTATATGAAGAAAAATCCTGAAATGTTTTCCTCAAAAAACAATTTCTTTACGACTGAAGAAAGAAATACATGAACATCTTGGATGACAAGGGGGTGAGTACATTATATGTGAATTGTTGTTCTGGAAGTGGACTTCTCCTTAACATGTTTACACAACGCACGCAATGCCTCTGTATTTCCAGTTTCTCTTAACATGGGGACAGGAGAATTGTCAGTCAATAAATGGGAAAACAAAGTAACTGGCGTTACTTTTTTGAAAAAGTAACTCAGATATTTTCTTGTAAATTAAAAAGTAATGTGTTACTTTACTACTTACTTGAAAAAAGTAATCGGATTACGTAACTCATGTTACTTGTAATGCCTTAGCCCCAACACTGCCAATAACTATGTTTCATTTAACTTAACTATATGTTGCATAACGTGATGAACAAATAATCATCATGAGTCAAGGTGTGTTAAAGCACATTTCCAATTGAATGGTCTAACAATGGCAACGTTGAGTGTAGTGCTGATGTATGTGTGTTATGCACATTTTAGTACACTACACAGTTTAAACTGGCAGAAGAATGCAGATGTTCCATAAGGGTTAATGGATCCAAATGTCTCAAAAATCATTTAGATCGGATATTTTCTTTCATGTCAATCTTCTTCTTTGAACAATAATGGTTCTTCAATTAACCGACTGTTTCCATTAGAAGGCTGCATTTTCAAATGTGGTTTGTTTTGACCACGGGCTTGAAAAAAGCAAAACAAAAACAATGTATTCTCTGATGTTAGGATACAAACTAAAGGAACAAAGAATCTTAAACTTGATCAAATCTAACTGGGTAAGGAGAAAGAAAAAAAGTGCATTCCTTTTTGAACATCAAAGAGAGAAAGTAGAACATTTGAGCTTGCAGTGAATCACATGGCAGGCAGCAGTCCAGAGCACTGCAACACAGACTCATAATGAGCCATTCATGAAGACACTACATACATTATAAAACATGAGGAACCCGCCATCTCAAAACTCATCTATTAGTCTTCAGGCAAATAAATCCAAACATAGTTATTGAAGTCTAAACTCTTGCTCTTTGAGAAAGACTCCTTCAAAGTCCTCCTCAAATTCAGTTTCAGGACTTCCTTAAATAAAGTGTGATCTGTTCCACTGCTGAACTTGAAATCGAACCAAAATACACAGATAAGAGTTTGAAACTCCGCTTGAATACACAGCACAAGGACAGGACAACAATGTCCGATGCAGTGGATTCTGTCGACACGCCATCTCAGACAAAAGCTCAGAGCGATCGGCACCCTGCTGTTAACTGAACCAGAGCTGCTCTCCGCAACCCCCGTTTCTTCTCAGCAGAAGCACGACCATCACCTACTGCAACAAAAACAAGCTTTTGCCTTTGAGCTGAGCGCCAACAAAAAGATGCAGAATGTTTTATTAGCGCAGCCGATGGATGCAAAGGAAGAAAAAGACAAGACGATATTGAGGATCAGTGTGCGAAAGCATATTCGTTTGTTTTGTCTAAACCAGAAGTTATCAACTAACGCACTGTGGTCCAGATCTGGACCCAAGATTGGCTCTATCCAAACTTTATATCAGTACTCAGAATTGTCAAAATATAAACTATAAATCAAAGTCTTAACATACTTTTCAATCAGCTACAGAAATGGCATAAACGTATTTACACAAGATTCAGTGAATCAGCTCTATGTATCTGCCACTTTTTCAGTCTTGTGCACAGCCAGCAGAAAACAAAACACATGCTGCTGATAACGTCACTGAGTAAAGACAACTTTAGAGCAACTTCTGCTTCTTCGTTTGCCGATCATTAGGACTCAACAGAGAAATGTGATGTTAATCTACTATTGCTTCTGTTTTGTCAAAAAGTCACCTGATTGCTTTTTTAATCATTTGTAATTCTATACTGGATAATGTCACGGAGAGATTATTGTGACTATTAAGGATGAATTGCTGTTATTTTTTTAGAGCTCTAGAGTTATAGGCCATGAACCACTGCGAGATGTAGTACAATAGGGCTGCAACAATTATTCTGATAATCGATTAGGCATAATCTAACAATTATTAGAACGATGAATCAACTACTCGTCAATTATTTCACTGTATAATCAATAGATTTCGATTATTCAGCGTTTGCAATTAGTTAAAATATTCTGTTATACATACTCTAACAAATAAACAATGGTAACTTCAGCTTGTGAAATCATATTATGCAATTACATTTATTATACAATTAATTTATACCAACAGATACACTACCAGTCAAACGTTTTTGAACAGAAAGTCTCTTCTGCTCACCAAGCCTGCATTTATTTGATCCAAAATAAAGCAAAACTGTAACATTTTGAAAATGTTTACTATTTAAAATAACATTTCTATTTGAATATATTTTAAAATGTAACATTACGTATTATTACATTTATACTGACTCCAAACTTTTGAATGGTAGTGTATAATGTTACAAAATCTTTGGATCTTTTGTTGGATCTTTCTATTAATCAAATAATCCTGAAAAAAAAAAAAATAGCACTCAACTATTTTAAATATTGATAATAATAATAAAAATGTTTCTGGAACAGCAAATCAGCATATTAGAATGATTTCTGAAGGATCATGTGACACTGAAGACTGGAGTAATGATGCTGAAAATGGAGTTTGATCACAGAAATAAACTACATTTACAGATACATATTCAAATAGAAAGCACTTATTTTAGTAAAACTGTTTCACAATATTACTGCTTTTGATGTATTTTGGATAAAATAAATGCAGGCTTGGTGAGCAGAAGAGAATTCTTTAAAAAAAAAAAAAAAGGTAACACTTATTTAATGCTTAATGCACAGAGTTAATGTATAATTCATGAAGAACTAAACCATTTATTAATGCTTACTACATCAGAAACTAATGCACATTCTATATGATTCATAGATTAAGTAATCAATAAATTGTTATTAGTTAAATGTGTCATAATGTATTAATTCCCTAATAACTTATTATATTAACTAACGATGTAAATTGATATGTTAATTACCACAGTGGTCAAAGCTATGTACTTCAACTTCCAGTTGTCTGCTTTAAATACTCATTAGCTAATGATTTGCAAATGTATCATTATGTTATGAATTTACTTGTTGAGGCACAGAACTATTAACTAATTGTTGAGTAATACGTCACTGTGGTTATGGATACAGAATTAGTTAGTTAGTGTGCCTCAATGAGTTGGAGCCATGCATTTCAACTTCCAGTTGTCTGCTTTAATTAATCATTACCTAATGATTTGCAAAGAATTATCATTATGTTATGACTTTACTTGTTGAGGAACATGACTAACTAACCAATTCTAAATCCATAACCACAATGACATATTACTTAACAATTAGTTAATAGTTCTGTGCCTCAACAAGTAAAGTCATAACATAATGATATCTTTCCAAATCATTAGCTAATGGTTAATTAAAGCAGTCAGCTGGAAGATGAAATGTGTGGCTTCAACCCATTGTGGTAATTAACACATGAATTTACATTATTAATTAATAAAATAAATTATTAGGGAATTGATACATTATGACACATTTAACTAATAACAGTTTATTGATTACTTATTAAGTTTTCAATTTTAAATAAATTTTAAATCAATAAGTTTAAATCAATTTATTACTTATCATGAGTTAATGTTAAATATTAACTCATGATTATCTCTGCATTAGTTAAGCATGAATTAATGCATACTTATGCACCAAAAAAAAAACATTAAAAATCTTACTGTTCAAAAACTTTTGGTAGTGTATATTTGACACACAAAATAAGATGATATACAGAGAAACTCTCTTATTCACCAATGAATTAGCTATTTGAAAAAGTAACTGAATGACACATCATTCTGCCTAACATCTCCTTTGTAAGTCATATGGATAAGAAACAAAATAAAGAGAAATGATAAGATTCCTTGACAAACTATTTTACTCACAACATAATCTCTCTTCAAATACTTTATAGGGTTATGAAAATCAAAACAGTCCTAGGCTATAGTAGAATAAGCCTTGATCTCTGCAAATCAAACGATCACTTTAATTAAATATTATTTTTCAACACTAATAAAAAAAAATCATTAGCTAGCTCCACACTGAGCTGGTTTATAACAGAAAATCAAGTAGAAATTCTAACTGAAAGCGACACTCACTCTGTTTTTTTTTTATGTTTAATACTGTAAGGTATGGATTTACTTCAATCAGTCATTTATTTACTTTATAACAGTAAATAAATATCGGTTCTGCATATCAGTTATGGGCACATAAACATGGTATCGGTAGGAATCGTATTGGTTATATAAAAAAAAATATCAATATCGGTCGATCACTAGAACATAGTTTGTGTAACATTTGCACACATTATTAGCTGTAGTCTGGCCTAGTGTGAATGAGAGGAAGCGGATACTAATTTGCTTATTCATGCTAAAGGTACCACACTGCTGACTTCTTTAGATCATCTTTAATATGGCAGTGAACTACTCAGCCTATGAAGCACTGCAAATGACATAATCAAATAAAACAACCACAGTACAACAAAAAAACTGTTTATATTGACAATTTATAGGCAGGCTTTATACATATATTAGTTCAGATGCAAAAGCCTCTAAATCCATCTGATATATTTCTTTAAAATGAGCATTTCTTTCTGGCTACTTTGTATAGGTTTCTATGTTTGGGCTGAGGCTGGAATTTAGCGAGCCTGAAGTAAAAGTATTTGACAGACGTATACTATGTGTCAGAAGCATTCACTCAGTTTCATTATCTCATTTTTGCCTGAGATGGCTTTTAGCTGGTATTGCATCTGAACTCTTCATATATACATTTATGTCTACTATATATAGCATATATGAAGAAAATGACTAGGTGACTAGGACTAGGTTGACTAGAAAAATATTTTTATTTCTGGAACCCTGCCTTTATTAAGGCTGCTAACTTGAAAATGTATAATGAACCATCCTAAAATTTCATAACTGAACAACATATTAATAAAGTAGCAAAGGTATAGACTTTGCAGGATTTCTATTAAAAGCATCTGCTAAATTCGTAGACTTAAATGCAAAACAACCAGTTAATGTACAGAATGTGTTCAAAGCGCAAGTTCAATAACCTCAGGAAAACTTTCATGAATAGTGATCTGAGTTCTGGGAGAGCGCTTGGGACTTTAGACGGAACAATCCAGAATACTGGCTTGGAATCAGTCATGCATATTGTGTTGATTTCCAGTGCCGGACACATGAATGTGTGTGTTTGCCACTGAGTGAGGAGGATGTGAAGAGCAGGTGTGCTGTACAGCTCCCATGTGAACGCACCGCAGACAGGAAAATCAGTCTTCATAGAGAAGGCCTACACAGGATGTGCAAGCCATTCTGCACGGGAACAAAGATGAGCTCAAACCCTCAATGGTGGGGCCTGACTGTACTAAGTGACAGCAGAACTGGATAGACCGGGCTGCAACATATTAGTTACATAAATGTATCTGACAAAGTCACTTGTTCTCGTCAAGTAAACAGAGCCCTTGAGCCATAAATCTTTCAGCAGATGGCTCTGTAGATTGAGCATGTGGTAAAATGAGAAAACTGATCGTGATAGGTGGTCTTAAGGGAACTGACCTGCCTGTGTTAACATACATTTAAAAGGAAACCACCTGAAGTTTAACATGGGCCTCTTCATCTGGTACACATGTGCCACAACTGACTACGATCTAATTACAGAGTTAAACCGATCTGTTCTGTCTTGCAGAGATGCTAGCAATATGTGGCCATCAGTGCAACCAATCGGTGTATATGACTTGCTTCTTTCAGACGAATTCAGTCGGAGTTATATTAAAAATTATCCCGACATTTCCAAGCTTTAACATTGCATGGGTGGGTGTTTCTGTTCATCAGTCCAAAACAAGTCCAATAAAGTGCATCCATCCATAATAAAAAAGTGCCTCACACAGCTCCAAGAGGTGAATAAAGGCCTCCTGTAGCAAATTGATAAGAAAAAATATCCATATCTAAACATAAGAATCACTTTAATCTAGCTTGCGCCGAATGGTCGTACCCGGAAGCAGCTCCGGCTGGATGACGTAGGACGTCGGCATTGCGCGTGCACCGGTGAGTCTCGTTGTTTACAGGAGCAAAGGAAGCAAAGTTTCCTTACTTTAACAAAGGTTTACATCAAAATCCCCTGACATTTTCCTTTACAGATCCTTGTTTTGAACTTCTAATTCATGACCGTTGTTCTGTATTGATCTCTCCACGGAGCATTCGCATTCGTCACTTCTTACGCCATCCCCCTGGAGCTGCTTCCGGGTACAACCAGCTGGTGCAAGCTAGATTAAAGTGATTCTTACATTTTAAATACAAAAACGTATCAATTCACTACTGGAGGCTTTTATTCACCCCCCAGAACCGTGCGAGGCACTTTTTATTATGGATGGATGCACTTTATTGGACTTGTTTTGGACTGATGAGGAGAAACACCCATCTATGCCATTCTAAAGCTTGGGAGTGCCAGGATAAATTTTAATATAACTCAGATTGCATTCGTCTGAAAGAAGGAAGTCATATACACCTAGGATGCATGTAGGCTGAGTAAATCATAAGCTAATTTTCACTTTTGGGTGAACTAACACTTTAAAGAACATTAACTACAGTCAAGAAAACATGGAGCTACTGTACTGTAGCTGATATTGAATATTTTTATTCACTTTTATTCATTCTGCTGCTTCTGCTAAAATAGCTAATATAAATAGTTAACATCCACCCAATACTGTCCACATACACTAATTTTGGGTCGGTAAGATTTGTAAAATATTTAAAAAAAATCTTTTAACCTCACCAAGACTGCATTTAATTGATCAAAATACAGTAAACCTGCAATGTTGTAAAATAATATTATAATTTAGAAATACATAAAATGTAGCTTATTCCTGAATATATTTAAAATGTAATTTATTTATGCAACGCAAAGCTGAATTTTCAACATCATTAGTCCAGTCTTCAGTGTCACATGATCCTTCAGAAATCATTCTGAAATGCTGATTTTATGCTCAAGAAATGATCATCAATGTTAAAAACAGCTGTTTTGCTTTTATTTTTGTGAAAACCTTTTTTTTTTTTCAGGATTTTTAGAAAAAAGAAAGCTTTTGAAACTAATTTCTAATTTCTTTCTTTCAAAAAATAAAAAAAATTTAAAAAAAAAAAATCACGGACCCCAAACTTATGAACAGTTGTGTATGATAAATGAAACTTCTTTATTTCATTTATCATACACAACCACTAGTAATGGTGATGGTGTAGTTTCAAAGTGAATATTTAGTCCCATAAAATACATTATCTATATATTAATAAAGCCACATCTAGCACAACTCACCGGACAGGACGACCTCAATCAGATCTCCCTCATGGATATCCTCCGCCGACGTTAGCCGCTGGAGGATGTTGTCTGAGTTCAGATCATGGCGGAAGAGCAAGATCTTATCATACAAGCCAAAGAATCCACATTCTGGGAACTGAGGAGGAGAGGATGGGATTTATTATTAATAATGAAATCAAGCACCAAAAGAATTTCTTGATCAGAACTTCACATAACTACAAAGGTATTTCAGTCAGAATTTCACATTCATTAATGACTTCAGATTTCTCACATATACTAGACTGCAAGTTATTTTATAAATAAGGGTTAATGTCAGCATTATGCAATATTGATTAGATGATAGATAGATAGATAGATAGATAGATAGATAGATAAAATGCTGAAAGTATGGACACCACTGAATTATTGCATACACACATGACCATTTAAAATCAAGTATTCCAGAAATCCATATAATAATGTGTGATGAATCCTAATTCCTGTGCTCAAGGCCAAAGACAGCATGACAAGAGAGAGACAGAGACAGAAACGTCCAGGCCCTGTTTTTCAGCAATGACTCGCCTCTAAGGAGATTACCAAAGCTGGGAGGCATGCGGAGCCGAGCAGAGCCTGGAATATTAGCCCTGCAAAGGGAAGGTCTGAAAAACATCTGTTGAAATCAAGCCCACAGTGATGAGTCACACTACTGTTCTCCACTTCCTCCAGCACAGTTCTTCTCCACGTGGAAGAAATGCCAAACACCCAAAAGAAAATTACTCGCAAGATAGAGGGATCATTAACCTTGCTTATTTGATGTTTTTTTCTTCGCATTTTTTACCATGCAGTAATATATCAATAAACTAGAGCTAAATATTTGCAAACAAAGTATGCAGTGTCTCTACAAATACACTGTTGAAAAAAAAATGTCTACTTTAGAAAAGTTTAATGTTACCATTAAATTTAACCTTTTTTATTATTAGTGAAATTTACAAACGATTTCTGAGTGAAATGTGTTTAAAAGTAAATTCTGCACATTATTGTACAGTTCCATTATGGTTGAGAATTTGAGCAATTAAGCTGGAATGTTGGTTGACACTAGGTAAGTTAGTAAACTAAGTTTAGAGGAAAGCATAAACATTCCAAAATGGAAGAGTCAGAGGTGAGAAGTCCTGTCAGGATATGATCACAGCCAATTCTGAGGTATTTCCTCTTATCAAGAATCACCAAACACCCTCCCACTCAGACTGGAGACTGAATATTTCACCCTGACATGTCTCTGGTGTACTGTGGAATCTCTGGGATCTACATCAGGTCTTTTCAAACTAAAGGGTTTTTGGGAGTATTTTGAGAAAAGAATAAAAATAAACAACAGTTATAATTAAAGAAATGACAAAAAAAAAAAAAAAAAAAAAAAATCACTGTATCTGTAGTCAAGTCATATTCGTATATTAGTATAGTGCTACACGATACACATTGCTTCAAAGCTGCTTTACAGGAAATCACAGTGTTGATGTTTACAGTAAAATAATAGCAGATTAGATCTAGACAACAATTGTACTTTTTGTGACGATAAAAAATATCTATCTACATACTACAATACAGTTTTTGTGATGATAAACAATCATGCAGAATATGTCATTATTTAACCTAATTATTTAACCACATCAAACACTACAGCATTATTATGTAGAAGCAGTCAGTTTTGATTAGATAGAAAATAATTATCTCTTGGTTTCATATTGAAAGATACATTTCAAGTGAAATGAATATTAAAAAAAAAAAAAATTAAATAATAATGGGTGGGCGGGGGTGGGGTCAAAAGAGTGTTTCTGTATTTGTTAACACAGTATTTGTTATTACAAGTATTTCTTTTGTTTATTAAATACCAGCATTCTGTGTCTCACACATTTCCATTGAACTTGTATCTCTGTCTAGCAGGAAACTTTTATGTCTTTTTTTTTCCTCTCTCTCTTTTTTTTTCATATCTTTGGAGTATGCTAGCTTGTGAGGAAACATTTCCGAAGCCTTTCACAACAGGCCAAATGGAAATATTGGATATCAGAAACGAGGGGATGAAAGATGATGGAGAGGAAGAGAGGGGGCATAGGAATGGATGAGTGAGGATCAAAGCTGCCCTTTTCTGAAGGGTCTGGATGAGGTATTTCTCACTGCCAATAACAGTCTGAAAAAAATCCATCTGACACAGCTGTTTCCAGGCTGGGTCCCGACACACAATGCATCCAAAACAATACTGCCCGTAATGCCAGGGCCAATGAAACTCACGGCCAATGTTTCTGGCATTGCCCCAATGTCACCTGTGGTCAGAAATCCCTGTCTGGCTCATGACCAGCTGTGTACTGATTCCAGACCAGGATCCCACAATCAATACAATGACTGTCATCAACAAATCTCTCCCCATCAAAAACAGAAACTGCTGAAATCATGAAGGAAAGGCAAAAATAATACGAGTGAACTGCAGATTCATTTTTGTCCATGATATGTCATATATATTTTTTACATGTACTTTATATTGCTTATCAGCAGAATTGTAATTAAAGTAAGTCTATCGATTTACATGTTACGTAACGTAAATCGACTATTAATTTTGGAAAAAAAAAAATATGTTAAAATTATTAATACAAAGTCCGGTCATTAAACTGTAGGTGGCACAAGCTGATAGGTTCTAACTCAATATAAAAATCATATCATTATTCACATGACGTAGCTAAATGGTTTCTTTTTACATCAGCAGCCAATGAGCTCGCTGTGCAACATTTAAACACTCGGCTAGGGATGGCTCGATATCGCAACTCTGGCTTCGGTACGATACCAGAATGTAATACCTCAGTATCGACACTAAATCGATACCATAGGTGACAAATAACCAGCCTCAAAAGATAAGTGAATTGAAAACAATTTTATATAAAAAAAAGTAATAATAATAAAAACAGATTCATAATATTAATACCTTTGTATCAAACTGTAACAAAAAACCTACAGGCAAATGTTGCTTTATTGTAAAGTGTTATTCTAACAGCCAAAGTAATATTCAGAATCACATTATTATTTCTCTCTCCCTCTCAGATCATTTTTAGATTTCAGACTCGGATAGCCAAAGAAAAAGCATTAAATACGAATCACACTCATTCTCTCGGCTGCTTCATATTAGCGGTCGGCGGCGCGGCAGAAACATTCCCTTTATATTTTTGATACTAAAATTAATATAGCAAAATGAATATTCGATTGTATGAAATGCAAGTGCATATATTTCGTGACCAAAACGTCACTGGTTCTAGCGTGCCACACACGCACATTAGAGCTTTCGTTGTTACTGTATCACTTCTTATGTATGTGCGTTACTCAGTTGTGAATAAAAGTCAAAATTAAATCAGAATTTATGAATGATGCGCTCACTTGTCGATCTCTTAATTCTCTGAAAAGATCAGGATGAGCAAGCAACAAACAGCAAGATTTCATGTGTTGCCTCCTGTGGCAGCACATTATTTATAGCAACGCTTGCATATAGGTGCAGTAAGGCCCGTTAAATCACATTTATCATCCGTTTTTATGCAAAGTAATGGCATATTTCACTTCTACTGTTCTCTTTATTTATTAATATCGGGCATGTTGATAGAGATTCATCTGTTTGATCCATTGCGTTCTGTTGTCACATTTACCGGCTGCACAACAATTTGGGAAGCACTGCCACCTACAGGTGCACCTCGCAACAGCAGCGTATGAAATACCGAATTGTGCAAAATGATGATATCATACATTTGAAACATAATAAAAACCAGTATTTTTCTGGTACCGGTATACCACACATCCCTACACTCGGCTAGTGCTTGCTGTAGCAGTGGCAGCGCGCTTCAGAGACCCTCCACCTTCCCCAGCTCCACCTGTATAGAGCTGCTAAGAGGGATTTTCATTTATGTTATATATGGGGGTTATTTCATATATGTTATATGTGCAGCAGTATTGTGCTCACGGTAGCATGTCTGTGGATGTATTAGCTGTAGCAAGTCTTGGTACTTGCTCTGCTGCAGCAGCGTAGCAGATCTATTCTGCCAAGACCAAACACATTAACACTGGCATGTATATTACCATGACAAAACTGTAAGGGAGTTGTCACGACAGAAATGCATTGACTGCACCCGACACACTCAGACCTGTATAACATTTTACACTGCATGCAGTGGCTGAAGAACATGATGGCCAAATGCCCTGCCTGGGTTTTTATCATATGATATAGCAACATAAGCAAGAGTGTTGTTTTTCCTGAATATTTGCAGGATTGCAAATGTGATACTGATGTCAATAGTTCAATAGTAGTTGATATTGTGTTACATTTTCGATACAGTATTACCAATATTGTTTGTTTTGCTCAATTTGGCAAATAAAAATAGTTCTAAACAAAGTTGTGCATCTCCAAGCAACACACTGCAGTGCTTATTTGAAAAAGGATGATCACACCATACTTTCCGCTCCACTGATTTGCATTCATACACACACAAATGTGGGAGAGTGAAAATGCAAGTTCATACAAAGAACTTTCATGTTTTGCAGTTTTCACATTTGAGATCCAAAGATCAGTTTGGTGAACTCTAATAGTGAATTCATATCACATAAAGCTGTGAGATCAATGTAAGTCTGAGCTGAAAACTGCAAAGTTCTTAAAAAGACACTTCAGAGCATGATATCATGTCATGACCATTGCAAGGTACGAAGAAATTTCACATGCTCAAAGTCTAAATTTCTGAATGAATTAAATGTATTAAAATCATGTAAGCCAGTGATTCAGTGAGATATTCATACAGAACAGGGGTGCACAAACTCAGTCCTGAAGGGCCGATGTCCTGGAGAGTTTAGTTCCAACTTGCCCCAACACACCTGCCATGAGGTTTCTAGTATAACTAGTAAGAGCTTGATTAGCTGGTTCAGGAGTGTCTAAACGGGGTTGGAGCTAAACTCTTCGGGACACCGGCCCTGCAGGACCAAGTTTGGGGGGGTAATTTCTCAGCCATAATTGATGTGTGGTTAATTTGTGATTAGATTAATTAATTAAAAAAACTCACTGTTTAAAAACATTTACAAAAAAATACAATGAATGCAGGATGTTGTCCTGCATTGATGAAAGTCATTGAGGAATTGTTGAATACTCATCATCTCAATATTGACCAAAATAACAGATTATGATGTTTGCCTAAATCAAGCCACCTACTGAGGTTCTGGGTCAACAGCTACATCACAAATGCCACATACTATTTGTGTAGTGTAGAAATGTTCTCTATGCATGAAATATCTAGAAAGTCTACGTCTACTACATTTGCCTAAACGTGCAGTATACAACAGAATACACTCTCCTGAGATCTGTATACTACTATGCAATGTAGATTTACAACAATGTCATAATTTTCACACCACATTCAAACAATAGCATTTAATATCACTGGTTGGGCACAACAGTATGTGCTACTACAAAGTAATTTTGGCTGATCAATAGCCTGCACAATAAGACCTGATTCAGACTTTGACCTTTATTATTTTCTTTCTTTCTTTTATTATTATTATTATTTTTATTTTAACTAAAAATTAAACTGACTTGTGCCAAGCCTGTTTCACTCAAGTTTGTGAAGCCCATCTGATTTTGCACATGGTTCCTGGCAAACTGCTAAAGTGTTTTTAAACAAAATCAGATAAAAAAAAAGTATTTATTAATGAGATTATACCTTCGTTCAAGTACATAAGACATCTTCAGTCCAATTAACCAATGAAAGGGATAACAGTGCTGTGGATATGGCTCATATGTCACACAGAAGGACAATTGGGGTCTAGTGATTGACCAAAATATAAGCCAGGTGGACTGACTGGCAAATATTTATTCATTTAGGAGTATTATATTGATTATATTTAATAGTCACCCTGGTATCTAGACTCTGGTATCGGCATCAATTGCTGAAAAACCCATATAGGTTTCACACTGACTGCATTGCATAATACATACTACGTCCTGCAAACTCCTTTTCACTCCTTAAATGATACCAAAATGACTAATCTACAAAATGCAGCTGAAATCCATAAAATGGCTTGGTCATGTTAAAACCAGCGTAATTCCATGCAGCTAGGCTTGCTTTATCCCTTAATGTACAAGAAACATGCAAAGCCTTCGTCTTTCTGTTGAATTACATAAGCTCATTTGACACAGCCGGACATCGGATCTAATCTGCATCCCGTTTCATTCATAGCAGATAAATGAGCATCCCTTGTCTGTCTGACCTCTCTCCTGCTGGAGCTGTCTGCTGAAGAGGCTGAAGATGCATACAGACATCAGATGCATAACGACAGATCAAATTTAAGCTCTCTGATAGATGCTACCAATGGCAAGGTTATATACACCATGCAAATCAGAATATTTTATATATTCACTTATCACACCTTCAAATCCATAAAATTAGATTTAGATGTTCAAGTCTCGAGTTTCAGTGAACTAGTTTTATTTAAACCTCACATATCTAGCATCTGGTGTTTACTTCGTCATTGAAGTGTGTGGTATCACCATGCTATGATCAAAAGAGTTCTGCGAGGCCTTCTGCAAGAAGGTTATTGATGCCTATGAGTCTGGCAAAGGATTGAAAAAGATCTCCAAATGATTTGAAATACATCATTTCACAGTAGGAACATTCATCTACAAGTGGCACAGATTTCAGACAACTGCCAACTTGTACAGGACTGGCCATCCCATCAAATTAAGCCCAAGAGCAGGCCGTCTTATACACAAAAAGGTCTCCAAGAACCCCAAAATTTCATCACAGGTGCTTGCATCTACAATGAAAAAAAGAGACTGCATAAATCTGACTTGCATGGAAGGCGTGCCAAGAAAATCCTTTGCTGTTTAAACTGAAGATTAAAATAAGGCTACAGTTTGCCAGTGAGCATACATGCAAAGACCAGACCTTTTGATATACACCTATTGATATTTCGGTAGAACTTCAGGGAACAGATATTCACTATTAACAAGGTGTTTTCCCTCAATAAACTCCTAACTTGTTGCTTATTAATGGTAAGTTAGTTGTTAAGTTGTTGATTTTTAAAGAGCAAACCTACTTCCATAGGTTTAACTTATGTCATACCCCTGACGTTTTACAGGCTGCTCCTGACATGCATCCTTCCTGAGTGAGGAGTCACTGAGAGCTTTCCTCTCTGCTCTCTGCCCAAGTCTGGACCTGGACCCTTCAACTTCCTCCGGCTGGCATGGCCCGCACACTTTCCACCCTACATTTCCCATTCCCTCTCATCAGCAGCTGGTGGCCAGGCTAGCGGCTGAGAGAGGCCGCAGCGAGCCACACCACTACCAGGAAGCTACAAAGAAGCTGTAAATGTTGCCCACATTGAGACGACCAACACGTAAAAAGAGAAGAAACAGACAGGCTCTGGTAACTGACTCACATGAAGTGAAAGAACCTCCTTACAGATTCTGTGAGTGTGTGTTGTTCTTAAAGCTGATTTATGGAAGCAGACCCACTCAAAAGCACCACGCAAGTCATGGGATTTAATAATTTAAGTCTCAAGCCATATGCTGGAGAGTGTAAACACTGTGGTGCTTTCAAAACAAGATGTTTGTTTGAGCTGCCTGACATGTCAACTTCTGGAATTCTAACCAATGGCATGCGTTTGGGGCAGGACTAAAGTCCTTTTAAGGCAAGTCTGTTCACCCTGTGGCCATTTTGGTAATGTTCCCTGGCTGACATATTCAGTGTTGCAGTATTGCATATTCCAAAACAGCAATGACATCCGACAAAAATGTTATTGTTTTCTTCTTTAACTCAAATTAGGCTGAAAACTGTATTTCGAGACTGGACGAGGTAATGCACATACATGCTATAGAACCAAAAACAGGTATTTACTATCACATAAACGAGACACCGCACCTGTAAATTGTTTTAGTTCGGTATTGTGGTACTGTACCTAGGTGTTGCTAGCGAAGTGCTAGCTAGTGAAAACAGTGTCACATATAGTACTACTAGACAGGACCTGGCTTGTACCGTCAGTTTCACGACTGGCTTTCAACTTCCAAACATTTGGTTAAATAAATAGTTCACCCAAAAATTAGCCTAAAAACCACGTTGTTTCAAACCCAAATTACTTTCTTCCACTGCACACAAAAAAGAGAACATTTTAAAACAAGTTTTTATGCAATTAAAATTGTGGGCTTCAAAACTTCAAAAACTGGGCAAAAGAACCATAAGAGTGGTTAGACTCTATATTCCCAGTGTTCTGGCACCACAAAACCTGGTCTACGGCACGTTTCCCATACAACAACACAACTCCCTGCTTAGCTACGATGTCTAGTATGATGCATTGTTGGATACATTAACCAGCTAGTCACAGATGTTTCCTGAAATCACAGTAACACATCCGTCACTGTATTGAACTATCGTTATTGGCCACGTGCAGGTCAAATTTGCTTCTAACCACAGGTCAAAGACTGTAGTGCCAACCACACAAGTTTGCTGTGCTGTTTGCAAATGTTTATTAGCACTATGGTTTCAGGAAACACTGAATCATTGAACTATGTTGTTAACAACAGAACTTGTGACCAAACTTTGTTAACATAGCTCTTGGTTCACTCACCAATCCAGCTGATCCTGTTCTCGAGTTCTAGGCCATGATCTTGTTGCAGAGGTTACTGAAGTTGAGGTTGAACTGAAGTTAGTTAACCAACTCAAGAAAGATTTTATCATCACAATGGAAATACATCACAGTCTGTTTCTTGCACAGCACAATTCATAAGACTTGAAATATAATGTCTAAAGACAATTTTCTACACCACAACAGCTAAAGTCTGTCTACACTGGATGCGACAAAGCGACCGTTGCAAATCAATTTCATCACTTTGTGTGAGCACATCATAAATAGAACGCGGCAGCAGTTTACTGTCGGGAGTTTGACGTGTCGCGCCGCACCGCATCCAGTGTAGACAGCATCACTGATTATAATGGGTTCTACTGTATTTTGTCGCGCCGCTCACGTCTGGTGTAGACACGGTGTTAGAATTATAAGGTTCTATCTGCATTCTGAGCACTTTTGAGATATTGAGCTTCAAAGATTTTGCATTCCATAGACTTCTGTAGATATAACCATTTTTGTTTTCTAAGAAAAGGCCCAAAATGTACACAGACTACAAAAGAAACATCACATAATGTCAATCACATAAGGTCATTGTAATTGCATGAAAAATGATCTTCAGTCTTTCACCTTTTTTTAACAATTCAAAAGAGTTTGAATGAAATAAGGGTAAGTAAATAAAAACATCATTTTGGAGAACTGATTTCGTAAGACAGTCACAAAACAAGGCCTGGGAAAAAACCTATTGTACAAACAGAATGAAAGAATACCAAATCTGTACATGAGATTATTTTATGGTGTTTGAAGCTCAAGTAACTACTGAAAAGAAAAGAAAAAAAAAATTAAATACATTAACCAACATTTAAAGAACCACAAAAGTGTGTAATTTTAATTCATAAAAATGTATTTAAAACTCTCTCTGCTCCCGTCTGGTGGAACGAACTGTCAACATCCACCCTATCTGCTGAGAACATCACCTCTTTCGCAAACACTTAACCACCCCACAACCAATGCACTTACACAGACTCACACACAAATGTTATCTTCTCTGCATTTCTACTCTGTTTTAGCTTTCTAATAAACCTGGCATTGTATATTACAAAAATTATGACAAATTGCTTTTCTTCTTCTATAAGTCACTTTGGGTAAAAGCATCTGCTAAATGCATAAACTTAAATGTTCTAAATCACCATTTTTATCCAAAATCATGGCATACAGTAATAATGTGTGATGTGGTGGAGTGATTTCTCCAGCTCATTGGGTGGTTGATCTAATCACAGCAGAACAGCTGGGACGGAGCAGGAGCAGGACTCATCATGTGGCTCATATTTCACTCCTGCTGCCAGTGATGGCTCTACCTCTAGCTTACTCATTATTTTCTTTGCTTTCTCACTTCTGTCTGTCTATATTGCCGTCATTCTCTTTCTTTCTGTCTCCCAGATACATTCACCAGAGCACAAATTCTTTTGGTCACAAAGTTACATTAATCATATTATTGTATACATGCACGTTATGCATTATAATATTCTTTTCCTTTCTGAAAAGAGTTCAAGCGACATGCTCGGGAACTCAGAAGTGACAGCAATAATTGGTCATGAAAACAATCACAGAATGTAACTGATGCTCATATGTACATAAACTCACTGAGCCTCACGAACTCCTCCAACACATGCTCTGTCAGCATCCATAATGAAACTCTAGCCAGACAAGAATTTTGACAACTTTAACAAAAACAATGTTAGCTACCATTGTGCAGAGACTGCAGATGCTTCACAATAATAACAATAATAATAAATTCACTATAGATGTTCAGTGCAGCTGGCTTAGTTATCCAAGACCATATGATTAATTTTCTGAGTGACTATAACATACTTTACTATACCGAATGAAAGATTACGTGTATCTTTAGCCAGATACATTTGCATTGTGACTGTGTCTCAGAAGCAACCAACAGACACTGTGTCTGTAATGGTGTGAACAAAATGGTCCATGTAGTTAGAATAATAAAGGAACAGCACCTCTCAGAAACTTCTTGTAGTTTCTTGTAGTAAACTTCTTGCTCTTGTTTACCCAACAGTACAGAACTTTGTGAGAAGCTAGGACTCTAACGGTTAAGATCTAGAAAATGACTTTATGTGTGTTTAAAATGATAACAATTTAATAGAAACATTGTAAGTTACTGCTTATTTCCTTAGTTACTCAAAAAGCTACAGAAAACGAGCACAGAACATTTACGTTATCAAAGAACATCATCACTGACTAGCCTAGCCTAGCGTGAGTTTATGCACTTTAAAAAACACTCCCGGTACCATAAATAAACACAACAGTTACGTCACTGTATGATGAATACATTTCTTACCCCTTATTTATACCAACACGTCTGCGGTGCGAAGGGGGCCGTTCCCCCCAAAATGAGCTACTGTGCCCCCCTTTTCCATCCTCTCCCCTCCTTGCTAAACGGGATTGATTTCAATAGTAAAAGTAACACTAAAAAAAACATAAGAAAGCAGTTGCATACTTTCACTAATGTCAGCAAACGCACACAATTACAGATTGCATGCTACCCACCCAAAACACCCCCTCCCGCTCACTGTGATTTGTGCCTTTGTTTATACCAGCCACCTTGCGGCAAGTTTCTGAAGTGCCCTAGAAGCGTCTCTCTGCACTGCATCGCGAAAGTTAGGTGCCTAATCTATTTTTGACGGATAATAATAATAATCGTCTTGCTATCGTTAAAGGCAGCAGCAACAGGCGATATCTCTGACTATCATCGATACACGATACTATCGTCTATTGGCACAACCCTAGCAAAATCCAACATGATGAATTTAGGACCCTGGGAACATAGAACCCTAGAAACATAGGACCCTAAAAACATGTGACCCTAGGAACAAAGCACCCTGGGGACATAGGACACTTTTTCAGGTGTTCCTTAAACATAGAACCCTAGAACTACAGAGCAGTAGAAACTTAAAACCCTGCAAATGTAGGACGTTAGGAACATGGGAGCATGGGAAAATAGAAACCCTAGAACGTCAGGACCCTACGAACATAGGATCCTAGAAACATAGAACCCTAGAACCATTAAGCCCTACAAACTTAAAACCCTAGGAACTTAGGACAGTAATAATTTAGCACCCTGGGGACACTTTTTCATGTGTTCCATATGAGCCACATAAATGTGAGGAAAACTGAACCCTAACACCATAGAACCCTAGAAACGTAGGACCATGTGAATATAGAGTACTAGAAACATAGAACCCTAGAACTATAGAGCCCTAGAAACATAGGGCCCTGGAAACATAGAGCCCTAGGAACATGGGAGCCTGGGAACATAGAAACCCTAGTAACGTAGGACCCTAGGAACACAGGACCGTAGAAACATAGAACCCTAGAAACTTAGGACCCTTGAAACATAGAACCCTAGATCAATTAAGCATTAAAAACATAGGACCCTAGGAACAGGGGAGCCTGAGAACATAGAAACCCTAAAAACTTAGGACCTTGGGTACATAGGAGTATACAAGCATAGAACCTGAGAAACCTAGAACCTTAGGAACACTAGAAAATCCTAGAAAATTAGGACCCTGGAAACTTAGGACCCTAGGACCATAAAACCCTAGAACAATGAAGCCCTATAAGCTTAGCAAGTTAGATACATAGGACCGTAAGAATATAGCACTTTGGGGAAACAGGACACTTTTTCATGTGTTCCTTATGAGCCACATAAATGTGGAGAAAATAGAACCCTAAGAACACAGAACCCTAGAACCATTAAGTCATTGAAACGTAGGACCCTAGGAACACTGGGCCAGAAGAATGTAGGACCTTGAGGACATAAGACACTTTTTATGTGTTCCTTTTGAGCCACATAAATGTGGGGAAAACAGGACCCTAAGACCACAGAACCCTAGAAACTTACAGCCCTAGGAACATAGAACCCTAAAACTATAGAGCCGTAGAAACTTAGAACACTGCAAACATGGGACACTAGGAACACGGGAGCCTGGGAACATAAAAACCCTGGGTACGTAGGACTGTACTACAATAGAACCCTAGAAACGTAGGACCCTAGAAACACAGAATCCAAAAAACATAGGACCCTAGGAACATAGAACCCTAGAACAATTAAGCCCTAGAAAACTTATAACCCTAGAAACATAGGACCGTAAGAATGTACCACCTTGAAGACATAGGACACTTTTTCATGTGTTCCTTATAAGCCACATAAATGTGGGGAAAATAGAACCCTAAGAACATAGAACCCTAGAAACTTAGGACCATATGAACACAGAGCCCTAGAAACATGGAGCCTAGAGCCATAGAACCCTAGAAACAAAACACCCTATGTAGCACCCTTGGAACTTAGGACCCTTTTTCATGTGTTCCTTATAATGTGGGAAACACAGGACCATAGGACAACCAGTATGGTTACGAATGATGACTCAAATCACTTCACAGCTATTGCATGAAGGGTGTATTAAATTAATTTTATTCTTTCATTTATTCATTTTGTGCATTTACGTGCAACCAATGATATGCTATTTCACATCTTGAACTTGAATGCCATTTTCCTGTGTAGTCTTTAAGTGCAGACCAGCAGTCAAACACTATGAATGGGAGAAATTTAAAAACTATTTGTTCACATAAAAGATTCCTTCAAAACCACTGATTCATTCATTACTTAAAAGTTCATTTTCAGAAGCAAACATCATGCATATTGCATTTTTTTTTTTTTACCCCCATTGATCAACTAAATGATTATCTATACATGAATCAAACTCCCTTGGAATGTCAATGACTTTTGTAATACAATTTTCTGTGTCTGAAGGCCTTTTACACGTCCTTGTGGTGTGACTATCAGCTGAGCAGATCACTTACACGCAAGATAGACAGGAAACGCAAACAGCTCATAACACAGTTTTGCCAATTTGTGCAAACTATTCTCATTGACAGAGTTAGCACGGTGCTTCAGGACTCTGAGAAAAGTGAGGCCTCCATATGGTTTTCATTGTATGAACGTGCCACTATTAACATAATAGGAGGAAATTTTTGTGCACTAACAGTAGCTCCATTGTTGTGTCTCCATGGCATGTGGGTATTTTTCTGTTAGGGGTTGTTGTCATTGGTTCCGAACTGCAAAAAGAATAATGGAAGACAAAATCTTGAAAGCTGTATTTCTTTTTGGAAAGTAAGAGGTCAAACTTGAGTGCCAGAGTGCCACACCATCTGTGTGTGATTGCAAACTATATCATGGTATAAATTTGATATGTACGCTACATTTATCTGTCAATGACACAGGCCACAGAAAAGATAACTGCATATGCAAACCATGACAACAATTTCAAAAGAAAAGGTGTTTCCAAAAACTTGCTTGCTTGTCAGTTTCTAAAGTTAGAAAGATACTAAAAATAGTCTGAATCCAATGTTCATGTAACAGCCTGTCTACTGAGATGTCATCATAAGATTTTTGAGGGCAGCACAGATATGCTTTATTACCTATGAAATCTCATTGTGGTTCCACAAAAATGGTGACACACAAGAAGTCAGCTATTCTGAAATTAGATGATATTAGATCTAAATATATTAGATAAAATTAGATTATATAAAGAGAGGAAAATGGATCATGACATACCTCTCTGCAGGGGATTTCCGAGCTGATGAAAAGCTAATAATTAAGGAAATTATTATTAATTAAATAAAATAAATAATTATTTTACCTACGTTACTAGTTAAACAAATAGAGCTGCACAACTAAAACCTGAAATTATGGTACATACTGCTGTATTATTAAAACAGATATATATTTCATTTTCATCTTAATCTTTATAGTAAAAAATATTTCTAAGAAAAATTGATTTGTTGTTAAATTACTAAAATATTAACCTCTAAAGTGGGTTCATTTCAAACAAAACGCTGTGTATTAAGTGACAATTTGACAGGCAGGTGACTTCTGTTTCAGACACTCCCTGTATGAAAACATGAACAGTGCGTCCAAGTTCACGAAACGTCCTACCCGCAACGATAAGTCATTTCATCAGAGCACCTTTCAGATGGGTTTGGGCTTGACATTCCTCTGGAGAACATCCACAGGAAAGAGTTGATCATACTTTCCATGCTGTAACTAGCCACGACTTCTGAAGGGAAAGTGATCTATTTTATTTTGTGCCAATGACTTGAGGCTTTCTCTTCCTGTTAAAAATCTTTTGTAATTATACCTAGATCTCTTTTTCCACTTGAATGGATGTCAGGTAAGCCCTCCAAATCAATGCTGAGCTCCTGCGAACTCTTGCCACTCGTTCTGAAAGACCACTGGACTTGAAGAATGAACTGCATCTGTGTTGCTGGAGTGGGGATGCAAATGATGACAGAAGTTTCATCGTTTTCGGTCAACTAGCCCTTAAAACATCACAAAATCTGCTATTTATGTCAAAGATACACTGGCTAGCTGCATTTTGCTCCACGTCACACATTGTGCAACACACATGACTCCCGCTAAAGATACTGACTGTAAAGTCCCATTGCGTGGCTCATTCATTCACACACACTGCTGAATCACACTGGGCTGATCCATCACCTCTGACTATTCTACCGTATCATTGGGCAGGAACAACCGTAAGTGAAAGTACAGATTGAAGAGATTGATTTTATGTATTTTTGCATATTTTTATGCTAAATGTCATCAGATCTTCAACCAGAACCAATCATTTCATAAGTAATCCTTCAACTTTCATGCACTGGTGAAAGAAACACCCAGTGCCCCCATGTAAAGTAAGTCAAGAATTGGTTGCACCTTTCTCAGCAGCAAGAACTGCAACCAAACACTTCCTGTAATGTTGGTTCAGTCCTCCTTGCAGAACTGCTTCAGCTCAGTTACATCTGTATGCTTTCAAGCATAAACTCTACGTTTCAGGTCAAGTCTGAACTTTCAAAAGCCTTGTTGAACATTGTTTTTGTTATGGTTCAACCATTCTGAGAAAGACTTGCATGATTCAGATCATTATTTTGCTGCATGACCCACCCAATCCTTTAAAAGCACATGCTGGCGATAGAATCGCCATACTGGATAGTAGTGTTGTCACGATACCAAAATTTTGACTTCTATACAAATTCGATACTGACTAAAATATCACAATACTACTACTGAACCAATACTACGAAAAAAACATAGAACAGGAAAAGTAACTGAATAATAGATGATCCAAATGGAGATCATAGTTATTTTATCTGTTAAAACAAAGCATTTCATCTGCCTTTTAAAAATAAAAATAAAATAATAATAATCACATGCCAGTGCCACTACACAGGATTATGGTGAACAACTACCGAGTCTATAGGTATGTAGAGATCTTTGCTATATTGGTAAGTTCGCTTAAAGGATAAAGCCAAATCTTATTTCATGATATAATAATTTTATTTCACAGCAACAATTTATATCATGACTTTTTTTGTTATTTTAGCATTGTTAATCATTATTAAGAACCTAGACGCAAGTCACAAACTAAAGGACAACTACAATAAAACAAAAATACAAATGAAATAAATAAATATTTTTTAAAATTATTAAAAAAAAAAAAATCAAAAAGCATGTCTAATGAATTGAAATTATGAAACTTGCAGAATTTAACAGCAATTTATTAAAAGTTTAACAAAAAATAAGTGTTTAAGGCCTTATTAAAAACATTTTATTTTTCTCACATTCAGTTGTGTTTGTGAATCTGTGGTTTCCATCAATTTTCTGGATTATATTTTAATCGTTTCATTACATTTTGATAATCAAAAGCATGTCTAATGAATTTATAAAGGATAATTAGATTTGATAAAGAATGAATTTATTATAGGCTATTTCTTTCTTTCTTTCTTTTTTCTCAGAAATACTGTTGTGTTTTTACAATTTTCTGGTAAATATTTTTTTCTGGTAAATATTCCTTAAACATTGTTTTAATAATATTTTTATTATTAGTAGTAGTACTGTCTTTACATTAAGTAACATATTTCTGACTGTCAAGTTAAACCGAACTTTTATTTTGACGGGTTGCTGTGAAGACCTGTGGGTTTTTGTTTGTATATTTTATGGCAATAGTTTTCCGCAGAAATACGGCTCTTATTAAAATGCATTCTTCAAGTATCGGTACTAGTAGGGTAGCAGGGTAAGTACCTGAGCAACTTTTTAAGTACCGGTATATCGTGCAACACTTCTGGTTAGTAACTTTTATTTTATGATTATTATTTTTATTTATTTATTTATTTATTTTTACATGTCTGTCTAAGAAACATCTGCCAAGAATTTTTATGATTTTTGATTTTTATTATTTTATTATGTTCATTGAGGTTCACTTATAAAGTATACAGTTATTTTGTACCAATATATCATTCTGATTCTCTGTCTGAAGTTATGTTTTAAGGGGTGGCAATATGCATGTTCATAAACAGTAAGAAGTGGTCCCTAAACTAAATTAAAAATTAAATCAAATATAATTAAATACTAAAATAAATTTTCATGTCTTAAAATGGCCTGAATTTAACGCTACACCCTTACCTCACTGACTATATGCAGATCTATGAACTTGCAAATTAGTCCCCACCTCCACTCAGTCGCATCAGCTTGGACCTGTTCCACTTTCACTCATTTAGCAGAAGTAAACTCTGTAGTAAAAGTTACACAACTGCATTGGCAATCTTGGATTAATGGTTATGTCATTCATTGCAGTTTCAAGAATGAATCCGTGAATGAATGTATTCAAATTCTGAATGAGTTATAGACTAGAAAGAGCAAAAAGAGGTCTCCCTAGGGGTGTCATGAAAAATCCGTTTGTGGATCAATTCTGCAATTTTCCAAATGCATCGCAATTCTCCCTTAAATCGATTGTGAGCTTAGTTTTTAACAGCAGATGGGACTGTGTGCTCTAGAAACAGCTGTACTCTGCTTGCTTCCAGTTCCTTACACAATCACTACCTGAGCTTAAAATGATCATTCATAAAGTTCAAAAAGGCTGAAGCAAATTACAAGAGTGTTCACTGTGGTCTGTGTTTACATTTATCTCTTGTCATAAAAAGGCAGAGGTACAAGTAGATTTAACCACTTAAATTACTCAGTTGAACACACAAGCACTCTTGTTCATGAGCATTTAAAGGAGAAATCCAGAACACTTCCAGAACAAAAATATACAGATAAATTCACCCCCCTGTCATCCAAAATGTTCATGTCTTTCTTTCTTCACTTGTAAAGAAATTATGTTTTTTTGAGGAAAACATTTCAGGAATTTTCTCCATATAATGGACTGATATGGTGCCTCGAGTTTGAACTTCCAAAATGCAGTTGAAATGCAGCTTCAAATGGTTCTAAATGATCCCAGCCGAGGAAGAAGGGTCTTATCTAGTGAAACGATCGGTTATTTTCTAGAAAAAATTACAATTTATATACTTTTTAACCTCAAATGCTCGTCTTATCTAGCTCTGCATGAACTCTGTGTATTCTGGTTCAAGACAGTTAGGGTAGGTCGAAAAACTCGAAAAACATCCTACATCGCTCTTTTACCCCTTTTTTTTTTGTAAAGGGCGTTTGATCTTCTTTGCATGTTCACTTTGTAAACACTGGGTCAGTACTTCTGCAGTGATGTAGGATGAGTTTGAAGTTGAAGGAGAAAAATGAGACCGGAGTTTTGTTTTCTTCAAAAAATATAATTTCATTAGGACATGACATGAACATCTTGAATGACAAGGGGGTGAGTAAATCTGTATATTTTTGTTCTGGAAGTGAACAACTTTAAGTGTGCGGTTAAAAACTAGCTTATTTCAGTTCTTGTTACTGTTTTGTACAAATTGTGTACATTGCTGAAAAAGCCTATGGAGCTAAAATTCAGATATGTTTTTGTTTCTGACATGCACTATAAGCAAAAAAAAAAAATCAATAACAACATACTGGGCAATCTGATCAATCAGAACAGAGTAGGCAATCAGAAAGAAGAGTTTTTTGAAAGATTAGCACATTTCCAATCCATCGCAGATGCTAATGTTGCAGATAGATGATGTTCCCTTTATGCATTAGTCTGAAAACATGTTACGAAAGCAGAAGGTGTAGAAGAGCTTACGCATTCAGATTTAAGCATCATGGCACTCCAGAATTTTTTTTATATTTTGCAAAATAAAACAAGACTAATAAATAAAACTTAGTGAATAATCAATGTAATGGCATGTAGGATGTAAATGGGATTCAAGAGGTTTGCCATGACCTGTAAACATCTTAAAGGGACCGTTCATCCAAAAATGAAAATTTTATGTTAAGTTACTCACCCTCAGGCCATCCAATATGTGGGTGACTTTTTTTTTTTTTTCTCAGAACAGTAAAGAAGATCTTTAGCTGAAGCCATGGTCCTTGGTGATTCATAAAATGCAGGTAAGCAGCTACCGTAACTTTCATAAGCAAAAAAGCATATACAGATGACACAAAATTAATACCAGTGGCTCCTGATGATATATGGAACTTATGAAGTGAAACGATCAGCCTGTGCAAGAAACTGAACTTTATTTATGAACATTATTACCTGTAATCCAGAGCCTCAGGCAAGTGGCCTGGAGTGATGTCTGGTACGTAAACAAATCATTCTTTTGAACCGGTTCTTTTTAGTGAACTGGATGAACTGGTTAACCAGATTGGACTGAACCGTCTGAAACAGTTCTCAGCTCAAACAGCACAGATCTGCAAGTTACTCAATCAAAACTCCCTTTCAGATGCCTGACAGTCAATCTGACCTAAAATGAGCCAAAACACTAGCAGTACATTGAACTGAGGAAACAGTTCAACGCTGATAAGCATATATGTCTGAATTGAGCACTTGAATGAAGGAAATTAAAGTTTTTATGGTTTCTCATGGTTTATGTAAAAAGGTGAGTTGATTAACACTAGTTAATTCACTTTATATGCTTTATACATGTAAAACCATTTGTTACAAATCCACTTTTCAAATCATTACTGGGTGCTTTAATCATATAATTGTGCATACATTACGTCATTGCGAGATTACGTAAACAAACTGGTAAATGTTTTTTTTTTTTTTTGAACCAGTTAATTGAAACAAACTGTCTGAAAAAACCTGTTTGTGGAAGAGAATTAGATTTCCCCATTTGCCTGAAGCTATGGATTGCACACACACACATACACACGTTTGTTTTTGTGAATTGTGGGGACTTTCCATAGACTTCTATAGTTTTTATACTGACTAAACAATATTGTCTATCCCCTAACCCAACCCTAACCCTAAACCTACCCCTTACAGGAAACATGTTTGCATCGTTACATTTTCAGATAACCATCATTTACTATTTTTAATAATTTTTTCAGGTTTTACTATCCCACAATGTAGCAAAAACAAGTACACACACACACACACACACACACACAGTGCACAGCATAAATTTGTACACCCCCTCTAAATAAACATAAAAGAGGCATTTTCTTAATGATCACTAATATAATTTATCGAAAGATGGCAAAATTTAAATGTATTAAACATATACTTAATAAAAACAACAAAATATATCTGTATTTTCTGTAAGATAAGTAAATTAGCCAATTTAGTTTAAAAGAAGGTGTTGGAGCCATTTCTTTTTCTATTTTTATTTTTGGACTGAATGGATTAATTTGATAATTTGAATATAATTTGGTTTATGTTGATGATTATTATTTGTGTATTATTTGTTTATTTTGAGTATTTGCTTTGAATGTTATGAATGTGTGAATGAGGACTTTTATTATTTCACTGCAATTACGTATTTAGGGAGGTAAGGTAGTAGGTGGAGTCAGGAAGGGGAAGCGGAGACAATTTTCAGACCGTGTGTTCGTGGGTGTAAGTGTTTATGTGCGGTGCTAATCTTAGCAATGGAGCTGTTTTGCAACTGTTGATCTTATGGAAATAAAGGACGAAAAAGTTATACTACGGACTCACGCGTCTATTGTTCGCCCTTACTAAGATAGCGGCTTACCGCAAATATGCCGCTACAGAAGGACTGCAGAAATGAGCACACCCTAGATTTAATTCAGCAAATGTATAATATTCTAGTGCTTAGTTTGTCCTCCAGAACTTTAAATATACGACTCTGACACTTCTTGGCACTGAGTGTACAAGTTCATGTCAAATTTTTTACATCTGTCCTGTTTAACTTATGGAGGACGACCTCCTTAAATGCCCTGGTCTTTAATGTAAGGTGAAGGATTTTTACCTTGGGAGAATTAATATCTTCATTGTCATGCTGAAAAAATGCCCAATAACGCAGGAAATGACGGGAGGGTAGCATCTTCAGTTTCAGTTTTTTTGTATTACATCACACAACAGTGTGTGATTTCATGACAGCATTGATAAAGTACAACTCCCTCACACCTTCAGCACTCATAAATATCTATAGAAGAGCTTTACTACCACTGAACGTCACTGTGAGTACCAGGCACTTTTCACTGTACTCCTCCTCTAGCAACACCAGAACATTTTGGATGCGAGATGACTGACTTGGTCTCTACCAGCGTATGGATTCCTATTGTAAATATGGGCCTCGGAAGAGGTTAAATGAGTTTATGGTGCTTTGGCTACAGTAGGTAATTCTAGTGGTGAGAACAACCATCCATGTCACTTCTGCAGGCTGCGACGTACTCTGTGAAATAAAGTGTCACTATGTTCATAGCTTTTGCCGGCTCTGAGACACTTGCATGGCATTTATTTCTTTTTTTTTTTGGCAAAAAGTCACTCATCACTAAATGAAAACTTAAAGTGAAGACGTGATTATTTCAGAAGCTTTGTCACAAGTCCGTTGTTTCTGAACGTCAGTGCTACTTCTGCTATATTTTCACACTTAAAACTATAATTTGGTATTCCTCTTGTACCATTGTCCTCTTTTATGCCAAGAAATAAGTCACCTGGCAGTTGTCTCCCAAGTAGTTCCATTGTTGCCAGTGTTAAGTCTGAGTATGATTCAGTAGGCTATAAAACACTTTTAACTGTCAGGAAATTACTTGTCTTTAAAAGTTTTAGCCTTAAACCTACACACACATTTTTTGTGTGTTTGTTTTTTTTTTCAGTAATTTTCAGGAGGGTGTACTCATTTTTGCAACACAACATTTTATCATTTTGATAAGAAAATCTTATTTTGCTGAATAATTTTGACATTCTTCTTCTGTAACTGATCAAGCACACTTGTTGGAATATTATATCTCCAAAGAACCCTGACATATCATCTAAGTTAAGAGTAACTGCAGAATTTGTTACGTTTTAGAGGGGGTGTACTCATTTATGCTGTGCACTATATATAGTAGCAGTTACCTTGCATTTTATGAATCTAAAAATCTAAATAGCTTTATGAAGCTAAAAATCTTCTTTACAGTTCTACTCAAGAAAAAGGTTACCTACATCTTGGATGGCCTGAGGATAAGTAAATTATCAGCAAATTTTCATTTTTGGGTGAACTCTTCTCTCTAATCTGCCTATTCCTTACACTGATTACTGGCCATAATCAAGACTATCGGTGTGCATGTAAATGGATCCATTTTAATTCCTTGATTACAAAGTATCAAAAGATTGGATTTCCTTAATTGTATTAAAGCACACAAGATGCCCTTTGGAACATTCTCACATCATGCTGGCATAACATGAATCATCAGCTTTTGTCACTTGTGGAGTCCATGCCAGCTTTAGCGAACGCTGTCATTACAGCAAAAAGCGGACGTGCTGAATACTAGGAAATACTGAAATTCATTAACCATTTTCATGTGGATGTTTCCAGGAACTGTATAACGCTCTGGCCACTAGATGAAATATGGTTTCTTCCATAGGAGGGAGCAGATGTGTGCTTGCTATATGGGCCACTGGGGTTGGGCTGGGGGAAATTTATTTCCTGCCCATTTTGCAGTTAGTTTTGGCCAGTGGGATCACGGCACACTCCAATTTCCAAGTGCACCCTCTACTTAACTATTTTTCTCCATTTCTCTTACTCCCTACTTGAGTTCTTTTGCAGTCTACGTCCAGGTTTCTGTTACTGTGGCAACGGCGTAATGTTGTCAACTATCCTCCAATGAACTTGTAAGAGTATAATGATTAAGTGACTCTCAAAAAACACAAAGCAGATTTCTCCCCTTTTCCTGTCAGCTGCTGGTGTAATATATCGGCAAGAATTTTCCATTGAAATTAAAATGACCAGATGTGTTTAAAACTATTAGACAAAGAACCGCTTAAACAGCCTGCACTAGTTTAATATGCAAACACTGATTCTGTAATGTGATGTATTTCCGAGTAAAACTACATCTAATAGTCAGCAGAAAAAAAATAGACTGGGAATTTAATGGATCACAAAAATGCACTTAGTCCTCCAAAAACATAGCCGGAACCCACTTTTAATGAGACTTTTTGCCCACGACACGTCGACTTAACATTAAGTTTTGTTTCTTTTATTTCTAGGGCTGGGACAAAAATAATCATTCTCTAATGCATCGTGATTCACTCCTCAATGATTCAGTGTCGATTCTGAGCTGTTTTTATTTTTTTTGTTTTCCTTGCATATCCTGCAAGCGCTATGGCACTTGTAAGCACTAAAGACAGCCGTATTCTCCCTCTGCCAATTACACAAAAACACAACATCAAATAATTACATAAAGTTTAATGGCTAAAGCAAAATACAAGCTTGACAATGTGCATTTTCACTCACCGGCATTGCAGTGTTTTACCTTCCAAATACACTACACACTGAACAGACAGGCAGCTGCTTTCAAATGCTTACACATGTTTGCTCCCTGTGTTTGTTATGAAGGCACAAGGCAGTGCATAACTCTGTGCGAGCAGTTAAATGCATTTGCAAAATGCATCTCAAAATGCTTTTATGATGCAAAATTAATGTAAACGGTCAGTTATGTCTTAAGGACAGGACAAAACACAATTGACAACATTAAACAGATCTGTGGATTAATGTGAATGCAGCCTATTAACTGTCCCCAATATACTGTACTCAAAACCAAGTTCCGTTTCATTCTTTGTTCAGGGGCAAAACAAAGTTTGAAATATGTTATACATTATATGTTATATAATGCTGAGAAAAGGAGAAAAAAATCATCACTGCTCTTGTCTGGAAAGCATTTTTTGTTTATTGCTTTAATGTTTTTTTTTTTTTTCCCCTTTATTATTTTATATTTGCTTGCATGTTTTAAAGCTATAGTTAGTTTGTTATAATTCTTAACATTAATGAATTTGTAATTATACTTAAAGCCGGGCTCACACTACAGGAGTTTTAAAATCCTAAC
This sequence comes from Labeo catla, assembly GCA_012976165.1. NCBI lineage: Eukaryota > Metazoa > Chordata > Actinopteri > Cypriniformes > Cyprinidae > Labeo > Labeo catla. Next base: position 1,305,515 of record VONZ01000100.1, read on the forward strand.
TGATTATGAAATCTAGTTGCAGTGCACACATAAGGAGAATCTGTACAGATTATCTTCCCTCAAATCTTAAACATGCACACACTACAAGATTTGAAAATCGTGGCATTCACACACTACAGGATATTATTAAGATTATCATGCCTCTAGTGATCTCATGCAACAAATCGTCATTTCAGCAACTAATGTTTACATATGTTAGCTAGCGTGCCGACAAGATTTTTTTCTCTGATTCTCGGGAGGGGAAAATCAGGGCAAAACTGGGCTAAATTCCTGTAGTGGAAGCTTAAGAGTTTTTTTTAAATGTAGTTCAAGAATCATTTTGGAATCAGATTGTGGTTCGGATCACAAGGTGCCTGAAGATTCCCACTCCTAATTATTTGATGCTATTGATTTCTTTCTTCCATTTTTTTTTTTTTTTAACACATTAATGCAGACAATCAATGACTCTGAACATTTTAGAAAGGCTACATTACCAACATGACTGCTCTTTCCATTAAACGTTTAATGATAGTGGTAAGTGAAAATATTTCCATATTTCCTTAAATTTTGGTTGCATAACAAGCTTATTTCCTGTCAAAACAACTATATCATGCTATATAGGGCAGGTGATTCTTCCAATTTTATTGATTAATTCAAATTTAATGTTTTGCCACAATTGTATTTTTTTTTAGAAATCAACCGCATGTCGGCACTCATGATTAACCGCTCACGTGTGAAGCGCTTATAGCGCTAGGCAACATTCAGACAGAATGTGCTTTTGTTTTGACAAAGATGCGACGCGGGCATTGAATAACTTGAGCGCCATGTTTTAGAATGCCGTTTCATGCAAGTGCAACAGTTAAACACGTCCATGTTTACATAAAAAAAAAACAATGGAAAAGCAGTGCAATCAAATAAAAAAACCTGTGAAGAACTACTAACGTATGTCTGAAATTTCATGTTTGTATCATGATGACAGGCTGAAAGCTGCTGTTCATTGTTTCTAAAGAACATTTATTGTTAATAGTCTACTGGAGTTATAACTTCAGTCATTTTGAATTTGAATTACCTTGACTTTTTAGATTTTTTTCCAAAGCATTTTCCTTGTATTATTTTTCAACATATAATATGTATAAGACAAGTTTGTACAAAATGTAGTTGTAGTTCATGCATCTTTTCTGCAAAGATATTTAACAAGTGACTTGTTTAACATTTACATCATGCTGACAACTTCATGTGCAGTGCACTTGGAATAAAATTTTCTTTAACTTGAGGGTTAATAAAGAAAACATTGAAAACATTTTCAAGTTGATTAGTTTAAAATCGTAAAGAAAAGAAATAAAAAAAATAGAGAATCGTTAAAACTTCTAAAAAAAAAAAAAAAGACAGACTTTATTTTTTCGCCATATCGCCCAGCCCTAATGCTATATCAACTATATCATGACTCATCCAGTAGTGAACAAGCACATGATTATTACTGACCGACATCGAACTACATACTGACCCACTAACCAGCTTTCACAGAAGACATCCACATTTAAGCAAATCCTGTTTCCAGATGTCCCCATATTGCAAGGACAGGTTTCATTGTCTTTTGAGAGATATTGAGAAAACTTTTAGATTTTTCCAATGACTTTGCCAAAAAGTCTGCACATTTTCTTCCACAGAGCTTGCTTTATCATTCTCCGATAGGAGAAGAGGGGCTGTTAAGTCCTGGGCCAAAGAACAGCAGAGCAGAGAACCACAGCAGCCCACAAGCCACCAGCTGTCCAACAGTCCTATATTTCAAATGCAGTTCAAATCAATAGACCGTCCTTGAAACGAGAGCAGCGGTTGAAAGAAGTGACCCGATTCACACGAGGTCAGTTCGAGATGTTTGATTTGACATCAGCACTCAGGAATGCGAGGAACGCTGATTGCATGCCGGTGTTGGTGCGATGAACTCTTGTTTTACGATGCCTCCCTCTGTGGCTGCAGACAAGAGCCTGGGTGACACCAAAACAGGAAGTGCCTTGCAGACGTTTATTGCACAAGTCATTCTGAACTGCAACTGTCCATCAGACCTCAAAAACAAAACACCCATGTGGACATTAGTCAAAATAGTTGAAGTCATAATGATCACTAATGAGAGTATAGAGTGACAGTGAAGCGAACCGCAGATCGCTGTGTGCCTGTATACATAATTCATAAGTGATCCTATTGCTCATCCCACTCCATAGAAAGCCAAGTGGTGAGGTTTTTGCATTAAGGGGCAGAATGTCGTCTGCAAAGTGCCCTTCTCATGTAAAACTAGGGATGCCGGGCCCGACACTGAGCTCCTGTACTCGTACTCGTTAAAATGCCCCGATACCAAACGCCGATACCACATCATGTGACAAGCGCGTATGTAGGCAAAGAAACACCGACAACAGACAGCAGAATGGAGTCATTAGAGTATAAGGATGTCTACGAAGTATGTGTATGTAAGTAATATAATGTTAAACATTCAGTATTAAGCTTGTATAACTGGTGCGCGTCAGCTGATAGACAAAGCACGCAGATTGGATTGAGCGCGCGGCGGCCAAGATGTGCGGGCTTGTCGATTTAATATCCCGCCTTGACATCACTGGAAAGTTTGTAGTTCGGTGAGATATGTCAAAGACAATTTAAGTAAATCAATGCACAAGTTATTTAACGGTATAGAGAGAGAGGGAGTGAGAGAGAGAGCGCGAGACAGAGAAAGAGAGAGAGCGCGCGCTGTTGCGTGATCTTCATTGATGTTCGCATATTTAGCACACGCATCTTTTGCATTAAAACAAATTCGTAGATATAAAAAAAAAATATATATATATATATATATATATATATAGGGGCATTCGCTATAAACATCGTTCTTTTTTTCAACCTTAAGCATACACGAATATCCGGCGAAAGTGAAACTATAGCAGCCTGTGTGAAATGCGATGCGATGTTTTGCTTGCTTCACTTGCTTCACGACTGATTCCATTATTTGAGTCGCTTTGGATTATAGCCCAAATAGCAGCATATTTCATATAAAAAAAAACGTGACTTATAATTCTGAAAATATCAGAGTTAGGAGATTCATAATGAGTGGTTCACGTGATTACAGTACTGAGCCGCTGCAATGGAGCAGTTTAATGCTATTAAATTGAAGATGATGTACCATAGAGCAAGAGAAAAAAAAAACAGTGAAAGTAACAAAACACATTTTAATGGGCATAATTAAGTGTAAAATAAAAATAATTAAGGGATATATAGTCAACCCAAAAATTATTCAGACAGCAGATATACACCATCTTTTGACAATTTTTGATATATATATATATATATATTATTTTTTTACTAGTGGGTGCAGTTTATGATAATGGGTTCTAAATACATTTTGGTTTGACTGTATCTATTTGATAAATAAAGTTGACCAACTAACATTATACATATTCTTTTAGTTTCTGTACCCTATATTTTAAAAATCTACCTGTAAATTTTAAAATATCGGTATCGGTACTCGGAATCGGCAAGTACCAAAAATAAAAGTATCGGTATCGGGCAAGTACTGAAAAAAGTGGTATCGGTGCATCCCTATGTAAAACTAGAGATTTAAAATAAATATCCATGCAATGACTACATGCAATTTCTTAATAATTAGTGATCTGCATTAAAACGCATCATAGCTTTGAGTATTATATCAGCCACTAATGTCCTGATCAGACATGGATATATTATTACTCTAAGTGATTGGGATGGAGAGCACATCTGTCGCAGAATCATTTCCATGAGTGTCTTCGTCGCATAAATAATAGCCACCAGAGAAAGAGGTCATCCAAAAGCATATCTAATGAGACATCAGCATATAAAACACTTTCCTGTCTGCTCCCTGTTGACTGTGGCAGCGCTGCGTTCTGCTGAGTGCTAGAATTCATGCTTTCCCAAGTCAGGTCAAATTCCTCCAGCAGAGCACTGGGGAGGCTGAGTGACTGTATTAGTAACAGCATGCACTGTGTGTGTGTGTGTGTGTGTGTGTGTGTGTGTGTGTGAGAAAGAGAGAGAGAGAGAGAGAGTAAAGATGGCCAGGATGATGGGAGAAACCAGAGTCATATTTTCCACCGATATCAAAGCCATATGATCCTGCACAACTGGATCTCAGCAGATGGCGTTTGCTGTTCATCCCCTGGGTTTGGAGAGAGTGATGCAGAACAGCTCTGAAAAACGTTCCTGGCCTGCATTTGCTGCAGCCTTTCCAAGATTGTATCAGAAAATGGATTTATTGTTGTAGAAACCAAGGTGCAAATTAACAGAAATCTACACCTAGGGACAACATAAAAACAACCTTCTCTTTTGTTTCATTTATTGTTCTGCTTACTGAAACACTGACACATACTTTGAACATGAAGTCAAAGTTTTATAAAAGCAATAAGACACTTAGCAGTGACTATATTCATTGTATATACATTTTTGTAGGCCAACCAAGAAGTTAGCATCACCTTAGTTCTCAACAAAAACCCAATAGGATTTTTCCACTGGCTTTTGCATCTTTGCAGAAAATAATCTCTGTGACTAACAGAAGTTTGTGATTCTCGCATGTTTTCTTCATTATGACAAATTAACAACTTACATTAATTTTTTTAGAAGTTAAATGTAAATTACAAACAAATTACACTCATTCATTCTTCATTAAAAAAAAAAACATTTTCCCTGAAAGTCTGTGAATGGAATGGTTAACAAAAGCACGATTAAAAACCAAAAGACTGTGAAAATGACTAGTGAGCAGATGAGTTTACCTGATGGGTAATATGATGTTTAATACCCAAGACAAGAAAAAGCTTTAACAAAATCACAAGGGGATTTTACTGATATTTTTTACATAGTAGAATAAATGTGAAAATATCTTTAGCTTGTATTAATCACAGAATGTATTTAAAGCATTCAACAAAACCCATTCAAAAAAATCCCAGGAAGTGATAAAATGCAACTAGTTTCCTACAGAAATACATAATGTAATCCTGCAATACTAAGAATATGTAAAGTTTTTTTTAAACAATGCTATGCAATCTTTTGGTTTTAGTCTTCAATTGTCATACATTTTTGTGTTAAGTGGGAAATTTGGTAGTGGTCTGCATTACAGATGCAGAGCAAATGCATTGCAAGTATTAAAGTCTGTGTGTTCTGAGTTTGTCACACCACAGAAAAATGTGTTATTAACCACCCAGCCAAATGGATGAGATAGATAGATATATATATATATATATATATATAAAAAGCCAAGTAAACAAAATAAGGTATCAAAATCTTGAAATAAAATAAACAATATTCTCTGCTCTCATACGCGGGGCGTGTCCACTGTCTGAGCTGAAACCATGCCCACTTGCGAGAAAGCTGCTGCCATCTCAACTGTCAAATACTGCTACAACCTGAATGGCTGTCTGAGCGGTTTTGTAATTTATCGCAACCAGGCAATATGCATTTATGTGACAAAGGCACAGATAGCTAGCAACAGTAATGAAAATAACTCCCGACTGAGCAGGTGAACCACTGGAGCTAATGCGCTCTAGTTATTAGCATGTGTTTGACTTGAAGCAGCATTGTGCAGACCGATCAGTGTATGACATCACAACACTGCGAGAGCGATTCGAAAGCATAAGGAGCTGTCTGCTCTCTATAGCTCTCAGTGTACTTTGATGTCACACAACAATCGGTCTGCGCAGTGCTGCTTCAAGTCCAACACACCTCTTATAGTGTTAGTGGAGGTGTCGAGCTTAGAGGCTCCAATGTGTCATCAAAACATGATTTCAGGCAGAGGCAAAAAATCCTGAACACAAAAATGGGGATAAACTATTTAACTGTCTTTATCTTTTACCTATTTAAGTCTATAATTCAGTACTACACAGTTCTTTGTAATGTGTTTCAACAATAAATTTCTAACATTTATCATGTGTTTAGAAACAATTCTCTGAATTGCCTTTACACTGACCTTAAATTTTTAATTTTGACTCTTGATTGTTTAGTTTAGTGTGAATGCATTCGGTGTTCTGTTTATTCAATATTAAGCTATAAATGTTAATCTAAAAATGTCATAGCTTGTTTATGAAGCAACAAGCTTCAACACAAACTACATTTCACATCATCAAATTTTGTAAATTAATTAACATCTAAACATTTTCTATACTTGCTTTATCCTCTGTAGGCTTGCAGAGGAGTGAAATCAAAATTATTAGATTATTCTTCAAAAAATGTTTGGAGTACTGCATGTTTTACAGGAAAATAATACTTTTGTTTTTGTGAACAGAACATTTGTGACCCTGGACGACAAAAACTGCCATAAGGGTTTTTTTTTTTTTTTTTTATAACTGAAAAATAACTGAAAGTTCAGATGAAAAACCAGCTAAAAGCCATCTCGCTCAAAAATGAGATAATGATACTGAGTCAATGCTCCTGACACATAGTATACATCCATCAAATACTTTTCCTTAAAACTTGCTCAATTCCAGCCTCAGCCCAATCAGAAGTACCAGTACTTACATAGAAACCTATGCAAAGTAGCCAGAAATAAAAGCTCATTTTAAAGAAATATGTCAGATGGATTTAGAGGCTTTTGCATCTGAACTTGTCATAAGCTTTCCATCGATGTATGATTTGTTTATATACATTTATATTTGGTAGAGATACAACTATTTGAAAATCTGGAATCTGAGGTTGCAAAAGAAATCTAAATATTGAGAAAATTGCTTTTACAGTTGTCCAAACGAAGTTCTGAGCAATGCATATTATTAATCAAAAATTAAGCTGACATATTTACAGTCAGAAATTTACAAAATATCTTCCTGGAACATGATCTTTACTTAATATACTACTGATTTTTGGCATACAAGAAATATCAATAATTTTGACCCATACAATGTGTAATTGGCTACTACAAATATACCTGTGCGAATTATGATTGGTTTAGTGGTCCAGGGTCACATTTCATGTTTAACTTAACACGGTACTTTGTTATGTGTTTCTTTGTAATTATTTGTGACAATTACTAGCAAATGAAGAAGAAGAAAGTTTCATAGTAAATCCTACACCAATTTTTCAATTGAACAGTAACAGAGCATCAGGAGGAAACCCACACCACCAAAAGGGGAACATGCAAATTCCACAGTAACTAACGTTTTAAATAACCAACGTTCACTAGTGCTAAAAAACCATCCTGTCTTTGTTTTTGAAGTGGAAAAAGAGAGAAATAATGTGAAGTTGTTTACTTTACTCCAACAAAACATGCATTACACATTACAACCATGAAGGTGCAGTTGTGCTTTCTTCAAGTTCATCAAGGTAGCGTCTACTTAAAAGTTAAATTACAACTTTCAAACTTTTAAGCAGAAGCTACCTTGATGAACTTGAAGGAAGCACAACTGCACCTTCAAAGTGAACAGGACTGTTTTCAGGTCAGCTGGATAGTGTGACTCATCAACAAAAGATGTTAACTCAGAATGCCTGGACTGGGTCTTTGTCCAACATTCCTGCCTTAACGCTAACAAGATTCCATAAAATATCAATGGAGTATTTTCCCCTCTGAATAACTAGCAAGTCATAAAGAACAGCAGCAGCAGTACACTGGCCTGAAGGAATGTGAACTTGACCCGAACTGCACTGGACAGACTGTACAAAGCCAGATGCAGCATGTCATTAACTCACTGTGCTGCTCTTATGTGGCATATTGACCTGATATTCGGCATCTTTTACCAGTCGGTAACGGCACAGCTGCTGTCATTCACAGGTCACCTGACCACATATCTGCTTTCAAAACAAGGCCATGATTTGAACCCACTGCTTGCAGATTTCAAAAGGCAGAGACTTTATTTACACTGTTTCTATGAATTGGTAGAAAACCAAAAGCCCCAGGATTTAGATTTAAAAACCACCCAAACAAGCCCTACTAGGAATGCACCTAAAAATTGGGCACTAAAAAGAGAAATATGAACAGAAACTGCAACTTTAACAGATGCAAAAACTGAAACTTTGACATGAAGTAGCTAATTAAAGCAGGCTACATCATATTTAAATGTAAACACCGGGTGATGATGGCATCTCAGAAAGAACATATGTTTACTGTATGCACAATGTGTGCAATCATTCAAATGCCTAAAAATATACACCTCTTGGTTAGTGCCTGATTGATAAAAAGCACTTCCTGTTCTCTAACAAATTGTACGCACGTATCTGCAACATGCATTACACAGACAGGTAAAGATGTGGTTGTATTATCCAAAAAAAAAAATTCAAACCTGATTTTTCAAAGCCATTGTGTTCTATCATAATACTATAGGTCAAAAACACAAGACCTCTGTCTGAAATATCGCTAACACTTTACAAGGTTCATTAGTTAACATTAGTAAACTACATTAGTTACCATGAACTAAAAAAGAACGATACTTCTACAGTGTTTATTAATCTTATTTAATGTTAATTTCAGCATTTACTAATGCATTATTAAAATCACAAGTTGTGTTTGTTAACATTAGTTAATGCATATTGAACTAACATGAACTAACATTTTTATTAACTAACATTAACAAAGATTAATAAACAGTGTAATAAATTGTTCATTGTTCATTCATGTTAGTTTTCAAATTAACAAATGTTAACAAATGACACCTTATTTTAAAGTGTTACCGAAATGTCAATCATATGCATAACTACATGCCTATATTTTACTGTAATGTTAAAATAAATAAATAAACAATAATAATAATAAAAAAGCAAACACTAAAAAAAAAAAGTTGTCGATCAAAAAAAAAATCATTTAAATATAATCGGAGAGAGAGAGAATTCATGTTGATTTTATGTTTTTGAAAACATGCATTATTACACCATCAAAATTAAATTTTTAAATTTCTTGTAAAATTTCAATTTAATGACAATTATGTCATGTGGTATAACCATCAAGTCCAAGTAACAACATATTTTCCTTTTAGAGTATGCCCTTATAGAGTATGCATCTTAACCATTCATTTTTAAAAAAGTGACGTTCGACCTTTACTGTCTTCAAATGATGCAGCCCCTGAATTGGTACAACTACAGCATTAAGCCCGTTTCAGACTACACTGTTTTTTTCGTCGGTTATGATGGTAACTGTGTCAGATTATCCAATTTTGACTCCCAAAATTTTGTCATGAACAAGAAACATGTTAGACTACACATTGATACCCAGCTATACATTGCTTATACTCCGGCGTCACGCATAAGGCACACTTAGCTGGAAACACTTAAGGAGTTATCAGATTGGTTAGATTGTACAGGATTTCCAGGAGCCACGTGTTTAACGTTCTTTAACGTTCCGCCTGGAAACAAAAATGCCGTGGTGCCAAGCCCCCTCACGAAAGAAGAAACCCGTCGTGTTTACAACTGTGATGACGAGTGCTTATCAGGATCAACTAAATGCTGGATTTTCAACAGTATGGGAAAATTTTAAAGTTCACTGCACAGAATCTTTAAAATATGTCAGAGAGTTTTACACACCAGTCTGTTATTGTGGCGACATTTCCACACCCCTAAACATGACGTGGCACAAAACAAAATGTGATTGGTTGCTTTACCTGTCAGTCATATGGCCTCTTGGGCGCGTCTTGGCCATTCAAAGCGGGCAAATTGTTCCCAGAACTTCTGCTGTAAGTCTGAAGGTCTGGCTACGCGAGACTCTTTAACGACGTGCATGCTGTCATCAATACAGTGGGGTTAGACAGGTGGTGACATAAGCGTGAACAAACAATGGCTAGCAAACAGCGTCTTGCTCTGTCTTGTCGTCAGAAAAGCCCAAAAAAGTAAGAATACCTGACAGTGGACAGAAATCTAGATTGTGTGAAGAGGACGATATGGACTGTCAAAGATAACTAGTCCCCGTAGTGCCTCAAGGAAACATTGTAAATGCAGGAGTATTAAGCCACGTTCACAAAGCAGCAGAATACAGTTGCAGTACTGTATTTGAGTCCTTAATACGGTTACATTCACACACAGTACAGATATTTACGGGTGTGACAACCGTATTCTATAACCGAACTCACACCTGTAAATTTTCAGGACTCACAACCGCATTCCTGGAACAGGACTGAACAACTAGTTGTCTGTGATGTCATTCAGTGTGAAAGAGCCGCTCTGCCGCAAAAACATGCGTCTACTGTGTGCTGCATGCTTTAATGTGTGGTTTTGGTAACATAGTGACAGAAAAACTTTCATCTGAAAGTTTTATATTCAGTCTCCACCGGAGCCGCTCCCTCCCGTCAGTTTTGCGTTCTTCATGCGGCTCAAATGCTCCGCTCTCCACTCACATTTAAAATCTGCTGTCGGTTAATGATTATCTGATGGATGAACTCGCGGCTAGATTGGATTGTCAGAAACCAGTAATACTTAAGTTTTACGGACATCGCCATCTTTAATATTGCTTTGGTCTGTTTTGCTACGGTTACTGGTAAGGAATACAGGCTTGACTCCTGTTGCACGTTCATGCAGATTCGAAAAGCGACTGTAAACTGTGTGAACGGGACATTTCGAGACTCTCACCTGTAAGTAAATGCGGTTGTCAATCCCAAAAACTGACAGTGTGAACGTGTCCTTATTGCCATAGCGCCACAAACATTTCCTTAATGGTAAAATTCCACCTAGCAGGACCGATATCATTGCCTCTCTTTAAATTCATCATGTTTGAAAGCATGTATGAAGGCGCTTTTGTGCTCCTATTAGCTACTATTAGTGGCACAGATGTGACAGAAAAATTAAACATGCTAGTTTAACTCGTCCCAGACATGGCATCGGTTGTTGTCCACTATGGTGTTGTGGGGATTCGTAAACAACAATCACTGTCGGGATGCAAGATTCAATCGTTTCATCTCATGTAGTGTTGAATCTTGCATCCCGACATGGATTGTTGTTTACAAATCCCCACAACACCCTACGTCAAGCAGATCGTGCCAAATTAAGGCTAAAATTGTGTAGTCTGAGATGGCTTAAGTGTTGATCAAAAATTTGCATTCTAGCACAGTGCTTCAGACTGTTCTGATTTAGCAGGCTTTCTTTTTTGTAATTAATTGGACTGATTGGTTTTCCTGTAGTTAACAATGAAACAAAAACAAAAACAATTGTAGTCTGTCTCAAAATATTTGTGACTTCTAAATCCAACTGTTAAACTATTTTTGTCTCTTTGTCTCTTTCTTTCTATCTATCTATCTATCCCACACAGAATTGTCTTAAGCTGGCCACACACTAGCACAGGGGTGGCGAATGTCGGTCCTGGAGAGCCGCAGCCCTGCAGAGTTTTTCTTCAACCCTAATCAAACGCACCTGACAAGCTAATCAAGGTCTGAAGGGTTACTACAAAGCAACAGGCAGGTGAGTTTTAATTAGGGTTGGAGCTGAACTCTGCAGGGCTGCGGCTCTCCAGGACCGGAGTTCACCACCCCTGGACTAGATGATTTTTAAATCTTAACCGATTTTAAAACCATGGGAGACCACAGACAGTTTCAGACGATTTTTAGCCTTATAATCCGCTGAACGCACACACTAGACGATTCGACCAGACTGCGAGACCACACACTTGTTGATTGTAGGAACGATTTCACAGAGCTTGTGGAGACATGACTAGAGAAGAAAAACAAATGGAAGACGATCAACGTTGTCAGCTGGTTCTCCTGGTGTGCGTTTTGTTTCACAGTGAAAAACAAAGTATAAAAAAGAAAATGGGTGATGCATTCTGCTTTCGTGGCATTTTTGTGGCTGCCAAGTTTCAGCTATAGAAGCACGTGGCATCCGTTAAGTGACGCTTGCTTGCTCTCATTGGTTATCGCAGGTATCAGAAGCAGCCCGATCAAGAATCCTAAATATCAAACGTTTGATATTTAAGAGTCGTGTTCGGGGACGCTTCGTCTCAATCGGGAGCAGTTAAATAATCATAATGACACCACACAATAGAGGATTTTTGGACAAAAAAAATTGTTAGCTTGTGACAAGCCTCAAATAGGGCCACGCCCCCAATCGTTCGGGTGTGCAAATCGGTCTTAAAAATCGGCCTTAAAATCGTTTAAGGTTTAGCAACCACCAAAATACCACAGAAATGGCCCAGCAACACATTCACAGCCACATATCCTTCGGCACCACAGCTTTTTCTCTCTTCAAACTACCCAAGCACTCAAATTACACTAATTTAAATCATATATTTACTATAATACTAAGTTATGACTGAGGTCAGAAATCCACAGCCATTGCCTTCGCCATCATAACAGCGGAAATCTGCTGCTTGCAACATGCATCCCACCTCATCTGCTGTGTTTGTGGAAATGCATGTGGATCAAAGCAGATTTAGATGAGATTGAATGAAAATGTGTTCTTTAATCAGTCACTAATGCTCCTCATGCTCATCCACCTAAATCAACTTCCTGAAGATTACAGGAAACAACTCGCATCAGTCAATTAGTCTTACCCTTTTACAGAAATTACCAGAATTCAATTTCAAAAATAGTCTTGTAGTCCAAAAAGCACATTACTTTTTAAAGCAAAAAGGTAGGCCTGTCTTTGAAACGATGTCATAAAGTGTGAGCACCTAGAATCGGTAAGCGAGTAGATCATGCAAATAAGAAATATCCTTGAAACGTCATTACCTTTTGATCGACTATGGAGCAGACCAAATCCTTCACCGAACTGAGGGACAGATCGTGCGGCTCCAGGGTGACCATCTCCCTGGTAAGTCCGATCTGAAGGAGGAAGGACACTCCATGGAGGGAGCTGGTGGGGCTCGGAACGCTGTGATTCCCATTGGAGAGACGGACGCAGAGTGGCACCGGAGGGCTGGGTGATGGAGAGGGGGTTGGGGGTGCAGTCTGATGCTGAGAGTGGACGAAGGGTTTAGGTAAGGTCAGAGGAGAGGTGCTACTACTGGCAGACATTAGTTTCCTCCGCAGATTGAAAGTAAACCGTGTAAAACTGACAAGCTTTGAACCCGTGGCTGATATCCAATGAGTGAACGGGGTTGTGTTTTTAATTAAACACAATATTCTTCTGTCCTAAGGCAGGTGAACAGAATCGCCGCAGTCATGTGCAAATCCGTGGCGTACGAGGCAGCGAAACGGAACCAAAGAAGGTGCCTATTTTTCGCTACGTTTCCCTCTAAAAACATGCAATCCGGATAGCATGCTTCATGGCTGGCTGTGTGATTTCCAGCACATGTTGCACATGTTGGATTGATAGGGTGTCACTCCACGGCTGAGCGATCAGGATGCCAGCATGATGCTTGACAAAGTGGCTTCCATTGTAAACCAGATCCTCATTCAACTCTCATTCCTGTTTGAAACAAAACAGATTCAAGTCTTTATTCCACAGTTCCCTGTACAGTGCTCATCAAGCCATTATCTACACGCATAACGAGTCGTTTCAAAGCACAACTTCAAACTTCTTGTATTCTGAAAGAGTTTTGCACATTTTTGTCTTTTGCCATGAAGAACTCAGCTCACATCTGGAAGCACATCTGGAGACCCTCCCACTCTAGATCACATAACTGGCACAAGACCACAAATACCAGCAAAACAAGTTATACAATGTCTTTGTTCAGGCTTTAGCATCATGCATCATGAACAACTGGATCTCAAGACGGAATAAATCTTAAAGGACACACCAAAGACAAGAGGAAAAGAGAGGAAACATACCTTTAATGCTGGAAAGGCGTTTCCCTAACAAGTGAAGAGATGAAAAAAGCTTACTATCAATGGAAAACGAGGGCTTGAACGCCTCGGGGTTTCTTTTTTTAAGCTTCTGGGGCTTAGTTTAGCCAGTAAAGCATCGCACGGTTGTAGAGTTCCCTACATGAGCTCGATTTGAAAACTTTCTATCCTCTTTTCATGTTGCATTGTACTCGTTTAAACGCGCCTCAGTATCTGCTCTCCATTTCCGCGGGCAAATAAGAAACGCCGTACAGACAGAGAGAGTAAAACCTGAAGGAAATGGCAGGTCTGTCGAGCTGAAGAAGTGAAGTTGAGCTTCATAAGTGCAGAAATGTTTTTCTCTTTCTCTCACTGCCTGACGCGCATGTCTCTCACGCGCAGTTTCCGTTATGTGAGCGCTGAGCGTGTGTTCGCGCCCTCTACCGGCGTCATTCCACACACACTATGACGCAATAACGCTTTATAGCGTCCGGAATATTAGTTACATTGTAGCGAGATTCCTTGCTTAGGGCGATCTGTGATTGTCCACAAAGCTCAGACTGTTTGCTCATAATCAAAGCACTGATTACACGATATATCATATGTTTATATACAGTGGTGGAAATGGTCAAGATTTACTGGGGAGACCATAGCTCGGGACATATTATATATTTTTAAACCAGATGCAGAAAATCCCATTATTTTGTTTATGAAATGTGCATGACGTTTGGATGTTATTATGAGGATAAAAGATGAAAGTCATCTACATTTTGAAATAGAACTCCATCCTCCCTTAAAATTAACTCCCTGGACCCCGATATATACAATATTATACAAACGCAATGGTTCAATAACTCATATAAATACATAAAATATAAATTTGAAAGCTTTTTCTAATGGTTGCAATATACATTGACTAAATATGGATTAAGCACTGTTTAATAATGCTTTAATTACCTTATTTTAGCTCAAATTATAGCTGCAGTTCATACACATCAATAATTAAAAAAAAAAAAAAATAGGAGTGATCCTAAAAATGGCATGGTTTTTTTTGTTTTTTTTTATTATTATTTGGTTCTGCCCTAACTAATATATTTCACTAACAAATATTTACATAACCCAAAAGAAAAAAAAATTACAGTGGTTGTCAATTAGTCTATTGTTAACTGAACAGTAACCGAACATTTTTCTGCAAATATAAAAATATAAAAATACAATCTATGCATCTTCTGCAAATTCAAACTCTGAAATTTCTGTCAGTGACTGATTTTGAGGCTTTACACACTGGGGATAGTTGAGGGACTCACACAAATATGACAAAAGTTCATTAATGCTCAAGAAGACAACAGGATGCATTAAGAGATGGGGATGTAAACCTTTGAAAATGAAGCTGTGGTGTTTTTCTTGTTTTGTTTAAAGATTTTTTTTTATTATTATTATGTTTTATTTTAGAAGCTACATATGAGATTTACTCATGTTCCAGAAGGCAAGTATAATTTGCCCTGATTAGCATATTCTCTTATTGCAACTCCTAATGCATTGTGTTTCCTTTTGGAGCATCACTGAATGTTTTCACCCTTTGTTATAGTCCCTCAATTTTCCTTGGTGTGAAATGATGGATCTCAAATGCTAAGAAACAAAACAAAACAAAAAAAAACCCGAAGCAGTTCACTTGCGTACCTCAAAACACACAGGATAGTGAACAATTTTAAGCTTCTGATGTTTTTTTAATAAATTCATTATTATTTTCATTATTATTTTGTCTTGTGGATGTCGTGTAAACATTTGTTATGTGAAACAGCTTTTTCAGGGCTGATCTAAAGTAAAAATAAATAACTAGATACATAAATACACACATAAATAATAATCTATTTTATTTTGTTAATATTATACACATTTTAAATCAATGAATGCAACTATATAATTTGCATTAAAAACTGTATGAATTATGAGGCATACTGTGCTGATACAATTTATCAAGTGATAACCAATGTATATTAATTCAAGAATCTTAATTTGAAATTAAACGTACAGAGTATTAGAATTAGTATAAATAAAGAAATCAGTCTGCATTATGAGGTACCATAACAATAATACAAATTATAGCATAAATTAAATAATAGAAGTAAAAACTTTATTGCTTTCATTCACAAAATATATACATATGATAAATGACAATGTCAATATTGAGGAAAAGAGGGGTCTATCTTCTTAGCCCAGGCCATCAATCCGCCAGTGACGTCCTTCACAGTGATCTGCTCAATTTCTTGTCCAGACATTTTCTCCAGGAGCTGAACAGCCTTCTGGGAGTCATTCCCAAGTTTGCAAACCACAAATACTACAAGACAATAAAGGTAAACATACAACCAAAGTAAGCTTGGTCTCTCCAATCACACAGCATGCAAAGTAGATATTTTTCCCAAATAAAACACACATATCTAAAAGTTTGAAATAACAAACGTTTCTGCATTTCTTTGACCAAAATGCAGTAAAAACAGTAGTATTATAAAAAAAAATTTTCAAATTATTATTATTTAAAAGAACTGTTATCTATTTGAATATACTGTAAAATGTAATTAGTACCTGTGATCCAAACCTGAATGTTCATCAACCATGAAAAATATAATATTTATGTGGACACCGTGACACACTACCATTTAACAGTTTAGGTAAGATTTAAGAAAACAACAACAATAATAATAATAATAAACACCTTTAGTCATTAAGTTTCAAAAGTGACACTGACTACAAGTCTCAACATTTCTATTTCTACAGTTCTGTTAAAAGGTAATAATATTTCATAATATTACTGTTTTTACTGATTTTTTTTATCAAATAAATGCTAATACTAAAATCTAAAAATACAAGACTCGAAAATAAATGATTATTCAATACTGGGCCAGCTGTTTCTGATGACTAAGCCATTTCTGTGTTGGAAAATAATTGCTTAGCAACTCCATCATCAGCACCTCATCGGCCATCCAAGAAAAGCGAGGTAGCTGGCAACACTGTGATCCAAATGCTTAATTAGCTTGAGAAAACTCAGATTAGGCCTCCTCTGTGCTCAGAATACTCAACTTGTCTAATGAAGGCTGGCTGTGGGCATCTGACATACAGACAAGTGCTTACTGTGTATAAAGATAGGATCACTTAAGAACACAGCTCAACACAGAACATAGGCCTGTGCATTTAGTATGCACTTATTTTTCAGAACCATGTTTGTTTGAGCAAAAAGAACTGAGATGCAGGAGCATAAAGTGTTAAACACTGATTACAAAAAAGGCATGTAACAAAAATAATTTTTAAAATGGTTCTTACCTGGGACTTGACATTTGATGTTCATCTGCTGTTTAAGGTCACTAATTGTATCTTTTAAAAGTGTGATGTCCTCAGCCTTTTTATTCTCTAAACTAGAAAGTGGAATGTCTGTCATGCAATGTAAGAAAATTAGCAGAGGGAATTAAATAGATTTTTACATTTTCTTAAAACAGGGTTGTCGAAATTGCTTTTAGGCTTTTTCTCACACTCACACAGCATCCAACAAAAAATCATATCAAATATTAATCACTAAATCCGCTCATTTTCCCACCAGCACAGGACTTAAATTTTTCTTAAAGGGGCCAGGTTAAATTAAACATTGATCTCTTATATCTAGGCATAAATAAACTACTTGTTAAATGTTAAAAATGCATTAGCATACGCAGAAATGAACACGAAAAATGTACAAAATAAGCATTTTTTATTGTTAGTTCATGATACCTAAATGCATTAGCTAATAATATTAACTAATCTTATTTGTTAAAGTATTAAAGTAATTTAGTTCACAAAGTCATTTTATAAAATTGTTCAATCCTGGACAGAGGGAAAGAGGACGTATGGTCAAAAAGTCATTATAGTAGGTGATCATTTTAATTTGTAATTAGTTGAGTATGTGTGCTGTGGTACAAAGAGCCTGTAGCGCAAAACATTTGTAGAGCAACAGAGAAACGAGTGCCATAATTTAGACTAATATACGAAATTTCATGCGTCATAAACATTACGCAATACATTTTTTTTTTAACAACAGTAACTGTTGCAGGACATTAATAAACAGTCGCTTACAGGAAAAACAAATGACTGTAACATGTTACTGCGTTCAGATGAGTGAATATGGAAAACATTCTACCTCTGACCTGTTAACACTTAGACTGTGCTTTTGTTTTTCTTATCTATAATTTAGTGATTTTAATCTGTCTTTCTGCTTTGGAAACCGTGCAAAAACAAGCTATGCAGTTTAAATTGTAACATTTATATACTATATCTTTTTGTCACACAGTATTTTGAATATATATATATATATATATATAGCACATCAATATTGGCTGAGAAGTTATCCCTCAAAAGTCATGTGAAAACCACTAAGTAGACAATGAAAATATGAAATGCTACTCTCAACATAAAAACCAGTAATTTGCGGCAAATGATGAGTCTTCATGAATGAGTCACTGAATCACTGACTCACTTGATTCATTCAAAAACAGATTAATTCAATAAGGAAACTCCGCTGTGTGATGCTCAGAGATGCACAACAGTTCTGCTGTGGCTTTGATAAACTATTTTCATTTGCCAAATTACGCAAAATAGACAATACTGACAATAATGTGTACGAAATGCAACACATTTGTTTAGTTTTTGTTTATGAAACTATTGCATAACATCAATATCACATTTGCAATCGTGCATATATTCGGGAAATACTGCACTATTGCTCGTGTGATATAAATATAAGAGAGAAACCCATACAGAAGCATTTTTGCCCTTGTATCTTGAATTTTAGGTGTTTGTAACTGCATTCTACGTCCTGCATCTGGGCCAGGGTGGGGTGCATTATAGGTGTTAATAATTTTAACACATTTTTTCAGAATTAATCAAACTAAATTAACATGTTTAATCAGCAGCCCTAATTATGAACATACAATTCTATAGTGCAATGGTGACTCACAAGTAGAGTTCATCTTATGTATATTTTAATATTGCAAATGTCTAATAATTTTTAAAGTGGGATCATGGGAAAGGATACGGATTGAGGTTGGCAGATGGCAAATGTCCACCTCTACTTTGGGTCGAACATCAAGGAGGAGATGAGGGCTTGAGCTGTCTATAATAGCTTTATACTCCTGCAATGAAAGACAAATATATGTGTAACATTTGAGAAAGGAAAGTACACAGAAGTGCAAGGTGACAGATCAGATCTGCTTTATATAATGAGCAGCTGCACGCTTCCACAATGCTCGATAATTAACTGGCTAACACAGAGCGGTTCTGCTAAAGATATAATCTAAACTACCAAATGGAAATTTAAACACCCCTCATTACATTCCTCTGCCTGCTCAGAATTATGACAAATCTCTGTATTACCTGCACAGAGACTCTCTGTTCTTTGGTTAGAAGATTCAGTCTTCGACACTGGAAATGGAATCAAACAGAAACAAGAGAGAATAAATCAGCACTGTTTTTCATTACACAACGTTTCAACCAAAACCACCACACGAATGCTGACGCCGCACTTTTCGAAGGCCATGTGTGATTAGGTGCCCATCTTAGACTGTACTTTAAACCCTTTTTTGGTTTTTGAGTTGATTTTTGATTTAATGGTGTTTGCTGTGGCCGCTATGCGAACGCAAGCAATTTTCTTTTTCTAAGTTTAATAATACTTACACTACCATTCAAATTTTTGGGATCAGTAAGATGTTTTTGAAAGCAGACAAACTCACCAAGCATGTGTTTATTTGATCTTTGACAGTATTACAATTTAAAATGCCTAAAATATTTTTAATGTACTATCATTTATATATTATATGCATTTACTTGAAACGGATATCTTATGTACCATAAATGTCTTTTTCATTTTTATCAATTTAATGCGTCGTTGCTGAATAAAAGTATAAACTTATTTTTAGAAAATACCTTATAAAACTAACAAATTAATATAATTAAATTGATAATACTCACACTACCAGTCAAAGAAGTTTTGGATCAGCAAGATTTTAGAAGAAGTTTCTTATTTTCACCAAACAAAAAACAAAAAAACAAAAGTGTTATTCTTCCACAGTATTTTGTATTGCTGGTAGAAATATAAATCAAAATTAAGTGAATTTATAGTTTGAAAAATGTCAACTATCAGCCAATGGGCTCCAAACTTTTGTAAAAAAATCAACATAATTCAAGTTTTAAGTATAAACTCACTTAAGTTCAAATTCTCAAAATAGCTCAAGAAAATTTATCTCAATTAAAGGATGCTTAGATTTTTGTACTAGAAAACAAGACAAAAAATAGTGACAAATCTATTCTTTTTTTTCTCAATGCATGCAACATTTAATGTAAAATTAAGTTTAGAATTTTCTGCTCCAATTTAAGACTTTTAAGAACCTTTTAAGACCCGCAGAAACCCTGTTTGTTGCATTTATTTTGAATATAAACCTTTCTTAATATTAGAAATGTTTGTCATTTTGATCAATTTAACATATCCTTGGTAAACACAAGTATCAATTTTCAAAAAATACACTGACCAAAATTATAAACACAGCACTTTTGTTTTTGCCCCCGTTTTTCATGAGCTGAACTCAAAGATCTAAGACTTTTTCTATGTACACAAAAGGCCTATTTCTCTCAAATATTGTTCACAAATCTGTCTAAATCTGTGTTAGTGAGCACTTCTCCTTTGCTGAGATAATCCATCCACCTCACAGGTCTGGCATATCAAGATGCTGATTATTGCACAGGTGTGCCTTAGGCTGGTCACAATAAAAGGCCACTCTAAAATGTGCAGTTTTATCACACAGCACAATGCCACAGATGTCGCAAGTTTTGAGGGAGCGTGCAATTGGCATGCTGACTGCAGGAATGTCCATCAGAGCTGTTGCCTGTGAACTGAATGTTCATTTCTCTACCATAAGCCGTCTTCAAAGGCGTTTCAGAGAATTTGGTAATACATCCAGCCAGCCTCACAACCGCAGACCACGTGTAACCACACCAGCCCAGGACCTCCACATCCAGCATCTTCACCTCCAAGATCATCTGAGACCAGCCACCCGGACAGCTGCTGCAACAAAGAATTTCTGCACAAACTGTCAGAATCCGTCTCAGAGAAGTTCATCTGCATGCTCGTCGTCCTCATCGGGGTCTCGACCTGACTGCAGTTTGTCGTCGTAACTGACTTGAGTGGGCAAATGCTCACATTCAATGGCGTCTGGCACTTTGGAGAGGTGTTCTCTTCACGGATGAATCCAGGTTTTCACTGTACAGGGCAGATGGCAGACAGCGTGTATGGCGTCGTGTGGGTGAGCGGTTTGCTGATGTCAACGTTGTGGATTGACTGGCCCATGGTGGCGGTGGGGTTATGGTATGGGCAGTCGTATGTTATAGACAACGAACACAGGTGCATTTTATTGATGGCATTTTGAATGCACAGAGATACCGTGAAGAGATTCTGAGGCCCATTGTTGTGTCATTCATCCACGACCATCACCTCATGTTGCAGCATGATAATGCATGGCCCCATGTTGCAAGGATCTGTACACAATTCCTGGAAGCTGAAAACATCCCAGTTCTTGCACGGCCAGCATATTCACTGGACATGGAGCATGTTTGGGATGCTCTGGATCAGCGTGTATGACAGCTTGTTCCAGTTCCTGCCAATATCCGGCAACTCTGCACAGCTATTGAAGAAAGTGGACCAACATTCCACAGGCCACAATCAACAACCTGATCAACTCTATGTGAAGGAGCTGTGTTGCACTGCGTGAGGCAAATGGTGGTCACACCAGATACTGACTGGTTTTTGGACCCCCCCAATACAGTAAAACTGAACATTTTAGAGTGGCCTTTTATTGTGGCCAGCCTAAGGCACACCTGTGCAATAATAATGCTGTCTAATCAGCATCTTGATATGGCACACCAGTGAGATGGATGGATTATCTGGGAAAGGAGAAGTGCTCACAGGTTTGTGAACAATATTTGAGAGAAATAGGCCTTTTATGTACATAAAAAAAGTCTTAGATCTTTGAGTTCAGCTCATGAAAAATGGGGGCAAAAACAAAAGTGTTGCGTTTAGAATTTTGGTCAGTGTAAATAAATACATAAAACCAAATGATCCCTGACTTTTGATCAGTACAGCAGGTTTAGAGGTTTGTTAAAATTCAATATGAGCAATAGAAATGGCAATTCTTACTTTAACAATCACCACTAAAACTCATGGAAAAATCTAACATAATTCTAAAAAGTTATGCTCAAAGCATAGTGCATGTGTCATTAATTAAATAAATGCCTTTTTTTTCAAAGCTTATGAGTAGCATGAAAGTAATGGTCTCTGCACAACAAACACTCTTCATAATAACTGCGTCACAGTGACGCCTTGTGGACATTTAACCACAGCTGATTATTTTGGATCACTGACACATGCAGGAATGAATATAGGAAGGAAAGTGGGAGTTTTCCTCATCCTCAGACCTTATCCGTAGCAGCGGAGCCACAGAACTGCTCATAGTCCTGGAGCTCAGTCACCGTGGGCGTCTCTCCACACACCGCACACTCAGCCTGCTTGGGCCGCAGCCGTATGGAGCGGAAACGCCCCTCCTGACCATCAAACATCAACAGCTGCTTCTCAAATGAGGCTGAACTGACCGGTTAAGGAGTTATTTCATTATGTTATGCCTACAGTAATAGATGTGTTTAAATAAAAGCCATAATTGTTTCAGTTTAGAGTGTCATTAAGAGCAGAAAGGATACATCCTTGACCGGACGCAATTTTCAGAACTTCCAATGCTTGAAGGCAACCCATTATTCCAGGCACTGCACAATATCAAAACAAGTCATACTAAAGTCATACCTTCAATACAGAACCCTGCAACATTAACTGCATTCACTACAGAAGGATAATTCAGTCACTTTTTTTTAAGTCAGAAATAACTCAATAACAGTTCTTCAAGGTGAGATCTGCAGCAAAACAAGGAAATACCACTGCCTGCAATATAGGAACAGTATTGAAATTGTAGGTATGCAAAGGTTTTGCATACCTACAAAATCCATACAAAGTCAATTTCAAACTCCACTCATAATTTTTTTTAAATTAAACAATTACATCAAAACTAATAACAGATGGCACGCACAAAGTTTGAATGGAGTCTGGCTGAAATTATTAAATACAATTATCGAGACGAAGAAGAAGAGGAAGAAGCAGCAAACTCTTAAACTACTGACCCACTCCCAGAACTCCTCCATCAGAGCAGTTTGTGACGGTCTCAGGAGGAGGTGGTTTGGGGTACAAACACCTGTAACATGGCCCTCCTCTATAGTTGTACACTGTGAGCTACATGCCAACAACAACAAAAAAAAAAGTTAAATGTCAAAATTTCAAATTAACTGAAAAGACTTTTAGTGACCCTCCAGCAAATCGTGTGTATATATATATATATATATATATATATATATATATATTTTAATTGCATTAAAATGCAAAATGCTTTAATTGCATTAATATTTAAATCTATTAAATAGATCAGAAGTGACTCCTTTGAAATTGCAATGTTTTTGAAAGAAGTTTCTCATGCTCACCAAAGCTGCATTTATTTCATCAAATATACAGTAAATCAGCAATATTGTGAAATATTTTTTACAGTTTAAAAACACAGCTTGCAAGCAGCAATTATAGTGTCATAGTGACAAGCACTGCAGATTATGTTCATGATTTGACATGAAGTTTCAGTGCAAATGGCAGTAGTGTTGGCAAGATACTATATAAAATATCAATGTTGCCAGTGATACCAATGATATCAGATTTCACAATGAGTTACACAGAAACGGCTTGAGATATATGAAAAATATTCTGATAAACAGTGTAGGAAGAGTTTGAAAAAGTAAGCTTTTGATACAAATGAAAATGGTGAACAGACAAAAATGGCTCCTTTTGAAAACATTAATCATTGGATTCTGTAGGACCCAAAGAATAGAAAGAGATTCATAGTCGTCAGATAAAATTCACTAAAGCAAATTGGATATATATATATATATATATATATATATATATATATATATATATATATGCAATCACTAGGTGGCCCAGGCCAAAAAAAGTTACTTTTTGGTATTACTTGACCACTAGGCGGCACTGTTCCAAAATTGGGCAAGTGTCCTCAAATCATGGTTGTAATGGCAGGTAGAAGTTTCATCACAATATGCCAATGCAATGTGGAATTATAGCATTATAGCTATTATCCATTTTGGTGTGCCTGTTGTTGAATTCTTTAATGCACTATAAAAGAACATGGTATATTGCTAACTTTTTGCTTGCACAGTCTGAATATGATTCGAGCTAATTTTGGTGGAACTCAGGCAAACCATCTAGGGCAAGTCCAAAAAAAGTAGGTTTTTCAGAAAATTTAACATGGTGCAAAGGTTTACATGACAGAAAATGACATCTTAGTGTCCAATCAAAATAAAGTTATTTTACATTTTAATACTATTTCACAATATTTCTGATTTTACTGTATTTTATTTTTTTTTTATCAAATAAATAAATAAATAAAAATGCACCTTGCTGAGCAAAAGAGGCTTCTTTCAAAAATATTTAAAAAATGTTACAGGCCCCAAATCTTTAATAGTAGAGTATTTATGTAGCTGTCCCAAAGTATCTAAACACTTAAGCAGCACTTAAACTGAATGTAATCACACTATATAAAGCATCAAAAGAAGTGTCATTTATTTTAAATAAAGATATTTTTATCCAAATTATTTGACCTTTGACATCGTTTATATAAAACAATTCACAAAAAATAACCTGTTCCAAAACAAAACAAAAAAGTATTGCTCCACTATTATTCCATGTGGATTATGTGGTTACACCTGTACAAACACCTGTAAACTTCAGGGAAACTGACTTCACTTAAATTCACTGAAAATGATCTGTACCTGTACAACTGACTTCCTTCCTGTAGAACAAAAATTACAATATTTTGAAGAATGCTGGGAAGCAAACAACATTGCAGCCCATTTACTTCCATTGTACAGACAAAAAATAAATAAATACATAAAACTCAAAATATCTTATTTTATGTTCCACAGGGGGGAGAAAAAAAACTATGACAGAATTAAAAATTTTCAAATATTTGAAACCTTTGTAAATGAAAACTTCAAATATCAACAAAGAGCTCACAGGCTGCCAGTTTGAATCAGATATTTAAAAAAATAATAATTATAATACTCACCTGTCCTTCCATTCGTAAAGCACTCGCTGACACTAAAGGCCTCCCGGTCAGAACACAGGCATCATTCACAAGGTAGCGTGTAGGAACGTTGTCTGAACAGTCTGCCACGATGTCATACATGAGGATGCAAAGTCAAGGTGTCAAATCAGTTTTGCACTCTATAGGACTTCGAAAAGTTCAAGATGAACCTATCAGCAGTAATTAGTGAGAGTGGATACTGTTGAATGAGTTGTATGGCATTCTCTCTGGAGAGCTGGAGGTGATATGGAACACACTGAACCGAGGAGTTCAACCTGGAAGAGATCACAACCAGCCAACTCTCATTTATTTACCTCTTCTTTAATGGGGTTTTGTGAGTGAGTAGGACAGTACCTGCTGATGGCCTGGGCAGCAGACAGGGCTTTAGGCTGACCTTGTGTCAGTTCTGTATGAAGCACCTGTCTGTGCAGGTTACTCAACTCCACCACATCATAGTCCAGCAGACCCAAACGTCCTGAAAACACACACCACATTAATACTTACACAGTTACAGCTGTGGCCTAGAGGCTGGAATGAGATTTGATAGTTTGCACAGCACCCATTATGAACAGCAGATTCAGTCTACATCTCTTCTACTTTAGGATTTAGACTGGTAACTCTGGTTTTGTATGTATTTCTTTTAAATGAAAATGTAAATGTAAAATAAATTTTAAAAAAAAATGTTTTTGAAACAAGTATCTTGTGCTCGCCATGGCAAGACAGTAAAAACAGTAATATTATGAAATGATTACAATTTAAAACATGTTTTCTATTTGAATACACTGTAAAGTGTAATTTATTCCTCTGAATTTTCAGCATCATTACTCCAGTCTTCAGTGTCACATGATTCTTCAGAAATCATTCTAATATGCTGACTGCCTGGTCAAGACATATTTCTTATTATCATCAATGTTGAAATCAGTTTCTGCTTCTTAATCATTTTGTGATCCTTTTTTTCAAGATGAATAAAAAGTTAAAAAAGAACAATTTAATTCATCTTTAGTAAATATATTATTATTATTATTATTATTATTATTGATTGTATAGACAAACTTTTAAATAACAGTATATGTAACAACAGACATACACAAACTCTTTTAAATATATAGCTGTACGGCCACTAACAGCCAGTGAAACTTACACTTATAGATGAACTCATATATTTACCAGTACTATGTACATATTTAACACACATATGGTCACTTTACCTATTCCAGCTGCAGCAAGATACTGCGCAAGAGGACAGCCTAAACCTCCACATCCCACAACAAGAACAGATATATTACTTAGGGCAACCTGACCTGTGGTAAAAAGAAATTTGCTTTTACAATGCATTCAGAAAAGAAAAGAAAAATTATGTTATATGTGAAAAAAAAAAATTAACCTTTAACACCCAGTTCTGGTAGGAGAAGCTGTCTGCTGTATCTCATGATGTCTTCATTGTTCAGTGTTGTGTTTGATTTCAGCGGTGAAAGACTGGTAACTTTCTCCTGTAACTCTGTTAATATTGAGTTCCCCTGAAAAATAGGAGAGGCACTTTTTCAGTTTTCAGACAAGACATGCTCTGTTCTGACAAGGATTCTTATATATTTAACCATAATCATCCACAGTATGCCATTCCATGCCAGGGTACCTGGTATTGTCAACTCTTCTATGAATCTTTTATTATTATTATCATTATTCATGTTGCAATCTATGTTATGAAATCAAAAGGGTAACTGTTACAAAGCAGGAGCTTGATATTAGCAGTTTTGTGCTTAAGGTCAAGAAACTACACTGTACAGTGTATGACTTATTTCAAATATTTCGACAAATACCCACTTTTTATTTTTTTTATTTGACATTTCATTCAATTTATTCCCTTAATATTTTAAAAATATATACTAATCAGCCTAAACCTAAAGAGAGAGAGCTAAAATAAAGACATAACAGCACTAGTATGTATTTATTCAAATGTTACATTTCTTTTAAACTAAATGCATCTGCTAAATAATGGTAAGATGGAAACACAGAGCTGGAGACAGATCAAACACACCATTCCCACGAATAAAGTTACTAAATGTACTGTTCTGTTGGTGTCTTTGGAAAATAAGATGTGTGCATTTGTGGGTGGTTTGCATGTTTTCACTCAGCACAATAAAACATAATAAATTCTACCATCAAATACACCTTATTAAAAACATTTAATACCATAATACTAAAGAAAAACACACAAAGGCAACAATTTTTTAAAGAGTTAAGCCAAAATATTTGCAGCGAGTGAACAGAATGCAGACCTCCTCTAATTGTTTCTTCAAAAGCTTCTTCTTCAAAGCTGCAATCTCTTTCTCTTTTTCCAAGAGCTGTGTTTTCAAACTTAAAACTGTATCATCCATCACGAAAAATCACCTCGATATCAATGTATTATTAACAAGCAGTTACTGTGACTAGCAACTGTAAATATAACGTCTGAAAGAATACCACAAACAGCATTAGAAATCTCACTGTAGTAGACTTCCGGGTTTGCACGCGTGTGCGACCACGTGTAGCGCACGTACTACGGGATTACAACAGATCAAATCGTAATATGCACTACCCACAGATAATATAATAGATTGAATAACCCACTCAGTGTCATTACATTTCTTGGGAAAAGACTATTGAATATTAAAAGGATACAACAAACCGAAACATTAAGAAAATGAACGAGATAACAACTGCTCTTTTAACCCTATATATTTTGATTCAAGCGAACTGTCCCCTATGGGTGAAAAATGGTCAACCGCATCACTAGATTCTTTAACATACTAACATTCTTAAAAAAACAAAAACAAAAAAAAAAACAAAAAAAACAACAAATTCGAATTCCTTTGTGCTTTTACTATCACTTTAAGCCATATCTTGAAACCTACCTTATAAACTTGTTTATGTTTTGTTTTTGTTTTTTTGTTTTTTGGTCTACAGACTGCAGCTCACTATTAAATAAATAGTTTGTTTATTTAAGGGCAGGAAAATGAGGCGAGGTCAGAACTCTTGCTTGCAAACAGCTGGCTCTTTGTGCCGAAACTAGTGGTCAATCATGAATATTAATAAGCCTCGCTGACGTTGCTTGGTAACCTTCTTTGAGCGCCCAGTGTTGTTACGTGATTAATATTCATGAGCCAAGCCCTCAACTTAGCAATGTCCGTCTTTCAGCGAATCAGTTTGCCGAGCGTCACGGAATGTTATTAATATTCATGAGTCAGGCCGTCGCCATAGTAGGATTTGTAAATTGTTCTCTCACATGATCCGAGTTGGCCGGAGTCTGGGAGACCGTCGAGCGGACAGAACGGAGGAGATGGCCGAACGACGCTGGACCACGAGTCTGCTGGCTCTGATTGGCATCGTAGCGACGCTGACGAGCTGCGACACCGTTCCGTGGCAGGAGGAAAAGGTATCAGCCTTTACACAATTGATGTTTTTTTTTTTAAATCATTTTAAGCAATTCCTTACCAGCTTCTGAGAAATGTTGTGTTAGAATTATTTATTTTTAGGGGTCGTGAATTCAACATATTTTATAATGCTTCTCATGAAAGGAGAGAGAGACTTGCTGCCTTAAAACGTCTTTAGAATTTAACAGGGCATTTCTGTCTATTTTTAATACATAATATAATGTAAGCATAATGATTTCTATTCTTTATTTATTCATGCATTCATTCGTATTTGTGTTGTATGTCCTCTTTTTTTATTTCAAATTTCCAATTGAGGCTTGAACTGACGGAGGAAACTAAGCTTCATTTGCTTCGTGACTTTACAAGTAGATGATCTGGTCACTTACATCTTTAGACTTCAGTTCATGTTGCTCAGTCTGTCTCCCATTGTCTAGTTGCTATGGGAGCAGGATCCCCATCATTGATCCACCAGTAGGAGATCTTAATATTTATAGATTGTCTCTCTTTAGAATTAAACCCATTTGTTCTGTTCTAAAGATCTGCTTTTTGGGGAAATGTTTTATCCACATTTGTATGGTGCTGCTGTTGTACTAAAAATGGGTTTCAACATGTTTTCCGAAAACTGAGAAGGACAAGTGACAGTGGGAATATATTTAGAAAATACTGTAGAGTATTATATTTATACAAAAATCCTACAAGCCACATTGTGGAATAGAATCTCATATAATTTTATTTTTCACCACCATGTTTACTTTTGAGTGTTGTCTTCAAGTTGATATATCACAATGTTTAAAATGTATCTAATCTTATTTAACAGATGGCTTCTCCTCTGTGTCATTCATATCAAGCTACAGTCATTAAGTGGCGTAAACAACACACGTAGAGTCAATAATCACAGCACAGGATGAACTGGACTTTGACACCAAAACAACCCAAAACAAATAGGCTTAGTTATCAGAAGATCAATATCATGTTTAAAGCAGAAGTAGTTTGATTAGCTGTCTTCTGTCCATCCTAAATTGTTATTCATGAAAGAATATATAATCACAAGCTTTTCAGACTGTTCAGATATCCTCTATGAATGTCATCCAGCTGTGTTTCCTGCTCTTAAATGTCATTTCAAACCTTCTGTTGGCATGTAGTTCGAACACATAATTATCCTCTAGACATATGCAGTGTATAATTTGTCATTCAAACAAGACTGTACTAGTTTGGTTGCAACATTGCCATTAAGCAAGAGTATAATCATCATGTTTGTCTGACTGTAATAGCAGTCACTGAATGACAATTGCAAGTCAGGAATTTTCTTCAGATTGAAAATGGAGTAAGAGTAGACTTTTGGATATGATTCATTATGGGTGAATAAAGAACATCACAAATCAGATTAATTGAAGATGTCTCTTAAAGAAGTATTCAGCATACTGTATATGCCATCCCAGATATATTTGACTTTTTTTTTCTTTAAAGGAACCCCAGGTATTAAGACTTACACATGGCTTAATAAAACGTAAAACCCATGGAAGATTTACATTATGTTAAAAATGTCAGCGGCTATTTGCATTAAGCATAAATAGTGATAGAGGCTATTTACACTAAGTGCAAATAGCAAAAGATGCTAATTTACACTAAGTGTACATAGCAATGAATCCTGTTTACACTAAGTAAAAATAGCAGTATTTTCTGCTATTTATACTGCTTGTTGCAAATAGTGGAATTTATCTGCACCTCAGTATTGTAGTACATTATAAAACAGTATGGAGCAATAACACATTGAGCATAAATTATAATTTTAATTCAAATTGTTAAATAGATGCCACCTTTTTGGGACAATAAAGTTGTCCCTACACCCTAACAGTACCCAATATTTTTTTTTTCAACTTTTCAATTAGTTCCTTCATTTTTATTAAAAATAAATGCCTTTCCGATGTGATATGACATTTGAAAAGGGAGAAAAAAAGTATGGCAAAAGGCAAATTCGAACCCGGGTTGATCACCTCAAAACGATTACAGCACGCACTTTACCATCTACACCACTGGAGCTGTTGTTAGACTGTTTGCCCTTTGTAGTGTTGACTAGCCCAATCACACATTGGTGGGTGGAGTTAGTGTAAATAGCCTCTGCCAACAAGGCCAGCTAATTGCACTTAGTGTAATAGACACTCCGTATAAAAACATTGTTTTATACATATTAACATGCACATATAACATTCACATCGTTTTATACATATTTTGGACTATGGGGGGCGCCATTATTTCGATAACGTTAAATGGCTGCACTTGATGAAAAACTCGGAATACACAGGAATAGTGATACGATTCTATGTTGTGTGGCTTTTGGTTGTAATTTTCAGTCGAAGAGCAATAAGAAAAGCGATGTAAGTCTTCACTGCTTTTCCTAGTGATGAGAAGAGGAGAAAAAGAATGGGAAGATGCTTGTGGACGATTAAGACTTCCTATAGACCCACGTCTTTGTTTTCTCCACTTTAGACCTGATGCCTTTAAAGCTTTTAGTAGACCACAGCTCCTGAAAGAGCTGAAAAATGGCAGAGACAAGAAATGCTAGATGCCATCCTGGTGGGATGAAAACATGTCGACGCTTGTCATTACGCTGCTGCCAATGAAGGAGTTTCTCAGTGCAGATTTCACTCCATATCCCTCATAATATCACTTATATCATAATATCACTTGCATGTTATTGCTCTTTTGTTGATTTTGATTGCTTCCATTGTCCTCTTTTGTAAATGTATATATCCAGGGTGTTTAGAGTCATTGGGCCAGTTTTTTACTAAACAGGAAAAATTAGCGCGAGAGCGATATTCCGAAACAGCGCCGATGGGAAGGGAAATTTCTGCAGGTGATTTACTAACAATGCGCAAATTAAAGAACACAAACGCAACATCTCATTTACATATCGACCTACGCAATATACCAAGCACAGCGTAGAAATGAAGAAGCCACAAAACTGGTCCATTGTGGGGAAAAATAGATGGTACGGCATTTGGTTTATGCCTATGCTTTTATCCATCGCCACATGTAATCTGTGGTCATCATATCAGTATTTTATTTTCCAAGTTGTGTATTCCGAGTTGTGTTGCAGTAAAAATAGCAACAGGTAGCACCACTAGCTCACAGAGTGCAGCTATTTCATGCCATAATGTCACACCCCATAGTCCGCAATATATTTAGTATATTTTCATGGTTTTTCTACTACTTATTATGTTATGTTAAGTCATACAAGCCTTAATCCTGGGGTTCCCTTTAAGATGAACACACAGATTATTATTTTTTATTTTTATTTTTTTTAGAAAAATAATAAATCTCTATGAGTCCATTTTATGCAAGTGAATGGCTGCTCAATGTTGATGTTAATGTCAAATTTGACTTTAGTCTGTGAATTCAGTCTGTGTGGGGATTTTATAAGCCATAAGGTAGTGAATATGTAAATGAGCCATTGAATGATTCACTCAGTTGATTTGTTTGGGACACTAATTCATTCAGGAATGACGTAGCATTAGTGTGTGTTGCTCAGGGATGCAAAAAAACAAAAACAACTGGTCTCTAAAATAAATTACTAACCTTTATGTTTATTGAAGTGCTGTATTAAAGCAATGTCAGATTTACGGTCATGCACACAATCGTTTCCTGCCAGTGAATCAGAGCTATGCTAAAATTTGTAACAACATTAGGTATGTTCACATGCACTAATTTTTGTCAGTCCGAATGAATGCAATCCATTTTTAGATCAGAAATTTCTATTTATATGAACCCTAAACTTTGCAATCCGACCACCCATTTTTGTTTACCTTAATTAATTACCTTTAAGGAAACATCTGAAATATGTCAGAAAAGCTTTTTCTTTATTTTATTTTTTATTTTTTGCAGATATTTAGTAAATATTCAGCTTTCTTCACTGACGAGTTCGTGAAACATAAACAAATGCACATTCGTAAGAAGTAAATTGTATTTAAACAGAAATCTTATTATAATATATAATCTATAACATCTAATCTTATATATTAAACATGCATCAAGGCACTGTGCATGCAGACAAGGTATTTGTCAATCCAGCTGAGAAGATTCTAACATTTACATACTAACAACTGCGTTGTTGTGATTTACACTGAGACGATAATAGTATCATGTTAAAAAACGTGCACTTTGAAACCCATTTTCAAAAGTTTGCAGGCACCTAAAATGCTGTTGTCTTGTAAATAAATGGCCAAAATGCATAAAACAGTTTTCTCTTTTTAGATGAAAACGGTGTTATGTAAACATCCCTTCAATTTTTTCTTATTCATATGATTATTTCTACACCACTCCTTTCACTTCAATCAGAATTTCATTTGGATTGAGCTCAGAAGGCTTTTCAATCTGACTGATTCATCATTTTGATTACTAATGGTAATCAAAGAGACTAACAATTACTAAGCAGTAAAATAGAGGGAATATTATAAAATACAGTAGATATACACAAAAGGAGTGCTATAGTTGAAAATACTATGAAAAGATGGACCATATTTTTGGACATGGACATGGTCTTGGTCTTGTCATGGCCCCAGGAGCATGTTAACTTGGACTCAGACTTGTGACACAAAAGTATGAATACCCCACTGTTGAATAAATGAATGAATAAAGATTTTTGTTATTGCTTTTCACTTCAGCTGAAACATGAAGCAACCACACTGAGCTCCAGTGAACTGAGCAGTGTCGTATCTCGTACCGATCTGGACCGGATGTGGCAGAAAGACCTGAAGCCCATGCTTGTTGTGCGCTATCCTGGTTCAACTGGAAGCCAAAATGTTCAGCAGGTCAGTGTGTGTTTGTCTATGAAATCTACTGTTTAAATGTGACAGTGTGTTCAGTGTGTTCAATTTCTCTCTCTTTAGCATATTAAATCGAGCCTCGGCTCGATGACCGCGGGATGGGAAGTGACAGAGGATGCCTTCTATGCTCATACGCCTTATGGCCAACTTCCATTTACCAACATAATTGCAACTCTCAACCCTGCTGCAAAACGTCAGCTGGTTCTGGGCTGCCACTTTGACTCCAAATACTACCCTCCACAGTGGGACGGCCGCGAGTTTCTCGGGGCAACAGATTCTGCTGTTCCCTGCTCTATGATTCTGGAACTGGCTAGAGCCCAAGATGACGAACTAAAGACCCTGAAGGTATGGCAGTGCACACAGGAACTAGGGGTGGGTCGTCACGGTTGAATAACTACTTCATTAGTAGTTAATTCTGATTTTTCTCAAATATTTGTTTTTAGTTTTAACAGATGTGCTTTTATGATGGCATGCTTTGCTTTAGCTGTGGGAGTGTTTTCACAGTAAAAATGGATTGGATCGCTGTCAGATAACCTCATGTCTCATTCCCTGCAGAAAAAACATTACAGCACAAAGTGCATAATATTACAATAATAAAACAGCTTTCGTTCTTGGTGGGTCTGCAGTAGCGTAATGGAACGTGCTGATGACGTATCATGTCTGCGCATTTTATGGTTTTACATCTTGCCCAGATGAAATAAATACATATAAATACATTAAGACCACTTGGGGGTGTGTCTCAATCAGCTCCCTAGCTCCTGACCTTGTAGATCAGTATATCGTGTACATGTTTCCAATTCCTGCTAAGTAGGCTACCCTAACTCACTGCTCATTGAGACAGCGATTACTCAAATTCCGGCGACGTGACTAGGTACAACTTCAACGGACAACATTGTAGAACGTTACTGCTGGAATTAATCAACAACAGGCAGGACCAATTTATATTTTATATTATTTTTTATTCTCTTCAAGGGGAGACACTGCAGGCAAAAACACAGTTTTTTCATGCACCTGTCATGTTTGAGATTGTGGGCTTTTTGGTTCTTCATAAAGTGTTTTTTTCAGACTAGTGGAAAAAAAACATCCAAAAAACATTTACTACAATATTAACATTTTATTCCCGAAAAAAGTGGTGAAAATATATTGTTTTCTGTTTGTTTTAGGTATTTTCTGAATTATGGAGTGGCAAAAACCGTTTGACAAAAAAAAAAAAAATAAAAAATAAAAAATAGATTTTTGAACTAGAAATGTATGCAAATTAGCACAGATTTCATTAAATAATGTCTTTTTGGCATATTAAACCTAACATTTTAGCAAACTTGTAATACAAAAAATGTTTGCAATTATCAACGTAATCAATCAACTGGGTAAGTCGGGTGATAACTATTTATTTTTGTACCCTATTCACCTGCAGTGTCTCGTCTGTCCTAGCGATGTGTGTTAATGCTGAAATATACTAAAAACACAGTTTTATGTTTCGCACTTCAGAAATATGATGTAATTTCCGATAAGGAAGCATAGTGAGCATCGATGCTCCCAAGTTTTTGTGGTGCATTGTGGGATTTTTCAGGGAGCAAATGTTCCAGTGCACAGAAAGAATTACACAATTAAGACAGCCCTTAAAATGGCCGCCTCCTTGATCAGTGCGCTCACTACTGAACTAGAGAGTTTATTGAGACGCACCCCAGGGCTCTGTTTTGTGTGGTTGCTTGAATGTGACAATGTAATTCCAGCTTTTCTGTGCTGGTACTAGGGTGCTCTAGGAGGTTTCTAGGTTGAGAGAAACCTTATCCTGTCATATAGTTATATAGATATTGGTTAATTTTTTTCAAAATCCCTAACCTTTTTTTTTTTTTTTCAGAAAAAGTAAAAACCGCTCCTGTTTTTCTAAAAAGTTTTTCTAAAGTCCTTGCTAAAAAAAAAGTTTGTCAGTCTTGTAAATGAATCAGCTTCTGATCAGGCGAGCTGCTGCTGAAATGCCAGTAGTTTTGAGTTATCAAAGAAGATTATCAGTAAAAGGAGAAAACTATTGAAAGAAAACTGTACAGGAAGCTTTATTTAATTGAATTGTTGTTTTGTTAATAACTATGTTATACCATTACAAATCTCTCTTTTTCAGTTGGTAGCGGAACTTTAATTTTGTGGGATTTATTTTGCATTTACATATCAAATGATATTATTTCACTGCATTCTGTATTGTCACAGGTAGATGGCAGCATGTGTGTGTTTTTCTCTTTCTCACAGGACTCTGGGTCGGATCTGTCACTTCAGCTGTTCTTCTTTGATGGAGAGGAGGCTCTTTACCAGTGGACCTCTGAAGACTCTCTCTACGGCTCCCGTCATTTAGCCCACAAAATGGCAACAACAGCACATCCACCGGAAGCCACCAACACCAGCCAGCTCGACGGCATTGTACAGTTCTCTCACAAACAATGATTAATACATGAATATAGTTGATAATCAGCCAGACTAATCTAAAAATCACTTACTGCACCCTACTTATTGTTAGAAAAATGTTTTGTGTTAGTATTAATGGATACTATTCTTATTCATTTACTCATCCTTATGTTTTTCCACGAATAACAAAATTCGATATTTTGGCCTGTCACAGGTACTATTAAGATTTCTGAAGTTTTGTGTGAGGAACACACTTATATGTGACCTTAGAGCAGAAAACTAGTCATAAGTAGCACGGTGACATTTGTAGCAGTAGCCAAAAATACATTGTGTTGGTCAAAATTATTGATTTTTCTTTTATGCCAAAATTCTTTAGGATATTAAGTAAAGATCATGTTTCATGAAGATATTTTGTAAATTTCCTACAATAAATATATCAAAACGTAATTTTTGATTAGTAATATGCATTGCTAAGAGCTTCATTTGGACAACTTTAAAGGCGATTTGCTTAATATTTTGAATTTTTTGCACCCTCAGATTCCAGAGTTTCAAATAGTTGTATCTCGGCCAAATATTGTCCTGTCATAACAAACCATAGATCAATGGAAATCTTATTTATTACTTATGATGTTACTTATGAAAAATTAAAACAATTGACCCTTATGACTGGTTTTGTGGTACAGGTTCACATATTTAATTTGTTATTCACTGATTTCTCTTGGTTACTCATACTGTGCTATTTTACTGCTATGTTATCAGGAAATGTATGTTAGATGCAAATGTACACCATTCACCATGACTGTAGTATTTGAATATAGAATATAGAGTTCTGAATTATGTTATATATGCAAATGGACAATCATATACACTCTCAGGAAGAAGGTACACAATCTGTCACTGGGGTAGTACCTTTTCAAAATGTACACTTTTGTACCTTATTACACCTAAATTGTGCATACTAGTGCCTTATGGACTAGTTCAATTAGGACATTAAAGTAATTTTTATAATAATACCTTAGAAAAAAACATTACTGGTGTGCATCTTGAGACAAAACAAAATGAATCAGTGCAAATTTCTTTTAGGTGAAACAGCTCAGACTTACATTTTAGTCTTGGACTAGGCTTAAGCTTTGTCTGTGAAACTGGGGGTATAGATACTAAATAGTACCTGAAGTATACATGTTAGAACCTAAATGGTATTGAGTTATAATGGTACATATACTGTATTAGTAAGTGAATGTAAGGTTAAAGAATATGAATGCAAGCAAATATTTACAAAAAATGATTCTTGAATTGGTAAATCATTCGATTTCTCACCAGGATTTGTTTGTTCTACTGGACTTGATTGGAGGTCCTAATCCTCGCTTCGGTAACCAGTTCTCCAGTACGACCCGATGGCTTTCCAGACTACAAAATATTGGTTAGTGTTTCTCTGTTCTGTTTGATAACTTTGATAACACTGCCATTCAACAAATTGGAGTGAGATTTAAAAAAAAAAAGAAGAAGAAATAAATTTAATTTAGCAAGGATGCTTTAAATGAATAAAGAGTGATATTAAAGAACAACAAGAAGAAATAGTAATTAGAAATGTTTCTTGAGCAGCAAATCAGCATATAAGAATGATTTTTTTTTTTTTTTTCAGATTTCAGAACTACTTTTATTAGGAAAACCTTGTGAAAAAGAAGTACACTTTAGCATACTTTTAATAAGAGTACTTATTGCGGAAGTAATATACTTAAAGTATACTGAAGTACAAATGGGATTTAATAGGAATTTCATAGTTTTGGTCTCTTCATTGCATGTGATTTGCAATTAGAAAATGTATGTTATTTGAAATGGTAACACTTTTTTTTTACATTGTGCTAGTTACATCACGTTACACATACTTACTGTAGTAATAACAGTAAATTATGCCTAATTACATGCAAGTAACCTTAACCCAAACCCTAATCCTGACTTGAACTCTATAGTAATTACATGTTAATCTATATTACTCAATACTTAATACTGTAACCATTTAAGTGTATGTTATATGCAATGTTATATGACCCACTTAGGTAGGACTTACATGTAATTTCATAATTACTTCTGTTGTCTTGGTTAAAGTGTACTGTCATTACTCAGTATTAACGTCTTCTTTATTGAACTGTTGTATGAAAGCATTATCACACAGCTGTGATTTCCTGTAGCATATTAGTTCAGTCATCTCTGCATAGTCTCTGCAAAAGTCTTGAATAGAGAATGTAATATTTTTTCAGATTGTTCTGTTGTTTACTGAAAACTGTTGCTTTTGCATCTACACCACTAGGTATCAGTATAAGTCTAAAACACTGTTTAATGTAGCACTGACCTTCATAAAAACGATAAATGAAATAAATTGATGTTAAAAGAAAAAACTCTTTTTCCTATCTAGAGCGTCGGCTGCATGCTCTCGGTCACCTAGAGGATCACCCTAATGAGGTTCAGTACTTCTGGCCTGGCTTGCACGTGGGTCTAATTCTGGATGACCACATACCATTTCTCAACCGAGGTAAAAGACCCCTTTCTGAGATGATGAATGTTTTTCATAATTTAGCATTTAGGCCTTATGTATGTATTTCTCTGCATTTCTAGGGGTTCGGATTCTCCATCTCATTTCCACTCCTTTTCCTGTGGTGTGGCACACCTTCGACGACAACGAGGAGAACCTGGATCGAACCTCCATCAGCAATATCAACAAGATCCTGCAGGTCTTTGTTCTTGAATACCTCAACAAGAAAAGTCAGAACCCTATCGCTGAAGCCTCCTAATGTTCCCAAAATATTCCATCATTCAAAACTTTTTTTCGCACAATCAGTTTTTCTCACACATTGACTGTTCATCTGTAAAGATTCTGTGAGTTTATTCAAACTGGAGCTGCATACTGTATGTCTGTGGACTGATAAAGTATCAAAAGACATTTAAGGGATCCCGGATCTGACTCGGTATACAGGGTTCGCTGTGTCGGCAACAGTGTTTTCTTTATATCCTCTGGCTTTCGAAGCCCCGTTTTATTTTGTAATTACTTACAAAATAAATCTTGGTACTCAATATATCTTATTTTTTTGCTTGTTATATAAATAATAGATTTTATAGTAGCCTTATACTTTGTAGCCTTTTTGACTTTAAATGTAAACTGTTTTATGAATCAACAAACAAACTGTGTGAAGAATCATACCATTTTGTGACGCCTATGTGATTCTGCAAGCTGCTGCTATTGTCACGTGTTCCTCATGGCCCGGTGTGATCTGAAAGCTTTTAATGTAAATTTAAACGTATCCTTTTCAAACAGCTGTTTATAATGTGAAACAGCTAATAAACAGTTTACAAAGCAGTGGTAAAACCAACCTTGGCTTCTAAGTGCTTCATTTAGTAATATAAAACTTTTCCCGTGCATACGGTTTACTGAACCAAGTTGATTCATGATTATTTCCAGTTTGTGTTTTAGGTTCTCTATCTAAAAACAGATATAGGCAGGAAGCTCTTAATGTCTATGTTTGTCTCTATCTTAGACTGCTTTTATCCCCACTGATCTGGGTGTTCCCAGGCACAAGAACCTAAACACCGCATGATCGTGATACTGCCATGAATTCCAGTGTCAAAAGTCCCCAGATTTATTGCACCCTCACGTAGTTATATGGGTTTTCCATGCACTGGGTGTAGTTATGGTATTCATTTTGAAAATATAGTCACTGCAGTGTGGTACAATTATCATTTTACTTGGTAAGGTACTGTACTACCACAAGTCTATATTGTTTGCAGTGTGCAGTCCAGTGTTATTTTTGTATTATTCATCAAGTATTAATATTTTAAATAAGCTTTATTGATATTTTCAGTTTACATTTGTTTTAGTACATTTTTGATGTGCTTTTCTCATTTGTATTTTAATTAACAAAAATGTTTTAGTTAACAGTAACAACACTAGCTGGGTAGACATCACAGAACTGTAAACACTGTACGTGTTATAAGGGAATCAAAAAGTAGCTCTAGTCAACGAGTTGTTTAATAGATTGCATTAAACACCAACATATCAAAGGATTTTAAAACAATTGATGCTAGAGCTTGACTTCTCTGAGCTATTTTTAAATGACTTTTTTGTTACTAATTGCTTTTTTTAATGACTGATATCAAGGTAATTTTACTGTAAGTAATGACATCAAAATGATTAATCATAATTAGTTTTGACCCACTTTATACTAAGTGTATTTAACATTTATACAGTGCACATGTTTTGTTTTTTTTTCATTGTAGTTATATATATATATATATATTATAAAACAATACCTGCATGTAGCTACATTTGTTATTAATTTCTGTAATTACATCAAATGACACTGTTGGCCCTGTTCTGCATATACTATGAACTTATTATAACAATTACAATAACTGAGTAAGCTTAATAACTAATTCTGAACCTACCCCTAAACCTAACCTTAACCAATATAGTTACCTTATACAACCCAGTACTCTACTGGGTATGTACACCTCAAGTGCATGGTGTAATCATAAAACCTGTCCTTAGACTTACCTGTATATCCCACCACAATAGCACCAAAGGTGTTTTGGGATACAACTTGAACAACTTAAATAAATAAGTAAATAATCAGTTTTCCCACAAACATCTAATAATCAGTGCCCATGTGTTTGTTTGTTGGTTTGTTTAATCTTGTTCAATCTTAAACTGTTGTACTGCTTTAAAAAAACGTGCGCAATTTTATCTAAAATATTCCAAAAATGTGAATAAGTTTGGTACTTTACAAAAGGAATCTCCCAAATGAATTCCTATGCTCCGGTGATGATGTCATAAATGTGACTCGAGCATTCCTCGTTTGAAAGCCAATGATTAGCTGAAAGGTTATAGATATCTGAACTCAAACATCGGGAGATGCAAGTAATAGCTGCCAGTAGGCGGCTCGGCAGCAGCAGAACTCCTCGTTGCTCCTCCTCCGCTGGACTGAGGGGAGGTTCACACACTGAAATCTGATATATGTGTCTACAGATGAA
Organism: Labeo catla; assembly: GCA_012976165.1. Taxonomy (NCBI): domain Eukaryota; kingdom Metazoa; phylum Chordata; class Actinopteri; order Cypriniformes; family Cyprinidae; genus Labeo; species Labeo catla. Next base: position 1,346,068 of record VONZ01000100.1, read on the forward strand.
CTCTTCTCCTCGTGAGTTTATCCTGATCGTTCAGTCCATGTGAGAGAATCGGCTGCTTCAAATGGAGATATCTCGGGAGCCGCGTTTACTTCTGGATTTCTAGAGGACTGAATGAAAGAATGAAATCATTTATCAGTGCCGATCACACACTGGTGCTTTACGTACTTTATTATTTCTTTATTATTAATCTCTCTTGAGAATAGCTCTAACCGGTTGGACTGAAGTTTTAAAGCCATGGATCCAGTGACGAGGTGGACACCAAAACAGGTTGTTGACTGGATGAGAGGTGAGTTTAGGATTTGTTGTTCCTACATATTATTTTTTAGATTTTGTATCTAAATGGTCTCTCTCTCTAGTTAGCAAGTGTAAGAATCCAGGACGTGTGCTTTGTTTATCTGTACTTTCGATGAAACCAGGATTGGTGTGTCAACAATGTTCAAGCTCAAACAAAACAAACTTGTATGTTTAAAGAAACTCATGTTCCTGGCAGAAAAAGAAATACATGAAAATAACTTCTCGCTGTACTGCCGGTTTTTGATCGTTATGCACGCATGTTATGTGGGAGTATTTTACTCCCACAGTTCTTGTTATTGTTAAAGACAGATTTATCAAACCCTTCATCGTTTTTCACTTCTAGAAGATAATTACACACTGCCATCGGAGCAAATGATTGGCACATAAAGGACTATTCTTCAATGTTGAAGAACTTGCTCATGGGTAGCAGTGAATTGCAGATATATTGGAATTAAACATTTGTCCAAGTGTAAATGCGAGTCAAATTCAAATTGGAACACTGTCTTGTGTGAATTCAAATTGAGTTTCAGACCTGGTATTGTTCTGTAAAAATCAATGTAAGGTCATAATAAAGTAAAAGTCTAATGTGAAATGGACTACTTGTTCTTGCGTGCATTAGAGTTGAATTCCACAACATCATTATTATTATTATTATTATTATTATTATTATGCCTGTTAGGGTCCATTTGTAATTGTGTGAAATGAGAAAAAAAATAGAATAAAATATTTATGCATATCATTATATTTTATGATAATTTCATAATAAATAATAATGGGTATTTGTAATATAAATTCCCAGTTTCCTCAGTATGTCTAAATTTCATCATGAAATTGTGAGCAAAATATACTACTGCTGTTTTGGCAAATTGGTGGCAAACTAATTTGTCTGTTTTTGTACAATCTGTTTATTATAACTGAGGGTTATTTTAGGTTGTTAGGGGTCAACCTTTTTTGCTTAAAAATTTCTAAAAATTCTACAAATATTTTTGTACAAATCACCAACACATAAAATAGTTGCATTTTCTCACTAGATCTGCTAAGAAATATATGAATATGTCCGTCTCTATGATGTCCCAAATACAAATAATCTCTTTCCAAGAATAAATATTTTTCAAATAAAAAGTCTTTGTATCAGTGGGTCTTAAAAGGTTGTCAAATACTTAAAATTAAGTAAAAATTTAAAAAGGCTTCTAAGACATAAGAACTCTGTAAAAAGTTATGTTTTTGCCTGTCAAACTACTCAAAAATAATCATACTGTCATTTATCTGACAGTACACCTATTGACTCAGTGTGGCTATCCTGGAGTTATAACTTGCTTAAGGGCACAATGATGAGAGTTAGTGGATCAACCGTTGCAGGGTTTGAACCAACAACATTCAGCTACCAGGTTTCAAGTCTTTAACTGCTATGCCGTATGACTCTAAATGAAATTTGAATAGCCTGTGAGCAAATATGGTGCTATGGAAGTGTAAACTCTACTACTATATTGCAAACATGCAGACAAAAAACAAGAGCATCCGTTCTCTGTTGAATGAAATGCCCTAAGGCTTTAAAAGGTTACAGTGGAGGCTTCTCTTTATTCTCAGTGCTGCTTTATTTATTTTTGGATTTCTTTGTGCTCACAAGAGCCAGTTGAAGTAAATGTATTTGTAACCAACCTGCCAGGTGCATTTAATTTATTTTTACTAAGATGACTTACACTTTACCATGTGTTATTCTACTGTTACCTTTAGATCTTTATCACTTTTCATTTATTGCATGGTCTAGCTGTTTCGCATGCTTACTTTCCCTGCAAACATGCATGAACAGTAAAAGTTGGATGTCAAATCTTTAAAACTGATTTGGAGTATATTCATGGAATGTTCTGCAGAAACTGGAGTGAATAATTTCACACTTACGAGTTATGTTTCAGTCCTCCTTTTCTACTCCCACACGTGTTGAAGGACAGCTGGGTGCCTAACATTCTTTTTTAAAACTTCAGAAGCATCCAAAAAAAACAAACCTAAATTCTTAAACTATTGAGATGATTGAGTTACAAAACCTCTAAATGACCTAAATGATGCAAAAGCACCATAAAAGTACTATAATAATTAGGCATGCACCAGTGTACTGGCCATTAATTGGTATCATTTAATTAGACATTTGCTGATTAAAAACTGCCGATGCGCAGGGCCGATTATATCCTGTCAGTCAAAAGAGGGAGGAAAAATTTGTCAGATTGCAACTCATGTGCAAAGAAAAAAATCTCGTGTAGAACTTAGGGTTGACGAAGTTAACGCGATAATAGCACATTAACACACACTCATTTAAAATAGCACTGTTAACACAGGTTCTGTCTGACACTATGATTCATTTGATACAATGCACTTTTTTTGTACAAACGTTTTTATATTGGACATATTTAAATACTTTCTGCATGTAATTGCATCTGTAATTATTTTACGTAATTACACCAAATTACAATGTTGCTCCAAAACCTGCCCTTAACCAACCGCTAAACCTAACCATGCTATGATACCTGTATCTAACCTTCCCATATATAAACATAGAAGCCAGAACTGCAGTCATGTGACTGCATAAACATCCTAAAGTTTCAGAACTTGTCTGTGTTTGTTTTTATGTTTATCATTTATGAGGGATAATTTTAACAATGATCTCATTGTCAAAAATGCCTTTTGTATGGTACAAATGGTAGATTTCCAAATCATGGCATTTAATAGATGTGACAGCGATATTTTAAGATATTATGGGGAAAACAATATCATCTTGACCAGCCTGGAAATAGTTATTGCTTTGTAGTTATGTTTTGCATTGCTAAAAGTATGATAACAATTACTTGCTACTTGTTCACAGACTACACAAAGTTACCTTGTTAACCAACCTCCGGAAAGCACATCACTCTACAGTGACTATTTCAAATATTTCCATATCTGTAAACTTGAATGACAGGAATATATATATGTATATATATATATATATATATACACTCCTGAACAAAATCTTAAGACCAGGAGAAACATTACAAGTATTCACATTTTGTGCTGGTGGATCGTAACCAGGTTGTAAGTACTGCTTCGAAATGGCAAAAGAAGAAACAGGAGCAAGAGCCACAAAATAGAGAGTAGGCAATTCATAGAAAACTTAGGAAAACTCAAACAGGCTGTTCATCAGCTGATCAAAAGTTTAAGACCATTGCCCAAAAAACCCCACAACAGAGCTAAAAGTGTCAAAAAAGGACTCAATAGTGAGTAGCCCCACCACTTTTGCTGATTACTTAAAGCATTCATTTTGGTATGCTTGATGCGACTGTTTCCAGGAGGCTGGTGGGAACGTGTGTCCATGTGGTGAAGATGGCTTCACGAAAGGCATCCACAGTCTGGAACTGACATATTTTTTTGTAAACTTCCCTTGCCATCCATCCCCAAACATTCTCAATGCAATTTAGATCAAGGGAACACACAGAAAGGTCCAAAAGAGCGACGTTATTCACCTTTGTCAGGTGGGCGTCGTGTACTGCAGCGTTGTCCTGTTGAAAGACCCAGTCATTACCTCACAGACGAGGGCCCTCAGTCAAGAGGGATGCCCACTGCAACATGTCTACAAAGCCAGCGGCCATTTGACACCACTGCACAACCTGAAGCTCCATTTTCTCATTGAAGGATAAAGCACCCCAGATCATGATGGAGACTCTCCACTGTGCCACGTAGAAAACATCTCCAGTGGGATCTCCATGTCATGCCAGTAACATTAGAAGCCACCAGGACCATCCAGGTTACATTTTTTCTGGTCAGAGAATAAAACTTTCTTCCATCTTTCATTGTCCCATGTTTGGTGGTCCCTTGCAAATTCCAAACGGGCATGTTTGTGGCATGGGAGGAGATGTGGCCTTTGAAGATGTTTTTTGTTCTTGAAGCCCTTCTCTTGCAGATGCTGTCTTGTGGTTTTTGGGCTGCAGACAGCATCAGTAAGGGCCTCAATTTGGGTCGAGGATCAGTCTGTGTCTTCACGGACAGCCCGTCGGATCCTCCGGCTCAATACAGGTGAATTTTCTTTGGGTCTACCACTTGACTTTTTTGTCTCATAACTCTCAGGATCTTTTGAGAAATGTGAAATGGCTGTCTTATTGTGTCCAATCTCGGCAACGATGGTGCGTTGTGCGAGGCGTTGCGCGTGCAGCTCAACAATCCTGCCACGTTCAAAGACAGAAAGCCTTTTTGCCTGTGCCATCAGGAGGTCATGACAGTGTGACTGCCTGAAGAACAATGACATCAAAGCCATATTTTCGGCAGATTTTAACTTTTTAAGGCTATGGTCTTAAACTTTTGATCAGCTGATGAACAGCCTATTTGAGTTTTCCTAAGTTTTCTATGAATTGCCTACTCTCTATTTTTTGGCTCCTGCTCCAGTTTCTTCTTTTGCCATTTTGAAGCAGTACTTACAACTTGGTTACGATCCACCAGCACAAAATGTGAATACTTGTAATGTTTCTCCTGGTCTTAAGATTTTGTTCAGGAGTGTATATGTTGTATATACACTACCGTTCAAAAGTTTGGGGTCAGTACATTTTTATTGTTTCTTTTTTTTTTTTTTTTTAAGAAATTAATACTTTTATTCACCAAGGATGTATTAAGTTAATAATTAAAAGTTTATTAAAAGTTAATAATAAATAATTTACATTGTTATAAAATATTTATATTTTGAATAAACACTGTACTTTTTAAACTTGTTATTCATGAAAGAATCCTGAAAAAAAAAAAAATCACAGGTTCCAAAAAATATTTGGCAGCACAACTGTTGATATTGTCCAATATTGATCATTCTAATAATAAATCCGCATATTAGAACGATTTCTGAAGGATCATGTGACACTTAAGACTGGAGTAACAGCTGATAAAAATTCAGCTTTTCATCACAGAAATAAATTCTATTTTAAAGTATGTTAAAATAAAAAAACATTATTTTATATTGTAAAAACATTTTGCAATATTACTGTTTTTTTTCTATATTTTTAATCAAATAAATGCAGCCTTGATGAGCATAAGAGACTTCTTTAAAGACTATTACAAGTCTTACTGACCCCAAACTTTTGAACGGTAGTGTATGTTGAAGAACATTTTGCAAGTTAGGTAAGACTACCTGTGATGTGGAACCAAGAAGTGCACTGTTTCCATAGGTTGTGTTAATTATATTAATGCTTTAATCTAATGTTTTCCATCCACGTAACCACAACACCATATGTCAACCCTTAGATCTTGGTGTCACCATGTGGTGTCTTCACAAAATTCTCATAAATATTTAATGGAGACTCTCTGCTGCAGTTTAAATGGAAGAGGTGCCTGGAATTTCCTGTTCTCTTCTTTAATTTTACTGGACTGTATTTTAGTAGTATGCAGTATGGACGTACAGACACAGTGCGGACACAAATACAATCCAGAATTCTATGCCATCGATCCTGTCTCACTACACTCTACTTTTCCACACAAGACCTTTGATCCCACTTTGAAAATCCGTTGATATTTGCATGAATCCATGCTCTGTTTATGACAGCACTGAGGTGGCAAGGCGTGAGCCTGCTGGCTTTTGCATTCAGAACTGAACAACCCAATGCAAATCTCCCAGATCACTTTAGCTTTGTAGTGCCAGCATAAGAGCAATGATCTCTATAAACACGCAGCTTAACACAACGGGGGAAACGCCACCTCAGGTAGCACATCACACACAGTTCACTGCCCCTCCATGGGTGCCTAGCCAGGCAGAAAGTTGGACGGGACAATGTGGGTTCACTGCGGCAAAAGACTAATCCTCAGGAACAAATGGAATGCCTACTAAACACACAAGTTCATCAGATTTTGATGACCATCTTCAGTTCTTGGGGAAACTAGGTGTTCATTTAAACTTCAGTTCATACAATTAAAAATCTGTCATTATATACTCAACCTCATGTTGTTACAAACCCATAAGGGTTTTGTTCATCTTAGAAGCACAAAATAAGATTTCTTTTGTGTGAAACTTCCATTTCTCCAAAACTGTTTGCATGCAAAAATTATTTAGATTTTATTTTTTTCATTTAAATATGTGACCCTGGACCACAAAAACAGTCATAATGGTCAGTTTTTTGAAGTTGAGATTTATATGATCTCATATTTTATCATCTGAAAGCTGAAAAATAAGCTTTCCATTGTTGTATGGTTTGTTAGGATAGGACCATATTTGGCCGAGATACAACTATTTGAAAATCTGGAATCTGAGGGTGCAAAAAAATCAAAATATTGAGAAAATCGCCTTTAAAGTTGTCCAAATGAAATTCTTAGCAATGCATATTACTTATCAGAAATGAAGTTTTGATATAATTACGGTACGAAATTTACAAAATATCTTCATAGAACATGACTTCAATATCCTAATGATTTTTGGCATGAAAGAAAAACCAATCATTTTGACCCATACAATATATTGTTGGCTATTGCTACAAATATAGCCGTGCTACTTATGACTGGTTTTGTGGTCCAGGGTCACATATGAATACGCCACAGCATACATTTGCAACAAAAATGAGTGTTGAAAAAACAGCAGTCAAGAAAGTATCTGATCATAGTAATGTAGAAATGCTTGCACTAGCTTTGGCACTCCAGTCAAGTCAAGTCATGTTCATTTATATAGCAGCTTTACAGTAGTAAACATGAAAAACAGTGTTTCATTCAATTAGAATTACAACTGTTTTTACTGTAAAGCAGCTTTCCAGTGTGTTCTTGTTTTTACATGAAGAGAAGAACAGAACAGAAGAAATTAATGGGATTTCCACATCAAAGTAGGTGGTGCCAAAGACCAATGGTAGTTCAAAGGGAAAACATTCATGAAAAGTTCACTTAGGCTGTTTTGAACTGCTCAAAAACAATCTTCAAATGAGCTTCTTTTTTGCCTGATTTTGTTCAAAATGACGTCACAAGCTTGATACATTTTTAAAAAGAAACATAACTGATTTAAATTGTTTTCAGTATGGGTGTGTGATTTACATTGTAGAGCAAAATGTCCAAATATCATCCATTTATATTTACCACAAACCATGTTTTATTCAGAAATTGTAGAACTCATGGTGAAATAGTCTACTGGGTTTTGACATCACGGCTGCAATTTGTAGTATCATTTATGTCCATAGCACAAATGGTATGAGCAATAGAAATAATGTTGCTTGTGCTTTTAGTCTTTGCAAAAGCATATCTTTATAATTGTTCTATTAATGTATTATAACAAAAATACTAAAACAAACAAAGAAAGTTAGTTGAGTTGACTGCAGTGATTGACAGGGTTGCTGTAGTTCTGGTGTGTTTCCACTGCTCATGAAAACACAAAAGAATTGGGTCTCCCATTGCACGGTGTAAAGGTCACATTATAATACCCCTCATCCAGCACCTGCATTTGGGTAAACAGAGGAAGGGTGTTACTGTGCATGCACAGACAAAGAGCCCGAACTGCATCAGGGCATTATGGGAAATCCTGCTCTCGCCTTCATGTGTAAAAAAACAAACTTTAATTTATGGAGTCTTTGTTCAATGCATACTTGCATATATGCATGCAAATGCCTGTATCCTGACAAGGTTACAAATGATTTGCTTTGTATTTAAACAGTTGGGGTTTTATTTGGGGACAATCAATCTACATATTGCAAAAGGACTCCAGCATATTCTGGCATGCCATCTCAATAAATGCATGTACGTGCTTGACATCAGTCTCCTGTGCGTCAGTCAGAGGGGTTTGTGTTTGTGTGAGATCCCAGAGTAACAACATCACAGGGTTGAGTCAGTCGCTCATGCTGTCATTCACTGAGAACAGCTTGGTGGATGTGACTCATCTACAGCGATAATTTTCACACACTTTAAAAGACACCAGCCATAATATCCTTTGTCCACTCTTTCATTTTTCACTGAGGATCTATTCATATGTTTGCAAAGTATTGATTTACCGCATTTTTATACTTAAGTATAAGGAGTTAACTTGCATAACTTCAGTGAAACCTAATATGCCCCTAGAGTGCTGCTTTCATGCACTACAATTGATTAGTAAATGAAGACATTTTTCCTTTGTTACACTGTTGTGTCAAAAGCTCCCTTTTTGTTGGGAGAGAGCTGAAATAACAGACATATAGCAGATCACTGTCTCCAACCTTCTTTGACCTGTAGGGCTGGGTGGTATAGTGATATACTGTATATATTGTGGCATGTGATATGTAAATATTGGTGATTCACCAAAATGAATTTTTTCACTGAGAGACTGATACCAAATTGAAAATTTTCATTTAGATGAAAAAATATATATATATATATATATATTTTTTTTTAAAGGGGTCATTGGATGCAAACTTCACTTTTTCATGTTGTTTGAACATTAATGTGTGTTGGCAGTTTATGTACAAATCTACCCTGTAATGATAAAAATCCATGCAGTGGTGTTTAATTAATCTGTAAAAATAATATCCCCTTTTTCAAATCGAGCTATTTTCAGATGTCTGTCGGTGTGCCGTCACACCCACAGAGGCCGCTCACACGATAGTTGATTGACATGAGCATCTTACCTCAGACCAGCTGTAACAGTCCAGTAACTTTCCTTGTTTTGATGCCGGAGCAGGGATGTAAGTTAGACAAGAATATCTCAGATTGAGCGATTGAGGTGTTGTGTTGCTGGATGTAATAATGAACATAGTGGTCGTCATTTACTCCCGACATCTGGGCCACTGAAGATGCAGTAGATTACGTTTGTTTGTGAAGGGAATGCGCTTCCCGATCTACATATATCCGTTTATGTTTGCGCGAATCATTCGTGATCCAGCTTCACTTACAGCAGAAGTGAGTATAAGCGTTTTTTTTAATGAATATTTGCAATCTCCTTTCCTTATAACGTGGTAGTTAGGAAGTTTAGCGGCTAAACGCGGCTAAATGTGGCTAATGTAAACAAGACTGTCTTTCGACAGAGAGTAGAGAGGGGCGGGGTGAGCAGAGCTCATTTGCATTTAAAGGAACAACCCCTTAGAATGAGATGATTTTTGTAGAGCTCATTTTGACAAGGTAAAAAGGGTGTTGTTTTACAAAACCATTAAGATTTTTTTTTAATCAAAGTGTAATAGAGACTTTTCATTAAGACCCTAAAGAATCATATCAACTTGTGGAAAATGGGCATCCGATGACCCCTTTAAACAAATAAAAAAAATAAATAAATAAAAAATAAAAATGAGAAAGAAAATATGAATAAAATGCAATATGTTGTATATATTTATCACAACGTTCTAGCTGACTCACAAGTTTATAGACATTGGATTTCCAAAGGAAAATGTAACATTTCTTGATATATTTACAAGCTGTTGACATCATTCTACACTTGAAACTCTGATTGAGTGATTACATGACACATTTCAGTAAGTTGTATTATTTCTTTTCACACTTATGTTAATTCATATTTATTTCAAGCCAAGCTAAAGAGGAATGATCTGCTCATAAGTGTTCCGCTTAAGTGTTTTTGATGCGGCTATAATTTTTCACTCCATGTAAAAAGCCAGAACGATTACAAAATAGGCAGACTTTGACATTGGAAGTAGAAAAGCTTGTTGTGGTGATGGCAGGGGTGCTACGAATATGTATATAATAATGTTTTGCTCAAGCATCAACAGTGAATACAGCATAGACAAAGATCTTGGTTCATCAAAATGACGATCCGATTAAAAACTAGAAACATTTTTTTTTTTGATAAAGTTTATTTGTCTATCTGTAAATCACTGTGATGTTTCTAAATTCATCTCATCTGAGTGTGAGTGTGAAAATGCTGCTGGCAAAACTGTAGAACTGTGATGATAAATGCAGATTTGTGATTATCCGTCTGCATTCAAATCAGAAAACTAGTTTAGTTTTACTATTTGCTTTCACAAAATATTTGCAAGTGGAATATGAAAATCGTAACTGCTTGAAATATGCTGATTATAGAAACTTTGCAATGGAAAATCTGAGGTCTGTATTTTGGTAAAGCTTAAACTTGTGGTCACATTCATTCAGTTATGTAACGTCTCATCCTGGTATATTTTGCAGATAGTATAAAGCAAAGCTAACCAGGTTTGCTTTTTGGCTGGTTGTGACATGAGAGATTGAATTTAACTTTGCACAGGCAGATGCATGTCTCCAAAAAGTTTTCTTATGTGTTTTGTTGTTATTGCATTTTGTCTCCACATTCCTTTGAGGTTTATGTTGTCTTCTGGATCTGCTTACACTTTTTACTCTATATTGGGTCTGTTTGCAACCAACGAGCAGAAAGATGATGCAGGAATTTCATAATTAAGATGTTGTCCATTGGTTCAGTACGTTTTATGCTAAAATAAGGGTGTAACAAGGTAGTTGTTAAGATATGGGGGTAACATGGGAGGCTTGTCTCTGTAATTATGGTTTGGCAGAAGGCAATGTGGCAGAGTTTGGTAAGGGTAGACCCAGTCACAGATGCCTTTTTGTTTTCAAAGCTACTTCTGATTACAGGTCTCTCAGACTGACTTTCATGGTGTCTGCGCCGTTCAGCCACAACAATTACTGTATAAGGAGTTAATGAGGAGATTTTGGCAAGCGTGAGAACCCTGAGCGGCTCGAACAGGTCTGTCTATGAATGACTGCTGGGCAGAAACCACACAGTTTCTGTGTTCAGACAAGCGGAATGTGTGAAACCACCTGCGTTGTGTTATTATGTAAATCATACAGTCATTTTTAAAGAAGTGCTCACAAGCACAGAAAAATGAACAAAATTAGAAATTGCAGGGCTCAATATGGGAAGGACAGTAGGCAAGTCCCACCAATCACTTTAAGCTAAAGTACACTTTGCTTTTAATGAGTATGTTTAGTGTATTTACAGCCAAACAGACAGCCTTTCGCAGTATACTTAAAATATACAAGCACAGGCATACTCACTAGAAAGATTCATCTTTGTCCAGTGTCTGTGCTGATTCTCTTCAAGAAATTATAAATTGTAAAATGTCTTTGTCAAAATGTAAACATGAGCATCAATTGTTGTTGCAATCTCCAGTGTTTTGCTGTTCCGTCGCCTCTGTTTCTTCTTCAGCTGTAAAACAATAGCCGGAGCTGAAGACAAATAATACTAGACGTCTATGTACAGAGTATATTTGGTATAAGTATACCTCAGTTTCCATGTGAACAATTAGTGTACACATTCAGCTGAATGTACAGTCTTTTAAAACATACTCTATTTGAAAATGTACACTGGCAGTTAATCTTTGTCCAGTGTCTGTGCTATTTTTCTTCAATAAAATGTCTTTTAAACCTAGGGCTGGGCGATAAATCGATAAAGCTGATTATCAATATAAGTTTCCTCGTTAAATGATAACAAGAGTTCGATAAATGTTCAATATAATGTTTATGCAGAAAGGCGGAACAAAAGTGCGCTAGTCAAAGCGCGCCACTCGGACCGTTTATCCGCTCGGATCAACGTTCAACTTGCTAGAGCAGATATGTTCACTCGCTAATGTCTCGGTCACTAAACAGTGCTGTGAGATCCAGTGTGAAGCGCTTGAATTCAGTGAAGAACACAAATAACTCGGTTTATAGCTAGACGATACAGCCTTGACAAACAGGAGAGAAACTATACGCAACAATACAGTCAGAAGGCTTTTTAATCTACAAATAGCCATCATTTGCCATAGATTTATTGTAGTAGCAGTAACTGCACTACAGTGGTATTAGGTCAAAAATGTGGGTATATTTGTGTCGAATTTTATTATATTATTAATGTAGCCATGTATTAAATGTATTGAAGGATGGTTAATGGCATATAATTACAGTATTTTTTTTTCTGATTAAGCTAGAAATGAACCTAGAAACTATATTACATTTTTACCATGTTATTGAGGTGCTATATTTGTGGTTTTAACTGTTATCATCATGATCTAAATGTATGCTACTATGGAAGAGCAATGGTTAATTAAAAAAAAACCCTCAAACAGTCAGAATAATTAAATTTTACCATATAAAAATGAGGTTGCTACAATTTTTATTGATATTACTGATTTTCATAATGGACATAAATCTACATCTGCATCCAAACTCAAGCTACTATCAAATGTGTATTTCTAAGAGACAAAAATGTTATATTATTATTAATATTATCAGGTAACACAAACCTTTTTCTTAATTTGAAAAAATATTACTCATTAGAACATATAGAACTGTGTCTTTGTCATAGTCTGACCATAACCAATAGTTTAAAGCCACAACTACTGTCAGGTTTTTACAACTTTCACATTGTAGCAAAATCTGCCTTTAAACTTGAAATAAAGAAAAAATTGACATTTATTGTGATAATTATCAATATTGACTGATATATAAAAAAAAAAAAATCAAGATAATTTTTTTGCCCATATTGCCCTGCCCTATTTAAACCTTTTAAAAGTTGAAAAATCCTAACCTCTTCTCTATTTCTTATGCAGCTGTAAACAACAGCCAGAGCTATGGGCAAATAGTAATAAAGGCACTTTACAAATTGAGTTTACAGAGAACATTTGGTTTAAGCACAAAGTATACTTTAGTTTTGTGTACACAAAAAAAGCCAAACGTGCCAAACATGCTTATTTAAGAGTACTGCTAAATAGCAAAATAGGCATTTAACCCATGCACTGGAAATATTCATCCTCATCCAGTGTTTGTGCTGTCTCTGTCCATATGATGTGACTGATAAGAATGTCTTTGTCCTCTTTTAAATTTGAGTAGTATCTCTTAACACAAACACAAATGCTTAATGTTGTTGCAGTTTTTCTGTTGTTGTCCGATCTCTTAATTTTTTTTGACTATGAAACAATGGGCTGGGACAATGTCAGCATTTTGTGCTCCCACTAATTAGTGCAAAGGAATTCATGGCACGCAGATGAAAAGAGTATGTGGGCTTAGAAGTATAATTTTTCATGCTGTGAATATGCATTGCTCTGCTGATGATGAAATTCATGTTGTGCATTGTACGCATACACGTATATACTAAAGTATCTTTATTGTCTTTATTGTTATTGCTTTATTGTTAAAGAGATTGCACATAGACAGGCATAATGATCAGTCATAATTTTTGCATGCATTTCTATGCATGTCCTACTTGTTTCAAATCAGTCACTGTCCAGTGAGGTTTTGTTTCCAACCCAAGCTCTTTGAAACAACATGACTGGGATAACATTTAATAAAAATGATATAATGCTGCTTCTTGCACATTTCACAATACCTTTAAAGTAAAATGTCCAGGAAGTATCACTAAAAGTTGCGTGACAGTAAAATGTTAATGCTCTATCAAGAATTCCCATCTATGCTTAACCCAACCCTAAACCTAACTGATAGTGTTAACGCAAACATAAATGCATTTGCCTAAGCAATCATGCCATTTTAGCTTGCTTTTACAAGTCTTTAAGCTCTACCAGGTGAGCTACCGAGCAAGTTTACATAAAAAAAGCCATACGTATAGAGCTGCTAATGTATTAGCTTACAAATACATATTACAGAGGTCATTCTTCAGCTGAACTCACTGACCCAGAACTAGTCCTCTTTCTAGTTAGTTATTTCTGATAGAAATGATGACAGCAAACCTGTCAGTTAAGTTTCCTGTCCCTGAAGGACTTTTTTCAGTTTTTTTCCACCCTGTATTTTCATCTAAAACGGAATAGCAAAAGCAGCCATTTGGCCCAGAGCATCTTCTTAAAACCTGTAATTCTAAAAGCTTTTTGTCCCTTTTGTCTCTCGTTTCAAAAAAGAGGGGTGAAAAAAAACTCATCCAGCTGCCTTTCTTTTCTGTGTGGATTTCTTAAGCTGAACTGCAGGCAAATTTGCAAATCAGATGGACAGTATTGATTGTTATATGAGCTGCTATAATCCAATCAATACAAGTGACTGACGTTATCACGTTGATTTTGTTAGATTGAATCTCAGTGCCGGGAATATTAGATCTAGTCTGTTTACCACATCCTGTAAAGATATCCGCTCTGTCTGATACCCAAGTCATGTGTGATACCAAAAATCAGTTCTTTGTCTCAAAACTGCATTGACTAAAAGTCTATGACGGAGGAAGCCAAGGAAGAGCAAAAAAGCAGGAGAAAAAGTGATGATTATAAAAAATGAACAGGGTTTATTGAATAATCTTAGTTGCGTGTTGAGAATCCGATTTCTGCTTCTCTAAGCATAATCTTCTGCAATATTTGCCTACTGGTTATTTATGCTAAAAATGTTTTATTTTACTTGGCATTTGCGATTCGTTGCACTAAAAAGTCTTCAAAAGCTTTCATGTCTGCGGTTGCCAGATGTCAAGAGTTTCACTCCCCCACTCAGAGCTTTTTTTAAATGGGTGCATGTTCTGTACTTCATCTTTCCAAACTGGCAACTATGCGCGCACACTCTCTCTATATTTTGGAAAAAGCACTGATGATATGAAACATGCAACATATGAAACATGAGTTGACATTCTCTTCACTTGTTCTCTTTGCTTATGTGAAAGTGCGGTAATTCAGATGAAATTCTGAATCTCATATTTTTTGAGCAAGAAAAATTATGATTAAAAGTTTATCGTGCAGCCCTAGAATTTACCACACAGCACCTCATATTTTATTTGATTTATTATGTTTTTACACTAACCACACCTCTGCTATGCTCTGTTTACTCATTTGGTTCTTGCATCTAATGAGAGGTTTCACACGCAGAGGATTTTTTTCTAATTGTTGCCTTCACAATAACAAATGTCTATGGAGATTGTGCACCATTGTGGAATTGTGAAATTCCCACAAAGGGTCGCCGCCCAAAAACAATGGACATTCCTTCAATCCCCACAGGTTTACTGGAAGTCTCAATAGAATGAGCGAGAGTTCCAGTGGCAGTGGCTATTGTACATGCTGCATATGAGTATGTGTGGAGAGGGATGTCAGACTCCCACTGGGAGGCCCTTCTTTCTGGATGGTGGAAGAGCTTTCTCTCTCATGTAATCAAACCCCTGAGAACCACAGCTTGCCATTCTGTTGAGATGGGGCCAGTGTGAGTGAGACTTACAGCCGTGAGACTTACAGGGATGGCTTTGGGAAGGGTTGCCTCCACGTTGTACAGAGAGCTGGGGGCACATCCTGTAAGAACAGATGTGCAGGTTTTAGTTTCAGAGCACAAGGTGTTGGGTTTATCAGTTATCACATCAAAGTCTGTTTGAGCAAGAGCCAGGTTTGCAAAAACATGACTGCAGACTGAGCCAACTGTGTAATTATCCAATTTTGATCAGAAACATGATACTTTAACGAGTCTCAGACAAAAGAAGCTGCAGAGAAAAAAACAAGGTATAGTTGAGATATGTGTCGTTTAGTAGTAGAGATTTTTAGGTGAAAAAACATCTAGGCCCTGCCTGTTTCTGCAGTGTGATCCTCACTAGGGGCTTCATTTATAGAACACACATACAATCGAATTTGAGTGTAAATTTTTCCTAAATCAGGTGAGGAACAAATCAGGATTTATGAAGACAGAAATTCTAATTTCTCATGCAGACACAACCTAAAAAGCATATGTGATGTGATCTAGGAAAACCCAACACATGGTGGTTTTTAGGTTTTGATACCATATTAAAGCTAGGTTCAAGCCCTTTCCAAAACTGTTTTTATTTTGTCCTTTTGTAGCTTGAACGTAACAAAAGTTATGGCTATCTGAAGTTGGCTGATAGCTATGATTTTCAGGAATGGAGTTTTGAGAAAAACGGGTTAAAGTGATACTGGTTACACTTTAATTTTTAACGAGAGCTGTCAGGAGCGCTATACTGCAGCGTTACACAAACAGACTAACGTTACCCTGAAGAGGACAGTTCCCCTTCAGTCGTTTCACTACGACGTTACATATGGGAACTCGCTTGAGAGTCCAATCATCTCCAAGCCTTATTCAAAAGGCCAATGAACATTCATGAACATTGGCGAGTGGTATTTGCATGCCGAGCCACTCCCCCGTACATACGGGTATATAAGATGGCGGCGTGCAACCACTCATTCAGACTTTTGCTTTTGGAGCCTCGTCTTCTGAGCCATTTAAAAAAAAAAAAGAGTTCCTGAGTTCACACTCTCTCTGCTGGCGTGCTGCCGAGCTACTAAAAGAGCTTCATCTAAAAGAGCGTTCGGCAGCCGCCAGCCTAATCCTGCGGGCTGCCGTTTTCACGGCATTCAAGCCTCCCGCACTCCAGCGAGCCCCGCCCGTTTTGAGAGCACAGTTGTGCCGCGGTTTCTCCCTGGGCGGACCGGGATTTCAAAAGAGTGAATTTCTCGCGGCTGTCGAGGACATCTTCCCGGTATGTATCTCCGGCCGTGCGCTTCCGGGTGCGGTAGTTTCCTCGCCTCTTTGGACGGACATGATCGCTGTCTCACGTGCCTGGGCCGAGAGCACGCTGAGGCAGCGTTCACGGATGGTACGTGCGTTCATTGCGAACGTATGTCCATGGCTGCGTTAAAGTCCCGCCGCTCATTCATGAGTAGGCACCCCTTGTTGTCTTCCCGCGGTAAAAAAAAAAAATAAATAAATAAAAAATAAATAAAAGCCGCGATGAGGCACTTGGGGGACATTCAGGTGACTGTGCAGAATGTTCCGTCGGCCCCCAAAGCCCCGCGGACTTCTGCGTCACCGCGCAGTCCCGTTGAGCTGCCAGAGCAGTATACCTCCCCGTACAGCGGGCTGGGTATCTCCTTTGGCGCTCCCCAGGAGATCGAGATGTCTGCTGCAGCATCAGAGGGAGAGTCTGACGATGAGGCTGACGACTCGGCGGGTCGGTACCCCTCTGCGGTTGCCGCCCCGTCTGAGACGGATGCTGAACTGTCGGCTATGCTCCTCCGAGCCGCCAAGGAGATCGGTCTGGAGGTGCCCAAAACACCTCCGGCCGATCCCTCTAGGCTGGATGATTGGTTTCTGGGGAGGGCTCCCGCGGCACCGCCGCGCTCTCCCCCAGTGCCTTTCTTCCCGGAGGTGCATGAGGAGCTGGTGAGGACTTGGCGAGCCCCGCACTCTTCTCGTCCACGTCCCAGCTCCTCTCCCCTCGCCTCTCTCGACGGCGGTGCAACCCGGGGTTATGAGGCGGTCCCTCAGGTCGAGCGCGCTGTCGCGGTGCATTTATGCCCGCCCGGCGCTGCCACCTGGCGGGATCGGCCCCATCTCCCCTCCAGGGCGTGTGAGTTCTCGTCCGCTCTCGCGGGCCGGACTTACCGCGCCGCTGGACAGGCTGCCACCGCCTTGCACGCCATGGCCACCTTACAGGTGTACCAGGCCAAGGTGTTGAAACACCTGCACGAGAGGGGTTCTGACCAGGGTGCAATGGAGGAACTCCGCGCCGCCACTGACTACGAAGGTGACGGCGCGTTCCCTTGGTCAGTTGATGTCCACCATAGTGGTCCAGGAGCGACATCTATGGCTGACCCTGGCCCAGATGGCAGATGTCGACAAATCACGGTTTCTCGACGCTCCTATCTCCCAGGGCGGCCTATTCGGCGACACCGTCGAGGACTTTGCCCAGCAGTTCTCGGTGGTTCAAAAGCAGACGGAGGCGATTAAACACATCCTGCCCCGCCGCGACATTCCAACCACGTCCGCAGGGCCCCAACCTCCGCCTGCTCGTCGCCGAGGGCGCCCTCCCGCGGCTTCCAAACAACCAGCTCCGTCCCCTGCTAAGGTACATGACACCAGATTGGCAGCCCGACGTCGAGCTGGCCGTGGGAGAGCGGCGCCGCCCGCGTCTCAGGGGCCGGTCACCCGCAAAAGATCTGCGAAGCGTCCCTGACACGGGCAACCTGGAGGTGGAGGGAATCGCTCTTTGGGGGATAACAACATCAACGTCCCCACTCCCGGTGGAGGGCCGGGAGCTGTCACAGAAAGAGTCAATTCTCTCACCTCCGGGGTTCAGGCCCCGAGTTCCATCTTTGAGCAGCGCCCAAGAAGTGTCTCCTCGGATTCGGACTCGGAGCCTGATGTCGCCAGCGCGGGAACCAGGGAAGAAGGTAAGCGCTGCCCAGTGCAGTCTGACTTTTCTCCAGGACGTTCTTCCTTCTGGGATCAGTCCCTTCCCCTTCCCCCCCCCAGGCTGCCCCACTGCGGTCACGTCGGTCAACGTCCCTTTGATACCCCTGGCGACCAGGCTGGGAGCCTGGCTTCAGCTTCCCAGCCCCTCGCGGTGGTTGATTCGGACGGTACGTCTCGGCTATGCGATTCAGTTCGCCAGGCGTCCGCCCAGGTACAGAGGCGTCCTTTTCACTTCTGTCCATTCGGACACACATGCCGCTGTGCTTCGTGCGGAGGTTGCAGTCCTACTGGCGAAGGACGCAATCGAGCCTGTCCCTCCAGCCGAGATGAAGTCAGGGTTTTACAGTCCTTACTTCATCGTGCCCAAAAAGAGCGGTGGGTTAAGACCCATCCTGGATCTTCGAGCCCTGAATCGGTCCCTTCTCAGGCTGCCGTTCAAGATGCTCACGACGAAGCGCATGCTAACATGCATTCGTCCCCAGGATTGGTTCGCAGCCATCGACCTGAAGGACGCGTACTTTCACGTCTCGATCCTGCCTCGACACAGACCCTTCCTACGGTTTGCTTTCGAGGGTCGAGCGTATCAGTACAAAGTGCTTCCATTTGGCCTCTCCCTCTCTCCCCGCGTCTTTACGAAAGTCGCGGAGGCTGCCCTGTCCCCTCTTTGGCAGACGGGCATTCGCATCCTCAACTATCTCGACGACTGGCTTCTCATAGCTCACTCGCGAGATCTGTTGTGCGAACAGAGGGACTTGGTGCTCCGGCACCTCAGCCATCTGGGCCTTCAGGTCAACCGAGAGAAGAGCAAACTCTCCCCAGTGCAGAGGATCTCTTTTCTCGGTGTGGAGCTGGACTCGGTCAGTATGACAGCCCGCCTCACCAACGAGCGCGCGCAGTCGGTGCTGAAGTGTTTGGAGTCATTCAGACACAAAACAGCGGTCCCTCTCAAAACATTTCAGAGGCTCCTGGGGCATATGGCAGCCGCAGCCGCAGTGACGCCGCTCGGCCTGCTTCATATGAGACCGCTTCAGCGCTGGTTACACGATCGAGTCCCGAGATGGGCATGGCACCGTGGCACACTCCGGATTGGCGTTTCCCCGCAGTGTCGCCGCCTGTTCAGCCCGTGGTCAGACCCGGCCTTCCTTCAGGCCGGAGTCCCCCTGGGACAAGTCTCCAGGCATCTTGTGGTATACACGGATGCCTCTTCCACGGGTTGGGGTGCTGTATGCAACGGGCAAGCAGCATCGGGCTCCTGGACAGGACCTCGACTGCAATGGCATATCAATTGCCTAGAGTTGTTGGCTGTGCTTCTGGCCCTTCGTCGCTTCCGACCGACGTTGCGTCACAAGCACGTGCTTGTTCGCACCGACAGCACAGCGACTGTAGCCTACATCAACCGTCAGGGTGGTCTACGCTCCCGTCGCATGTCACAACTCGCCCGCCATCTGCTCCTATGGAGTCAAACGTGGCTGAAATCGCTACGTGCCGTTCACATTCCAGGAGAACTCAACCGTGCAGCCGACCAGCTCTCACGGCAGTCCACCCATCCTGGAGAATGGCGACTCCACCCCGAGACAGTCCAGCTGATTTGGAGCCATTTCGGGGAGGCCCAGATAGATCTGTTTGCTTCCCCCGAATCCTCCCACTGCCAGCGGTTCTACTCCCTCAACGAGGCTCCCAACAGCCTCGGCAGGGACGCACTGGCACACAGCTGGCCTCCGGGGCCCAAGTACGCCTTTCCCCCAGTGAGCCTCCTTGCACAGACACTGTGCAAGATCAGGGAGGACGAGGAGCAGGTTCTGCTGGTTGCGCCATACTGGCCCACCCGGACCTGGTTTCCAGAACTCATTTCCCTCGCGGCAGCCCCTCCCTGGAAAATCCCCTTGAGGAGAGACCTTCTTTCTCAGGGGATGGGCACAATTTGGCACCCGCGCCCCGACCTGTGGAACCTGCACGTCTGGTTCCTGGACGGGACGCGTCAGACCTCTCCGGCCTTCCACAGGCCGTGATAGAAACTATCACTCAGTCCAGAGCCCCCTCCACAAGGCAGGCTTATGCGCTGAGATGGGGTCTGTTCGTCGACTGGTGTTCCTCTCGCGGGGAGGACCCACAGAGATGTACGATTGCAGTAGTGCTTTCCTTCCTGCAGGAAAAGTTGGAGCGCAGGCTGTCCCCTTCAACTCTCAAAGTGTACGTTGCTGCCATTGCAGCGTACCACGATGCAGTGGATGGAACATCCCTAGGTAAGCACCAACTCATCGTGAGGTTCCTGAGGGGTGCGAGAAGGGTTAATCCCCCCAGGCCGCACCCCATACCCTCTTGGGACCTCTCCGTCGCCCTCCAGGGCCTGCGGGAGGCCCCATTTGAGCCACTTGCGTCGGTTGAGCTAAAATATCTGTCACTTAAGACAGCGCTCCTGACTGCACTGGCCTCCATCAAGAGGGTAGGGGACCTACAAGCTTTCTCTGTCGACGAAGCGTGCCTAGAATTCGGGCCCGGCGATTCTCACGTCATCCTGAGACCCCGGCCTGGTTATGTGCCCAAGGTTCCCACCACGCCTTTCCGCGATCAGGTGGTGAACCTGCAAGCTCTGCCCCTGGAGGAGGCAGACCCAGCCTCTGCGCTGCTGTGTCCAGTTCGCGCTCTGCGTATATACGTGGACCGCACTCGGCACTTCAGACGCACCGAGCAGCTCTTCGTCTGCTTTGGAGGTCAGCAGAAAGGGAATGCTGTCTCCAAACAGAGGTTGGCCCATTGGGTGGTAGATGCCATCTCCCTGTCGTACCAAAACCAGGGAGAGCCATGCCCCTTAGGTGTTCGTGCCCACTCCACACGGAGTGTTGCCTCATCCTATGCGTTGGCTCATGGCGCCTCACTAGCAGATATCTGTAGAGCTGCGGGTTGGGCGACACCTAATACCTTCGCCAGGTTCTACAACCTTCGCGTAGAGGCCGTATCCTCCCGTGTCTTAACATAGACATCACAGGCGAGCGGGAGTCCGGCTGGTGTCGGCTTGCTGCGCCATTCCTAATGGATCCGTGCGCTATTTCCCTCAGTTGTTCCCTCCGGCGAACCTGGGTCCTCCATGCCCCGCAGTCAGGCCTAGTGCGGAGTAGTGCTTGTCTGTGCTCCGGTTGGGTCTCCTTCGCCCAGCAGGTTGTGGCAACATGTTTCAGTATTTTTCCACGGTCAGCCAGAAGGCCGATGTTTCCCTCATATATCCCTAAAATCTATGGATATATTGAATTTCTTGTGTTCCACATGTAGAGATTTCATGTGCTCCGCCCCCCCAACTCCTGCTTCAGTACAACTGGCATCCCTGTGGGGCCCCCTATTGGCCCCCAGGGCGTTGGGAAGGTTACGCTCATATCCGTCTGCTGACACGTCCGCCTGTCGGCACGCGGTGTGTTGCGTAACGCGACGTCTGGTTCGTGGCCTGTTCCATGGGTCTGTTCCCATATGTAACGTCGTAGTGAAACGACTGAAGGGGAACGTCTAGGTTACGTACGTAACCCTCGTTCCCTGAAGGAGGGAACGGAGACGTTACATCCCCTGCCACGACCTGACGTCGCGCTGACGCCGGGCTGCAGCTCGGCTCCTCAGCAAAAGCCTGAATGAGTGGTTGCACGCCGCCATCTTATATACCCGTATGTACGGGGGAGTGGCTCGGCATGCAAATACCACTCGCCAATGTTCATGAATGTTCATTGGCCTTTTGAATAAGGCTTGGAGATGATTGGACTCTCAAGCGAGTTCCCATATGTAACGTCTCCGTTCCCTCCTTCAGGGAACGAGGGTTACGTACGTAACCTAGACGTTTTCCATTGTTTATCATGGGCATAGTCTCTGAACTTTTGATCACCCCTTGTATGTTTAGATAGCACAAATAGTGTACCTTGTAGTTTACATTTAGAAAAGCGAGCGCAGTGCAACTGTTCGTGCACTGTGCATAAAACAGACTGTCATGGGACTCCTCCTCTTTAGGAACTTCATCATCTGATCCTTCATCTCTGGATGTGAAATAGTACGTTATAACATTGTTTAGGGCACTGGCATCACCAAGATTGAGACAAGTAAGATAGTTTAAGTTAACAGCTACTTCAGTTGTTCTCTCTTGCGCTCCGCCATCTCACCATATTAAAAAATAAGTAAATAAAAAAAGCTTTGCGTGCCGTAGTTTACACAGGACTGGTGGGGAATGTGCATTGATACACCGTTATTAAATGTTACGTGGTTTATTTTGATAGCTAAACAGTAATTTCTGCTTGCTGCAATAAATAGCTATTTTTCTGCACTAAACAAGTGAATTATG
This sequence comes from Labeo catla, assembly GCA_012976165.1. Classification (NCBI taxonomy): domain Eukaryota; kingdom Metazoa; phylum Chordata; class Actinopteri; order Cypriniformes; family Cyprinidae; genus Labeo; species Labeo catla. The sequence continues at coordinate 1,368,698 of VONZ01000100.1, forward strand.
CCAAGACATTTTCAGAGATGATAGACAAAATGTTATATAATCTATCAGCCTATTTTTCAAATTTCCTGAGAACATCCCAGCATGACATCCGACAGGTTTCCCAGATCGCATCACATAACTTTCAGCTACTCAAATACCAATAATTCAAATAATTTGACATTTTTAATTAAAATGTACAAATACATACGCATGTCGGCACCGATAGCCTCGTGGTTAGTGCGCCGACATATAGCGTGACGGCTCGCGGTGACCCGAGTTTGATTCCCGTATTGAGGTCCTTTGCTGATCCATCCCCCCTCTCTTTACCCAATGCTTTCCTGTCTGCTCTCTACTGTCCTATCAAAATAAAGGCAAAAGCCCAAAAATATAACTTTAAAAAAAAAGAAAGAAAAATAAATAAATGTGCATTCATATGCACAAGTGCAAATAAGCAGCATTTTAATTGGTTTTTAATAATTACATCACTTAAATTAATTCATTTATATTAGAGATTTCCTGAAAATAATATTAATATTCCTGCTGGACAAGCATTTTTTGAAAGCAAGCATGTTTCATGAATCATTTATAGAAACTTTACAGCAACAGTCATATGTTCACATTTAGGATCATTATACACACATCTTTATAAATGAAGCATTAGGATTATCAGTTCATTAAATAGCTGAATGTAAATGTATCCTCTTTTAAAAGGCAGAACTCTAAATGTACTTTTAGATTAACTAACCTCTTTAACATGTATTGATTATCTGTAGACACACTTCTTCCCAGATTTCATTCATTGCTGCACTCAGGTTTAACTTAGCACTCAGACTCACTTTGTTCACCTCACAGCACACACTGATGCTCTGTGATTTTATACTGTGTTCTTTTTGAATTGAAACAACTCTAAGATGAATCACTAGAGCTGAGGTGAAACTAGAGCGGTCATTCGATTAAAAAACAACAACCACCTGGTTTCTGTAATTAATCACAGCCAACATTAAAATTTGTAATAAACATTTTTCCACAGTGAATCTCCAAATTAATTTGGAAATAATAAAGACAGTATTTTAAATATCTAATAATTAAAATATTTGCTTAATGACAGCTTTTTGCTCTGCACTACGAATGATGGCTAGTATCACTGACACCAGTGCTCATGTCAATGCCTTTCTGGTGACAAAATTTGTAATTATAGCTATCCAACATTACAGTGTAATTGAAACTGATTTAAACTGAAAATGATCAGATTGTTTTATATATCGTTTATTAAGAATTACGGAACAATAAAATAGTAACAGTCATAATTCCACATCTCTTAATTAATTTCTTTGTTCTTTATTACTGTTTACTTGAACAGTTACTTGGAAAATAATACCAGGAGTGGTTTAATTAGTGTAATTGACATACGTTTTAGACTACATTTTATTGTTTTGATTTAATTTACTTTTTTTTACTTCAAGGATTTTATGCAGTACACTATTAGTGCTGCGAAATTTCACTGGAATTGTTATGAACAACTGGTATTTCATGTCAACTGTCATTGTTAACTCTTTTGAAAAGGAAGTGTGCTTAATGTACTGAATGTATATTTTAAAAAACAAATGTAATACTGCAGTGCACTTTAACCATGGATCAGAAACAACAGAGGTAATTATGAAATTACATATAAGAAGTCATGCTTACAGGAATAGTTCACCCCAAAATGGAAATTCTTTCATCATTTATTCACATTCATGTTGTTTTAAACCTCTGTGACTTTCTTTTTACAATGGATGTCAATTGTTACCAACATTCTTCAAAATATCTTCTTTTATATTTCACAAAAGAAAAGAAAGTCAGACAGGTTTGACATGATGGTGAGTAAATGATGACAGAATATTTTGATTTTTTTTTTTCTTTTGGGTGAACTATTTCTGTGGGTCAAAACATTCTAAAGTTTAACTAATTACATTTAATATAATTTTAAACTATACATTTTTATTTAATTGCAAAAAACATCCATTTGACTGTGAAAAACTAAAGCATACTTTTTTTGCACAGTGAACCGCTCATTGAATGAGCCTTGACTTTCTTTGAGTTTTCCAAAGATAAATGGAGGTGGACTGTGTATTGAATATTAAGGTCAGTGATTTTGTCTGGCCTGTCAAGCCGTTGAGTCCGAGGGCACGGGGCCAGACCTTCGCAGCTGCTCTTTCTGTAGTGCCTTTGACTGGGTGAACACCCATCCCCCCTCGTCCCACAGGACCATCCTTCACCGTCCTTCACTGCTGTTACAGCCTGGGTGACTGAGTGCATTGTGTATCTGGGTGGTGGACGATCTTGTCAAGAGTCAGACATACGTTCTTTTGCTAGTTCAGCAAATCCTTCTAATCGAGCTTCATGCAATTAACATGAAAAGGAACAGAAGCAGGAAACACATCAACATTACCACACATATCTATGCGTAAGAAACTGAACAAGGCATAACAAAGCCCTGAAGAATCCAGCTAAACCAGTCTGCTGACATTAGTTTCCTTTGAGGTGTACTTTCTGTGAGTTAGTAGGTTCGCTGTAATTATAGTTGACCCTTTGCAAAAACAACGAAACCTGTCAATTCTTTAAACAGCTTGACACATATATACACACTCAGGCAGGTGGAAACAACATGATGTTTATGTCTGGAAGCTCTATACACACCTGTTGCAGAAAGGAAGCACATTTCTAGAGAAATAACATTGCTTTGTTCCCGCATATCTTGTGTATTTATCTTACATATACTGCTGTTCAAAAGTTTGGGGTTGGTATGAATGTTAAATGTTTTTGAAAAAAGTCTCTTATGTTCTCTAAAGCTAAACTTATTTGATCCAAAAAGTACTGTGAAATCTGTATGTTTTTTTTTTATTTATTTATTTGCAATTAAAAAAAAAATGGTTTTCTATTTTAAAATGTAATTTATTCCAAAAAAAGTAATATCAAACTGGAATTTTCAGCATCATTACTCCAGTCTTCAGTGATCATGATTCTTCAAAAATCGATCTCATATGCTGATTTGTTACTCAAAAACTGTATTAAATAAAAAGTTCAAAGAAACAGCACTTATTGTAACATAACAAAAAAATTGTCACTTTTGGTCACAACTCCACAAAGTTGTCCATTGTGTTTTAAATTGTTATTTTTCAGTGTCCCCTTACACCTTTTGGCTAATAATCAGAAACAATAACTATAAGAAACCATTTTTAGGCTTGTTCCCCGAAAAATGTAAGCATCAGAACATTGTTCAAAAGCATCTTGCTTTTGTAAGTCAAATGCAGAAATTACATTCCTTACCTTCCTTTAAAATGTTGCTGTTTTTTCTCTTTCCTTTTTTCATGTAAAGGTCTGGATGACAGCCTACAACAATATGTGCATAACTTTGAGAGAGAGAAGATTAATGGAGAACAGCTACTGAAGATCTCCCATCAGGACCTTGAGGAACTGGGCATTGCCCGCATTGGCCACCAGGAACTGGTTTTAGAGGCCGTAGATCTCCTCTGTGCTCTGGTTAGTGTTCTTATTCACATTTCCCATTTGTTGTGGTTTTACATTAATGACCTATTTATAACATATTTGCAAACATTGACACGTAATTACTGTATATCACAATGCTATTACATTTCAGTGTTGATCCTAAACCTAAACTTAGCCTTAAACTTACCCCTTCCTATAAACTAAACAAATAAACTTTAATAAAAGCTCAGTTTGGCTCTCCGAGAGTTTTGTCTGTGTTCACAATAAGTACATATTATTAAATGATAAAAGAAAAAAAAAATCGTTCCACCTGATTCCATTTCCTAGAACTGGAGCAAATCAGGCCTGAAGTGCCAACATGTTTTTGCCAGTCCACACTCAGCACAAGCCCTAGTAAAGCTACTATTGCAGTTAAGACATTTTGCCAAACCACACTCACTGAGAGGCCTGAGCAGGCAACACAGAAAGAAGAGCCATTCATACAAGACACGTTTTGCTTTCATAGACAACTGGTACACATAAGAATGGAACAGACAGGGTCTCAAAACATGTTGACACAGCATTTTAAAAATCGGTGTTAACAACCCTGAGTCAACCTCAGTTAATTATCTCTGTTAATTATCTTAATTTCTCAGCAAATATTATTATTGTGTTATTTGCGGAAAATGTAGTGATTTAAACAGCATATGATGTAATAAATTTTATTTCATTTTTATATTTTACTCTATTTTTGTATTTAGTTTAAAGGAGAAGTCCACTTCCAGAACAACAATTTACAGATAATGTACTCACCCTCTTGTCATCCAAGATGTTCATGTCTTTCTTTCTTCAGTCGTAAAGAAATAGTTTTTTGAGGAAAACATTTTAGCATTGTTCTCCATATACATATAATGGACTGATATGGTGCCCCGATTTTGAACTTCCAAAATGCAGTTTAAATGCGGCTTCAAACGATCCCAAATGCGGTTGTAAATGATCCCAGCCGAGTAAGAAGGGTCTTATCTAGCGAAACGATCTGTTATTTTCATAAAAATAATACAATTTATATACTTTCTAATACCAAACGCTCATCTTGTCTTACTCTAACTGAACTGTTTTTTTTTCCGGTTCATGACAGTTAGGGTATGTCAAAAAACTCCCATCTCATGTTCTCCCTCAACTTCAAAATCGTCCTATATCACTGTTTTACCTTTTTTGTTCAGGGTGTTTGATCTTCTTTGCATGTTCACTTTGCAAAGTCTGTGTCGGTACTTCTGCAGTGATGTAGGATGATTTTTAAATGATTTTTGAAGTTGAGGGAGAAAAATATGAAGTTTTTACTGTTATTTTACACATACACTTTTACACATCTCTTTATGCAATATTCAATATATCCATTTGAAAAAACGTATTTATTACATAATTTATTATTATGTGACTGATTGTATGCAGTCCTATTATTAATATTTTCTTAACTCTTTCCTTACACACAAATATTGATCAAGCAGTACTATGTTCTTCTATTGACCTGCTAATTTACAAATAGGTAGTTAGTCACTTGCTATTTGAGAAAAACATGTAATGTGCACTGGCTTTTCAGAATAATAATGCTGTTTACCACATAGAGCAGTATGCCTTTGAAAAAAGGGAAGCAAGGAAGTCATTACAAGAGAGATGAGTATGGCTCAGACAGACTTTGGTGTCTGCAGGGGGTAGAAATTACAAGGACCTGATATGAGCACATGGACATGTTTAAGAAGGTCTTGGTTGCTTTGACAGATGGTCGTGTCAATGCTTGTAAATGATACAGTACATCCCTGTGTCCAGCAATGAATGCTATAATTGGGTCCAGAGACCCTTAGGATCAAAAGCAGGCAGTGGCCACAAATCCTCAGTTTTTTACCTTTTTGTTGTTTTCTAAAAAGATGTCATCCACTTTCCACTGATTTTTGTTGCTTCATATTTAAAAAACCGAGTTGAAACTGTTGTTATTTGAGAAGAAAGAGAGCATACTGACACAGAACAACCTGGGACAGCAGTCAGTTACATTCCTAAAAATCAAATACCTTTTGGTTCCATAAAAGAATTTTAGTAGAAACATTTTAGTAACATTTAAAAAAATTCCACTATAAAAATGATTTGTGCAATGGAAATGTTCCATGAATGTTATAGATCCTTAGATACCAATAAAAAACATTGTTTTCAAGAGTATTTTATAGGTAGGTTTTTATAGGTTTTAAGTAATTTTATAGGTACTATTCCAAATACTTCTCCTCAGAATGAATAATATGTGACCATGGACCAAAAAAACAGTCATAAGGGTCATTTTTTGAAACTGAGATTTATACATCATCTGAAAGCTGAATTAATAAGCTTTCCATTGATGTATGGTTTGTTAGGATAGGATATATGTGGCCTAGATACAACTAATTGAACATCTGGAATCTGAGGGTGCAAAAAAATAAAAATATTGAGAAAAATCACCTTTAAAGTTGTCCAAATGAAGTTCTTAGCAATACCTATTACTAATCAAAAATTAAGTTTTGATATATTTACGGTAGGAAATTTACAAAATATCTTCATGAAACATGATCTTTATTTAATATCCTAATGATTTTTGCCATTAAATAAAAGTCGATCATTTTGACCCATATACAGTGTGTTGTTGGCTATTACTACAAATATACCTGTGCTACTTATGACTGGTTTTGTGGTCAAACATAAGTATGAATAGCATAAGTATGAAATCTTCAGATAAACTAATAAATAATATACAGACAGAATCTAAGAGATCAGTTAACAGATTATGTGAAATGCATCACAGTAAGGATTCCTGTATAATTAATGATTTAGAATGAGACACCTAATGATTTTTCCAGATGATCTCCCCAAACTGTATTCATCTGTTTTGTCTCTAAATCGCAGCAGCCTCTTCGATGGGAAAAAGTCTCCTATTGTCTCATATCTCTGGAAATGATATTAAAGACACTCAGGCCAAGTACTGGAAGCAGAAAGTGCTAGTGTTAGTGTTACCAGCACTCCAGATCTCTCCCTGATGGGGTGTCCTGAAGTATATTTCATGCTGAACAGGAAGCAAATTCCTGCCCCCATCTGTGAGATCATCTACCTTGAACTTTATCTTTGCCCTGATGGAGGAAACCAATCTCTCATTTCCTACAAACCATGTCAGGTGTAGGTAACCTTATCATTCAAGAAACAACAGCCCTAAAAGTCTTATTTCAGGACCGTTAACTCAGCAGTGTAACACTTAATGTTGACTCAAGTACCTCTAGTCTGAATTGAACAGGAAGCTAATTATGCTGGTTAGCTTTGTCTTTGTGCAACATTAGCTGACTAGTTAGATTTGATTGCATAAACATCACATTAATTTCACTGTTTTACAGTTTTACAGTATCTGGGCAACTCGTTTACAGCGCTATAGGCAGCTGGAAAAGTTTTTTATGGAGCCGTACAATGTCTCATACAGTATCAATATTTGAAGTCTCTGAGATTCACAGGGCAAATAAGCTTTACTAAGCTTGCTGCTTAAAGGAATAGTTAACCCAGTGTTTCTATCAAAATTTACTTTTAGCATATAAACTATTATTGAAAGCAGGTGGACCACTATAAATTTAATCCATATGACTTGTGTACTATATCCCAAGTTATCGAAAGTCCTTATTTTTTTACAGCTCAAAATGCCTTGCCTTAGATTTTACATCAGTAATGATGCATGCATGTGTTATGATGATGCATCGTGTTATTGACGTCAAATATGCCACATTTGAATGTACAAGCAAAAATGGTCATACTGTTTTGGAATGTGATGAGGGTAAAAAAATTATGATTTTTTCCCCCTCAGTTTATCCTTTTTAGACCATAGCAGAAAGTCTTGATGTAGATTTTTTTTTCTTTCAAGGGGAAAAAGGGGGTATTAGGCTTAGATGAAGTACTTTCACAATCCTGAGATTTGCCAGACCAGGAGGAACACTCTGCAGTTCAGTGTCCTTTCCAAGATATTAAAAGTAGAACACAGGGGATGCCAGGTTTAGCAGCTAAATCGAGCAGCGCACATTTTGCCAAACAATTTTAGAGTCTAAATAGGGCTGTGAAATTTTAAACAGTCCAATTGCTTTACGTCATGAAACACTTGAGCAAGGGGTGTTGAATTTGATACACTAAGGATGGTACTTCTAAGCGTGGATAAAATTGCACTGTGTGCAATACAGTCTCTTTGCTTTTTGCTGCGTCTACTGGACAAGCCTTCATTCATTGCATGCCAGAGGTGGATAGAATTTGTCTACTACAAACAAATTGTACTGATGCAAGTCGAGCATAAAATTGTGTTTATAAATCAAACAAGTGTTGTAAATCAATGGCATGCAAGGAAACCAAAAAGTTGGAGCAGTGGAATGCAAACTTGTGTTGTTTGTATCCATCAGATGGTGGCATGTGCACATCTCATAGGCGTGGAATGCAACCAGGAGAAAGTTTCTGCTGATGCAATGATCAGCTCAGTGAAAATTTACATTTATTGATCTCTTAATCAGGGGAATCACTATTTTTTTTTTTTTTAAACTAAAATCTAAAAAATAACAGTTGTTGATGTACACCTTAGCTTTGTGCCTTGCTGTTTTTTTTTTTCAGAATCTCACGCCATGAGCATTGCATTTACCTTCTGGCCCTCTTCGGTCATTTTTCACCAAAGAATGTTATATTTTGAAATTAAAAAAATCATAGCTTCATTGGAATCACATTAGCAATGTGAACACAAAAAATAATGAACATGATTTGGATATGTTAAAGGAGAAGTCCACTTCCAGAACAACAATTTACAGATAATTTACTCATCCTCTTGTCATCCAAGATGTTCATGTCTTTCTGTCTTCAGTCGTAAAGAAATTATGTTTTTGAGGAAAACATTTTAGGATTTTTCTCCATATAATGGACTTCATTGGACGCACATCCCAGAGCCTGTGCTACACGAGCTTTTGTGCTTAAAAAGTATACAAATTTTATTTTCCAAAAAAAATGACAGATCGTTTCGCTAGATAAGACCCTTCTTCCTCGGCTGGGATTGTTTAGAGCCCTTTGAAGCTGCATTTAAACTACATTTTGGAAGTTCAAAATCGGGGCACCAGTGAAGTCCATTATATGGAGAAAAATCCTGAAGTGTTTTCCTTAAAAACCATTCTTCACGGTAAGACTGCAACAGAGCAAATTTTGAGTATATGTGAAATAAAATGAATACATGTAAAAAAAATTACAAAAGAGTCTTTCTCCCACTCCCACACGCGCACACACACACATGTTGGGTTTACATGTTTTATGGGGACATTCCATAGGCGTAATGGTTTTTATACTGTACAAACCGTATTTTCTATCGCCCTACACCTACCCTACACCTAAACCTAGCCCTCACAGGAGACTGTGCACACTTTTACTTTCTCAAAAAAACTCATTCTCCATGAATTATAAGCCTGTTTCCTCATGGGGACCTCACAAATGTCCCCACAAGGTTAAAATTTACTGGTATTACTATCCTTGTGGGGACATTTGGTCCCCATAATGTGATGAATACCAGGTGCACCCATGCGTGCAAACACACACACACACACAGACACACACACACATAGATGAACTGAAAAATCCTTTCCATGCTTTCCTTTCTAACAAAATTGTAATGTCTGATTGTAATCATAATGCAAATATTATGAAAAATATTTAAAAATTGAAAAAAATGTAGTCTTTTAGAATGTCTAAATATATTTCTAAATGCAAAACCTAATAAAAAGAAGAAACTATGTCTAAAAAAAAAAACAATGGGCATCAAGAAGTCTCTGTATATATGTACATAGGGAGCTATACAAGAGATTACACTACAGAAGACATTACACAAGTTTTTTTTTTTTTTTAATGCCACCAGAAGGCACAATTTTCAGTAAAAAAAATCATTCTAATTTAATATAAATGTTGCATTCATCGAAAAATAATGACAAAAATAATTAAATACAAAAAATATATATTAATTCCAGTGGGAAAAACATCTAATTAAATTTGTGTAAATATTGCAAAGTATCATAAAATCTCCTCAAAATTCTTAATAATAATCAAAAAATATTATTGAACAAAAATATATTACACTGATTTTCCTGAAAAAAAAAAAAGTTACATTTCAAGGCTTGACCGCGAATAAGGCAAATGTGACCCCTAAAAGAAGAGGGCCAGAGGGTTAAGACAGATGAAACATTTTTAAAAAAAACAAGCACTACCACTATCACATACAGTACTTGACTCCGTCTAGTTTAACTTAAAGGCATCACCCAGTTGCCATAGCCAATCACAATATTAATGTGGCTGTGAGGGACAGACTTACAGTCTTTATAATGGCAGGCACTGTATAACGGTCCTAGATCATGTCATTTTTACAACTTACAACCTTCAAACTGAGTTTTTTGTCTACTAAAAAGTTTGTATTTTTATTTTATTCTTAGAAAGACATTTCATCAGCTAAATAATCGGTAACCCATGTTGTTAAAGAACAGTACAATCTATTGTACTCGTTTTAATTTCTGACTATGAAGTCTCCTTTGTAAATCTCTATATGCTTGAATCTAGTTAATTTTTGTGCTTTTAAGACCAAAGTACACTTCAGTTTTGACACGAGAGGTTAGTGTATCTGTAAAGCTGAATGTGAATCATTTTTGTCCATTGCCTGCACTGTTTCTCTCCAGAAGTTATGACCCATAAAAATCTCATTGCACTAATTTAAACTAGAGTTACATGTATCTCTTAACTCACCTCACATAAGTGCTTGTTGTTGGGAAACGATAGAAATGTTTTTTTGTTTTTTTTTTTTAAAAAATAAAATTCAGATTTAACAAAATATTACAATGTTGCTTGTTCGTAGAGCTGAGCAATTTGGTCAAAATTTAGTTATTATATATCAGTATGGCCAAGTTCATGCAGAACCTTTGCAAGTACAAACAAAGGGAGTTTGGAACCGGCGGTTTTACAGTGATGTATAATTAAGAGTAAATGTGTCTTTCTATTTCTTCCTCAGAATTATGGTGTGGAGACAGATAACTTGAAGAACCTGGTGCTGAAGATGAGAGCTGTGACCAACAGCCTTCACACTGCGACGTCAGAACGAAGAAAGAGCCCTACGTATGAAACCAACACGTCTAGCAAGCTCCCAAATGAATTCCTCTCCTTTGTGGTTGAACTCATTGGAGCCGCCAAAAGCCTCCTGGCATGGCTGGACAGGTACACACGTCCCTATTTATCATTTCTTCACATATTCTATTGCTTATTTCTGTTTTTTAATGGGGACGTATAGCATGTAAAGGGCCAAGGTGTGTTGCACACAGATGATTTATAAGGGGTTTTTACTCTTAAACTCTCCTTAAGGTCATATATTTCACTACAAAGTACAAACTTAGACTTGCATGAGCAGCAATTTTTCCAGACAGGGCAGACAGTTGAAACCAGATACAATCCGCCTTTCTTTCCTAACCCCTCTGTGCACAGCTAACCACATCTTTGTGATGAAGAAGAGATTTTTAAGAGCACAAATCTGTGTTTCAGTTTGATGTGGGACTTTAAAACAATTCAGAAACTGCTAGTAAATTCACAAATAATTACAAGGAAATGACAAGTAACACTGAAATAAACCAGAAATGATGATGTAAAAAGACTAAAATGTAAATCATACTCTAATAGCTGATTAAAGGAGTAGATCACTCCCACAACACTTCCCTTGTCATCCAAGATGTTCATGTCTTTCTTTCTTCAGTCGTAAAGAATTATGTTTTTTGAGGAAAACATTTCAGGATTTTTCTCTATATAATGGACTAATATGGTGCCCTGATTTTGAACTTCCAAAATGCAGTTTAAATGCAGCTTCAAACGATCACAAATGCTGTTGTAAACGATCCCAGCCGATGAAGAAGGGTCTTATCTAGTGAAACGCTTGGTTATTTTCATTAAAATAATACAATTTATATAATTTTTAATGTCAAACGCTCGTCTTCTCTTGCTTTGCCTGAACTTTTTTTCTGGTTCATGACAGTTAGTGTATGTCGAAAAACTCCCATCTCATGTTCTCCCTCAACTTCAAAATCACCCTATATCACTGTTTTACCTTTTTTGTTAAGGGTGTTTGATCTTCTTTGCATGTTCACCTTGCAAAGACTGTGTCAGTACTTCTGCAGTGATGTAGGATGATTTTGAAATGATTTTTGAAGTTGAGGGAGAAAATACGATTGGAGTTTTTCGACATACACTAACTGTCTTGAGCCAGAATACACAGAGTTCAGGGAGAGAAAGACAAGATGAACGTTTGAGATTAAAAAGTATTTAAATTGTATTATTTTAATGAACATAACCAATCGTTTCGCTTCTTCCTTGACTGGGATCGTTTACAACCGCATTTGGGATTGTTTGAAGCCGCATTAAAACTGTATTTTGGAAGTTTTTTGGCACCATATCAGTCCATTATACGGAGAAAAATCCAGAAATGTTTTCCTCAAAAAACAATTTTTTGGCCACAAACCACACAAATGTTTCTTATGCAATTCCAATAGAGCTGACCGGAGACTGTATAACAGAGACAAATATATATATGAAATGGGTCTTGCATTTTTCATAAGGGGATTTTGGTTTGCTATAGCATGTTGTTAAGCTAAGAAATGTATTAATAATTGTAATCAAAATAAAAATCCACATCAAGAAAACCAGAAAGCAACTGCATATAAAACAAAACAAAACAAAACAAAACAAAAAAAACAGAAGAAATATGCTTGGAATTAGTAAGTCTCACTTTGATTTTCAAGTGCTTTACTGTAACCACAATTTTGACACAAATGATGTCGACTTTGAACTCAGAACATTTCTTTAAAGTCTGAGCTACTGTTACTACTGTTATTATTAAGCTTTAACTACATAGTAATTCAGTGATATCTCAAGTTTCATGGTGTGATTGTTATGATCTGTCTCAGAAAAAAAGAAATGGAAACTGACTGCGCTTAATGGTTTCATAGGGAGTTGACATGGTAACATGTTTAATTCCAGCTGCAGTTTTTATGACCACAGACTCAGAAACTCCAGACACACAGTGATGGAAAAAATGGTAAAGTTCTTAGCTATTGTAAGGCCACATCAGAAAACCTTTCACAAGGAGTTTGTTGTCCTGTCCTGGCATTAATGTGAGTGTTGTGAGATCTTTCAACCTTCGTTTCCTCTGTCTGCAGAACTCCATTGACGGGGATCAGTGATTTCACCACCACCAAGAACAAAATCATTCAATTGTGTCTGGAACTGACCACTACAGTACAGCAGGTCAGTACAATGGCCATTTCTTATAGACAAAAATAGTACAGACTTCCTGAACATGCCAACGTTAACCTTCCACGTTTATTTTAAAGCTCTCATGCACTGGAAAGCTGGATTCAGTCCAATCCTGAAGCTAATTATCTAACCATATGTTGTCTTGCAGTGTTTGCTTTGGGGGGTTTACTTCAGACAGTAATAAGCAGACCCCCCAACACATCAGTCATGGGCTCTGAGTTTACAATTTCATTAAACAAGTCAGGATGCACTTTTAAATTTGGCCTCCAGCATTCCTTCATGTTATCTTCCTTGCTTGTGGTTGCGTGATTTTATAGCTGCCATAATCAGAGATGCTTCAAAACAGTTGCAGCAATGGATGGTGTTAGGATGTTGGTTTAATAGACATATACTCTCTCCTGTCACATTCTTGGCTAGTATTTAAATATGTGTGGATGGTTAAATAGTAGGGTACAACGGGGCTAAAGGCACCCCCTAAAAAAATGTTCTTTTCACTGTGCCCAAAGTGTATGATTCCAGAAAAATATATATGTTTGGATTGAACATTAATGGAGCAGCAGATCTTGTGTGAAAATAAATCATACAAGCCGTTTATTTTGTTTAAAAATCTCATAAATGTATGAGGTAGCAAGTGGGGCCTTCTACACTGTAAAAAATAAAAAACACAATTTGTTGAGTCAGCTTAAAATAATTTGTTACTCTGCTGGCTTAAAATTTTAAGTTCAGTCAGTTAAAATAAGTTTAGTCAACTTGAAATGTTAAGTTGTACTAAGTAACAACTTAGATATTTGTGTTTGCTAAACTTAACAGATGGGTAAATAACCCAGCTGCCTTAAAATTTTAAGTTGATTCAACTCAAATATCTAAGTTGTCACTTAGTATAATTTAACATTCAAAGTTGAGTAAACTTTTTTTGAGTTGACTGAACTTAAAATTTGGCAGCCAGGTTACAAATTATTTTAAGTTGATTCAACAAATTGTTTTTTACAGTGTACCCCACACATGAGGTAAAAGGCTCACCAGCATGGGGTAAAAGGCACACAGTATTGATACAAACACTTTAGCTAAAATGTTTTTTTGTTTGTTTTTTTTTAAATAATGTATAAGTTAATACTTGTTCAAAACAGTCACCAAATTCCCCAAATACCATACTTTTACATATTCTTCCGTTATTTAAGAACTGCCGTTTTAATTATCTTAAACAAAACTGAAAGTCATTAAGAAGACCTTTGTCTCAAGATATGTTGAATAATTTTAGCGATTCTCATTTGCTACTTCACTCTACAACATTTTAAAAAACATCAAGATCATGCAAGCACAGAATCAACTTTGCGCTGCTGTCTGTGATCACGTCAAGGATCAGACAATTTTGCACGTGTATGTTGAAAAGCGGATGTTTTGGAAAGTGCTACATCACGTTTTTCTGCCATGTAGTTGTTTAGAGGAGCCTTTTAGGCGCCTTTTACCCCAGGGTGCCTTTAGCCCCGTTCTACCCTATATTTAGTTAAATTTGTTGATATGTAGAGTTTTTGGCATTGAAGGATTGGTCAGTGGCAGTGTTCGGTTTAGTCACGTTGTAGACATTCCAAATTTCCTTCAAGAACTGGTTTTGGTGTTTTCAGACAGTGGTCTAAGATTTATTTTAAGAATTTAAGAGATCTTTGTCATTTTGACAGCCCTAAGAGATTCTTGTTTGGAAAATGGAATATTGTGTAGAATTTCTTGAGTGACTTCATGGCTGGGGTTTCATAGATCTTAACTATGGTAGTATATTTATATGGTAGAGATAAAGTCTTGATTCAAATGACTTAGGGGAAAGATTGAGTGTTTACAATGTTATTTTTGACTGCTTGATTGGCTGGTCTAATGGAAAGAGAGGAATATGGTATGTGGCCTTCTCCGTTTTGACATTTTGGAATTCCATTTAGTTCTTCGAAACCTTTCCCCCCACTGCAGTAAGCGCCAGTCTAATGAAGCATGTTGAAATAATTATACTATAAAAAGTTTGAAATATACTGGAAATGTCATCTTTATTTTGTTCACATTATTAAAGGGCACGGTTTACCAAATTCAAAAAAGTTTTTCTTTGGCAATTTATCAGTGTACTTTTATTGAATCCAGAGAATGCAGCAAAAGTAAACAATTTAATACAACTTAGGCTGATGTGAGTGTTTTAAAAAACACTGACTTAACTTTAAAATAAACATATTATATAATACTTGTAATAAAACCATTGCAAATTTTATATGTTTATTTTTCATAAGTAAATGATTGGAATAAAGGTCAACCAAGAGTCTTTATAGAGTGTAAACTGGAACCAGAGCTAATACGGATCTCGCCTAAGACCAAAATGGTCAGAAACAGCTTGAGTGTATGGAATGGGGGGTCAAGAGTGTCTGGAAGTTTCCAGCCCAGTCAGGAGTTTAATGATGTGGGATAAAATCATTAGATTGCATAGCCTCTTACTGGAGAACAAGAATGTAGCGTGACAAATGCGGTAGGGGTGACAGATTAAAACAACTGCTTAAGACATTTCCCTCTGATTTCCAGTCACGCGGAGCTCCGAAGTAAGAATAGAAATGTACTGCAGATATGAACTATTGTAGTGGACTGAATTTAGGCCCAAGTAACTTAAATTTAAGTGTAACTGAAATTTTAACCTTTTACTCTTGAATCAAATCAAAATATCTACATCAAATATGGCGACACATGATGTTGATTATCGTTGCTGGGTGAAGCAAAATGTCCACAGCAAAGGCTTAGCAACTGTCCAGCAACCTTTGAACATTTAAAAACAATAAACGTGTGTAGATCAGGAGAGGTTCCTTTTCAGTATCAGCTCAGTATATGAAATCTTAGATATCAAATGCCTTTATTGAAGCCGTCTTTCCTTTCTATGCTTAATGCACCAGATGCTGGGTTTCCTTGTCCTCCTCTTCCTCACTTTGGTGTACTCCCATGATGTATTGTGTAATTATCTTGTCTGGGACTGGACATGGAGATGTAATTCAAGGCTGAAAGCTGTTTATTTGAGGCTGGAGGTCATTCACTGTTGTTGTGTCAAGCTCTGTAATTATACAACATTCCTAAATCTGAACTTTTTGTTTTTATTATTCACAGTGCTCTCAATGCTCTGCACTTTTTTTTTTCTTTCTTGCACAGGACTGCACTGTCTATGACATGGAAGAGAAGATTTTGGATGTTGTAAGTATTTTGCTTTTCCAGTACTTTTTTATACTCAAAGTTATTTATTTCTTTCACTTAATTGTGCAATTCATTATAATTGTGCAGAATTAATTATGCATTATTATTATTACAAACAATTATTTCTCTAATATAGTCTAATCTAATCTACAATATGTATTTTAAAAAATGTAAATCGGATGATTTCAGTGCCGACTTTAATGCATTTAAAGGAGAAGTCCACTTCCAAAACAAAGATTCACATATAATGTAGTCACCCCCTTGTCATCCAAGATATTCATGTCTTTCTTTCTTTCTTCAGCCATAAAGAAATATTGTTTTTTGGGGAAAACATTTCAGGATTTTTCTCCATATATTGGACTGATATGGTGCCCCGAGTTTGAACTTCCAAAATGCAGTTTAAATGCAGCTTCAAATGATCCCAAATGTAGTTGCAAACGATTCTAGCCGAGGAAGAAGGGTCTTATCTAGCGAAATGATCAGTTATTTTAATAAAAATAATACAGTTTATATACTTTTTAAGGTCAAATGTTCATCTTTGCAAAGTCTGTGTCGGTACTTCTGCAGCGATATAGGATGATTTTAAATGATTTTTGAAGTTGAGGGAGAAGATACGATTGGAGTTTTTCGACATATCCTAACTGTCTTGAGCCAGAACACACAGAGTTCAGGCAGAGCAAGACAAGACGAGCGTTTGAGATTAAAAAGTATTTAAATTATAAATATAGATTTTTTTTAAAAAATTAAAATAACCGATCGTTTCGCTAGATAAGACCCTTCTTCCTCGGCTGGGATCGTTTACAACTGCATTTGTGATCGTTTGGAGCCACATTTAAACTGCATTTTGGAAGTTCAAACTCGGGGCACCATATCAGTCCATTATTGTTACGAATCTGGTCGGTGTTCCGTGGTCCGCTCACCATCAGAGGTCACTCTCACCCTATCTTCACACACTGACTGTTGCTTTACACCCCGGACTACATCTCCCAGTATCCATCGCGCTGATTGCGTCAGCACCCGTGACCAATCAGCAGCGCTATAAAAGCCCCGGTCTTTCCCCTCGCAAGCGACGGAGTATTGTTGTTGTGTTTCATTGGTTAGCGTTCCTAGTTTCCCTTGTTCTCGTGTTTTCCCGTGTTTAGTTTCCTCGCCTGGCTTCCTCGTCTCGACTGTCTCGCCGCCTGCCTACTGGACTCTTGCTCGTTTGCTTGGATTATTCTCTACGTCTTGCCTGTGATATACCTGTTTGCTTCTGTTTGACCCTGCCTGTACGACCATGTATCTGTCTCGTCCCTTTAATAAAAGCTCGCACATGGATCCGCTCGCCTCCCGCCTCACTCACTCCGTTACAATTATATGGAGAAAAATCCTGAAATGTTTTCCTCAAAAAACATAATTTCTTTACGACTGAAGAAAGAAAGACATGAACATCTTGGATGACAAGGGGGTGAGTACATTATATGTGAATCTTTGTTTTGGAAGTGGACTTCTCCTTTAATTTGATGATAATAAATGAAATGCATTTTTTTTTCTTTGTGTACTTTTATTTCTAAATGCTACAAGCATTTAGTAAAATCTCAAATCTATGTAATAAACAATTTAGGCCAAAAGTAATCTAAAAGTAATCCGAAAGTCAGAACAACTAAAATGTGTAATCAATAGATTACATTACTGACTATAATTTTTGTCATGCATTTTGAAACCAGTGACAGAATATTATTAATATGCCTAGCACTGGAAATAAAAACTCTGATATGTGAGCATGTGTGACCCTGGACCACAAAACCAGTCATAAGGGTCATTGTTTTTGAAATTAAGATTTCTACCTGATCTGAAACCTGAATAAATAAGCTTTCTATTGATGTAGGGTTTGTTAGGATAGGAATATATTTGAAAATCTGGAATCTGAGGGTGCAAAAAAATCTTGTGAAAGTCTTGAGAAAATCTCCTGTTAATGAAAAAGAAGTTCTTAGCAATGCATATTACTAATCAAATACTAAGTTTTGATAGATTTATAGAAGGAAATCAAAAAATATCTTAATGTAATATGATCTTTACTTAATACCCAAATGATTTTTGGTGTAAAAAAAGAAACAAAAGAACTATTAATTTAGACCCATACAATGTATTTTTGGCTTTTGCTACAAATATACATGAGCTACTTAAGACTGGTTTCGTGGTTCAGGGTCACATATGCAGTCATACATGCATAGTACTGGGCATTAGGCAGGGTGAAGGAAGTTTGGAATTTACATGCAAGCACATGTAAGCATAATGGGTTGACAAAATCACAAACACAAAGCATGATTGGGTTGGGTCCTATTATTTTTTCCTTTACTGTAAATCAACCACAACAGAAAAAAGGCAGCCTATTCATAGGAATTTTATAGTGTAAATGGTCCGTTTGCAATACAAGACAAATGTAGATGATTTGTGTCTTATGTTATGTTGCACACTAGCTCTTTATATAGAAAATAAGAAGTGCTACTCATCAAGACCACCTGGCTAAACTTCATTCAGCTTTTCAGATTACAACCTAGGTTTAATGTTAAAACAAACAATTCTAGCAGTGTCTCATTCATAAATCAAAATAAACCATGGGGGCTTGCTGTTCTCTCCATCCCGAACGTTACTGTTCGTTTTGTTTACACTCCTGTTCTTGTGCACTGAGCGGAAAATTAAATCAAAGCTCAGATAGCATTCAGTTTGCTTATGCAAGCTCCACGGTTTGTTGGACTTCACTTATGTGCTTGGCTTCTGTGGATTATTGTGGAATTTTAAAGTAAACCTAATGAATCTGTCTTTCCAGGCTTAAATTAAAGATTGCATTAGATCAGATTAAAATAAGTGCTTATGCATTACTGGTACAATCAACATGTTAGTTCAGTAAACTCTGGAAAACCACCTTTGATCATGCGTTTTATTTATATTTATTCAAAGCATTGCTTTGGGATGCTTAAAACAAGCTTGCATCAGCAGAAATACTGTATACTCCAACAGTCTACCACTGTTAATAATGACAGGTTGTAATTGGGTGGTTTGGGAGTGTAAAGTGGAGAATGGAGGGTTTTGGAGGAGGAAGGGAGTTCCCGTAGTTTTAAAAAATTGTTCATAACTGAAAAATCAGATAATAGCTTTTATCCCAACTCCTTCCACTTGGCTGCTGTAATCTTCTGCCTTCACCTGATACTATGCCATGGGGCAAATATGGAGATCAACCCTTAGATGTAAACACACAGGATATGTATGAATTTGTAATGCATAGCAAGGTTACACTTCATTTGGACAGTTCGCTTTAGACAGTCTGCTAATTATAAGTCAACCTTTAGGGTAAGAGATAGGTTTGGTAGAATAAGTTGATAACGTACAGTACTGTGCAAAAGTCTTAGGCCACTAGTATTTTCATCAGCTAAAAAATGGTTTAAAGTCAGTTAAAGTCGGTCTTTTGCTGTAGTGTGTCAGTAGGAAATATCAGATTACATTTCCAAACATTCATTTTGCCATTAATTATAATAATCCAGTGAGATTTTTGTGTGGAGCACAGGCTGTTGTCAGACTCCTTGTGCAAACAGAGATGTGATCTCTCCATCATTCAATCCAGTCTGTCTTAAGAAACAGAAAAAACGGAGACAGACTAAATCCAGAAGAACTGTGGCAACATCTCCAAGATGCCTTAAGAGACCTATACCTACAAAGCTACAGTACTGTTACATTTTTTAGGCGGTTAGGCACATAAAATGAGGATGCTGTCAAAAATAATGTCATAAATAGATTTTCTTTATCAAAGAACTTCTATTAACTAAAATAAATAAGCATTTGATGTGACCATCCTTTGCGTTTAAAGCAGCTTTTGCCCTATGTGCACTTGTGCATAGTTTTTCAGGTAGCTTTGCAGGTAGGTTACTTGAAACATCTTGGAGACGTTGCCACAGTTCTTCTGGATTTACTCTGTTTCAGTTTGTTCTGTTTCTTCATGTCATTCCAGGAAGACTGGATGATGATGAGATCAGATCTCTGTCTGGAGCACTGGCTGTTGTCAGACTCCTTGTGCAAACAAAAATCTCACTAGATTATTACAATTAATGGCAAACAGAATGTTTGGAAATGTAAACCAATATTTTTTACTGACACACTACAGCAAAAGATAGAAATAACTAACTTTAAACCTTTTTTTAGCTGGTGAAAATACTAGTGGCCTAAAACTTTTGCAGAGTACTGTACTTGCAATAGTAAGTGGAATGTCTGCTGGGAAAACAGAAATAAAATATAGTATTAACAGATGTTAAGCAGACAGTCTGCTAATACGCAAATGACAGCTAGTTGACGTGTAAAGTGGACTATCCAAATAAAGTGTTAACCATAACTGTTTTGAAGTGCACAGAGAACATCTCAGGTGACACAATTAGAATGTGCAGCTCAATCATCCAACATTATTTTTCTAAACACTGCTTTCTTCTAAATTGCAGTCAAAGGTCTTGAACAGTATTTGTGACCAAACTGTGAGAACCACCTCTGATCCTCTCATGAGCCAGTCAGCATGTCTGGAGGAAGTTCAGCTGACCAACATCAAACCAGGAGAGGGATTGGTGAGAATTATTATTTATAATTATTCTTTATATTCATATTGAATTTCTCCACTGGGAAAGAATCTAAAAAATGGAAATTCTTTCAACATTTATTTACACTTATGCCACTTAAACCCCATTTTATATTCTTCCATTGAACACAAAAGGTGAATTTTAAATGAATTTAATAGGGGTTGGGCATTTTTGTCAATTTTATGTTTTAAGATCAGTAAGATCAATTTTATGTTTTATAGATCAGTAAAATTATCATGTAAGCTCCAATTCGTTGAATTGCATTGAAATTCTTCAGAATGTTTACTTTAAAAGGAAATCACAAGGTTTGTGTTCCATGGAATAAAAAAGGTTATAAGGGTGTGGAATGACATTAGGATGAGTAAATGATGACAAAATTTACATCCTTTGGGAGTATAACTTCTGTAAGGTTTCTAAGCTGGTTTTTGGAACTTGATAGCAGATTTTTTTGCTGGTCTAAGATGGTCTACCAGCCTTAAATAAGATGGTGTTACTGGTTGACCTCAGCCCCAGTGATTACAAGTGAATAGCTTGGACCTTCTACGTCAACACGTTCTCACTCCCAACTCCTTACATATTGACGCTTGGTCAGGATTCCTTGGCGTCGCGTTTTGATGCTCAGGGTACCCCTTTACCGTCACTTTTAGACACACAGGGTCCTCCATTGCTTTCAGTTGTTTGTCTTAACTTAATGGTTTGCATGCATTTGTAAAAATTGAAATTATTTGGTATAAATGTATACTTTCATTGGAGCACCTAACCCCACCCTTACCCTAAACCTACCCACTTCTGAACAATATAAAGCATGCAACAGGCAAACATAAATACAGTCACAGGTATTTATTGCAAAAACTGACCATAAACAAGCAGTATAAAAGCATTACAAACAAGTCCTGTTGCATTCCGAGTCTTCTGAAGCCATAGGATATCCTTATGCGAATAACAGAAGGTTTCAATCGCTGAAAATGATCCCGCTCCCATCTCGTTCAATAAGATACTCCCAAACATTAGCATGATGCAATTGGTCATGAGACACATAAGAGCCAATAGCATTTCACAACCAGTGCTTGCTTCTTCTGGCGGCATTTTTTGAATTCGCGCACAGACAGACTGCAGCAGCACACAGGATGGCGGACGGAGACGGCGATCGCGTCTATTCGACGATCAATCGTTTTGCTTTAGAACCCTTGGAATATTAATACATTTTTTTGAATAAATTATGAATATAGTTGTATCTGCCTGTTATATCTTGTGTTTTGTTGACAAATGGTTAGGTTTAGGGGCAGGTGTTGGGTTAAATGTGTAAATAGTGTAATATAAATGAAACTGTTTTAACTGTTTGGATTGAAAAAAATCACACACCAACATATATGCAATAATAGCAATATTATTACCCAAAATATAATTTAATCATGACAATAAAATTCCCAGTGCCTTTTGCATCAGCACATTGACACCAAGGGTTTCTTATGTAAAGTACTGGAGGACCCTACACATCGAAAATGACGCTAAAGGGGTACCCTGAGCGTCAAGAAGTGACGCCAAAGGGGTCCTGACCAAACGTCAATATGTGAGGAGTTGGGAGTGAGAACATGTTGTCTACGTTAAACCAGCCTCTGATTGAAAACTAAATCAGCACATAGAATATGAATCTGACATATATTTTCTATGTATGGCTGCAGGTTCCTGTCTGCCAACTGTATAGTCTGCTTGCTCTCCTTCTCTGTTGTTTACATGATTATTCTTTCTGTCTTCCTGTTACTCAGGGCATGTACATAAAATCCACCTACGATGGGCTTCATGTCATCACTGGCACCACTGAACATGTGAGTAAGAGCTCCAGTGACGAAAGCCTTTGATTCATCACATTTCGCTTTTTGATGCCAATGGCTGAGATAAATTTAGCCTCTGTGTGCACGTCGTGTTCGGTCTAAATGAACAAATAATGGATAGTAGATGGGGTTTCTTAGTTTACAGACTGAACAGTGTTTGTAAGGGCTACAGATGTCCGGTTTGCTCATTTTTTTTATCCACCCTTTTTCTTCGTGTAAAAGCAGGCGTAGCATTTGTCAGTGTTATGGGTCTCATCCACGTCTAGCTGTTTTTGGCCGCACAGAACAACTTGTTTTGATGCTTGATAATGCAAAATGGTGTGTCTTACCACATTAATGTATTATCTTAATTATGAACATACTGGTTTGTAGTGCAAACAGTTTTACCGTTTACTGCACATTGTTATTCTTATTGTTATTTCCCTATAGCGGTTAATGAACCATAAATCTCACCCATAGGCTTACTTCCGTGTTAAAGAAAAAAGGGGATATTTAGACTGCATTCGCATGTAATGCATGAAGCTTTACAAAATGTAAAATCATTAAAAAAAGAATAAACAAATAAATAATTAAAATGATAAAAAATACACTTATTAAATTATTTTTAAAAAAGAATTAATAACATTTAAAATAAGATACTTTACTTATGTTGAACAACAGCACTCTTGCTTGTGATTTTGCTTAATCATCGTCAGTCGTCAGATTTGGTGTTTGTCACATTTTCTGTTACATTTTGAGAACATTGTTAAAGACCATTCTATTATTGTTAGACATTCTATTAATGTTTGTTTGTTACTTTGAGAGAATCTTGCTAGAACATTTAGAGAATGTTCCCTGTTAGCTGGGCCTGACCTTTTGTGACCTGTTTAAACTTGTTTAAAGAGAGTTTTGCTAATGCTAATTCAATCATATTCTGTCAAGCAGAGCGGAAGGATTTGTATTCCCAGGCGCTTTGAACAGGTTAATTAATTGGTCTTTAGTCAGTTTTAAACAAAAGATAGTCTAGACAATGATGTTAAAATCACACCAAACTTCTCTACATTCCCACAAGTCAAGTGATGATTCATCCACCTTGAACCAGTTGATGATTAATTACAGTTTGTTAATCACATTTGCTTGTAATATTGTTTATTTTTCAATAAATAATATATTTAAAAAACAAAAAAAAAAAAAATATTTAAGCTGTATTACAATTACTGCTGTTGCACTGAATTTTAGGCTGTGCTTCAGCCATAAGTACATGGCTGCAATTAATAATAGCCATTCTCATAGTCAGTCCAACAGTCCAACTTTTATATGACAGGTCTTTGAATAAGAATTTAATAGCAAGTAACTTATGCTTTAGATCAAAGTGTACCAGTATGTGTTTTTTCCACCAATTAAAATTATGCAAAAGAATCTCAAGATACACCAAAGGCATGACTGATATGGAGAAAAAGAGTTCTTTTACCTTTTTGATGGCGAGGAGAAGCGTCATGGCTATATAATGATGCAGGGACATGAAACTTGCAGTTAAGTCAGTGACTTATGCTGATTCAGAGTTCTATCAGTTCATTTAGTGAAAGATTCATCAGAAAGGTCAGGCTGATTCACACTGGTAACTCTTCAGTTCATGAGCTTTTTGAACAATTCATTAACTCTCTGGTAGGCTATTCATTATTTGGCAGTCACACTCCTGTTGTTCGCAGTCGAAACTGACTGAAGAGCAAAATTGTATAATCATTTTTATTTTAATTAAATTAATATACTGTATTTAAAGGGGTGATCGGATGCTAAGTTCACTTTTTCATGTTGTTTGAACATTAATGTGTGTTGGCAGTGTATGTACACATCTACCCTATAATGATAAAAATCCATGCAGTGGTTTTTAATTAATCTGTAAAAATAATATCCCCTTTTTCAAATCGAGCCGTTCTCAGATGCCTGTTGTTGTGCCGTCACATCCACAGAGGCTGCTCCCACAATAGTTGATTGACATGAGCCTCTTTGTTTCGATGCCAGAGCAGGGATGTAAGTTAGACAAGAATATCTCAGATTGAGTGATTGAGGTGTTGTGTTGCTGGATGTAATAATGAATGTAGTTGTCGTCATTTACTCCTGACATCTGAGCCGTTGAAGATGCAGTGGATTACGTTTGTTTGTGAAGGGAATGCGCCTCCCGATCTACATATATCCGTCTATGTTCGCGCGAATCATTCATGATCCAGCTTCACTTACAGCAGAAGTGAGTAAGTGTTTTTTTATGAATCTTTGCGATCACCTTTCCTTATAACGTGGTAGTTAGGAAGTTTAGCGGCTAAACGCTGCTAAACGCGGCTAAAGTAAACAAGAACGTCATTCCACAGAGAGAAGAGAGGGGCGGGGTGAGCAGAGCTCATTTGCATTTAACTTAGAATGAGATGATTTTTGCAGAGCTGATTTTGACAAGGTAAAAAGGGTGTTGTTTTACAAAACCATTGAGAATTTTTAATCAAAGTATATTAGAGACTTTTCATTAAGACCCTAAAGAATCATATCAACTTGTGGAAAATGGGCATCCGATGACCCCTTTAACTTTTTTTTTTTTTTTTTCTCTTTTATATATTTGGTATTTTGAGGGGATTTCATGTTAACAAAAGTGTATATGACTGTAGAGCAAGGATGAACAGTAACATAAAGTTAAAAAATAAAAAAATCATAGCATGTATATCATGTACATGCTATTTTAGTTTTAATTTCATGTTTTGGTTTATTTGCATTTTACATATGTAGTGATGCTGTTGCTTTGTATTTTTATGTTTGTGGTGATGCATGTTTCTAAATCCACAGCATGTATTTAACACATTTTCTTGGCACTTTAAATGTAGATTTGATTTATTAGTTGTAAAGTCAATTTTACAAATTTTTCTTTAAGCATTCTTTTTTGTATTTAATTATGTATATATTTAGTGAGAGAGGCTGGGACTTTGGGACTTTGACAGAACCAAAAATATTTCAAGAAAACAAATACTCATAGAGTTTCCCCTCTAGTCCCCAGCAGATATGACACACAAGATCCACGCTGGAGATGAAGTCATCCAAGTCAACCAGCAGACAGTTGTAAGTATTTCTGCACACAAGTTCTTTGTAATGTACAGTGGTACACTAGTTGTATGCTTTCAATTAAACTAAACCCTTTCATCTATACATTTTGGTATTGAATTGAATATGTGTGTTTGAATCAATTTCTCGCAGTGCATCCTGGATTTGGCATATTTGAAAAGGATTCATGCAGTGCTGCCTCAGATTTTGTTTTAAACCATGTTCACTGCGGGAGCATAATCTGAAGAGCCTGTGTCTGTATTAACAGAATGCATGTGGGTAGTACTTACTGTAAGGGCTTGTGCTTGTTTGCTCCAGGTGGGTTGGCAGCTGAAGAACCTCGTGGCCAAGCTGAGAGAGGACCCTAAAAGTGTGGTGCTTCTTCTAAAGAAAAGGCCCACAGGAACCTCAGGATTTACCCCGGCACCTCTCAAAAACATGCGCTGGAAACCGCCCGTGCCTCAGGTGTGTCACTTACAACAGTCATCAACTGAGGTGAACTGAATTGCTATTGTTTAGACACTAATGTTCTTTGAAAGAATTTCCACAGAAAGCTGATTTCTCCTTTGGAAACACCTGCGTAATTACATCCTTGAGAATTGAACATTACTGATCCCCACTTTAGTGTACTAGGTCTAAATCTCAAGTGCTGTATATCGAACATTCACATGAATTATTCATTGACCCCAAAAAGTATTTTGACATTTTGGAGTCTCACAAATGTCTAAAATTGATTCAACAGTAAATCTGTGTGTTTGTTTTCATCATTTTGTGTTATATAAATACTGTTGCAATAACAGATTGATTTAATTGTGTCACTCTATTTAGTGATATTTGCCTTTTATTTGTGGAGAGATGTTTTAAAAAGGTGAATGAAGTACAAATGGTTTTCCTTATGTTCTACAGAGCGCCACATCTCCTAGTAAGAGTCAGTCAGACAATTCTGCCAACCTCTCCAGTAGGAAGGACAAACCAGCCATACTGGACCTGTACATCCCTCCACCTCCAGCAGTGCCTTACACACCACGGTGAGACTGCATGCTGTTGTCACCAAAAAAACCTCATCTTTTGCGAACTGTTCCTTTAAACATGATCCTATACAGAACAACAATTCACAAATACTTTACTCACCCCCTTGTCATCCAAGATGTTCAGGTCTTTCTGTCTTCAGTCGTGAAGAAATAATGTTTTTTGAGGAAAACATTTCATCCAAGATGTAGTTTAAATGCAGCTTCAAAGGGCTCTAAACGATCCCAGCCGAGGAAGAAGGGCGTTATCCAGCGAAACGATTGGTCTTTTTTTTTTAGGAAAATAAAAATTTGTATACTTTTTAAGCACAAAAGCTCGTGTAGCACAGGCTCTGGGATGCGCGCTCACGTACTATTGAATCACGTCAAAAGGTCACGCGGAACATAGGCAGAACCACAGATCCAGTGTTTACAAAGCGAATGCGCAAAGATTATGGAAGTGCAAGTAAGTCAAACGCTGTTTACAAACAAAAAGGTGCAACGATGTCGGACGATTCTGAAGTTGTAGGAGAAAATAAGATGGAGTTTTTCGACATACTCTACCTTTTTGAGCCAAAGTACACAGACGATGAGCTTAGATGTGATTCGTAGTAACGTTAGTGATGGGAAGTTCGGATCATTTTACAGACTCTGACCTTTGAGTCTCGTTCAGCAAAATGAACAAATCTTTTTTCGAGTTGTTTCGTTCATTTTAGCAAAATCAGCATAACGTGACAGCCCCATAAGATGAACGAATGACACGAAAAACCCATAGACTCGAAACAGGTGAACTAATTCCAGTACAGAACCTAATAGGATGTTGCGCATGCGCAACTGAACAAATCACTCTCCAAGACGACTCGTTCTTCCCGAGTCACATTAAAGATTTGTTCAAAAATGACCAGTAGACGTGCATTCCAGAGCCTGTGCTACACGAGCTTTTGTGCTTAAAAAGTATACAAATTTTCATTTTTCGAAAATAATGACTGATCGTTTCGCTAGATAAGACCCTTCTTCCTCGGCTGGGATCGTTTAGAGCCTTTGAAGCTGCATTTAAACTACATTTTGGAAATTCAAATTCGGGGCACCAATGAAGTCCATTATATGCAGAAAAATCCTGAAATGTTTTCCTCAAAAAACATAATTTCTTTACGACTGAAGACAGAAAGACATGAACATCTTGGTTGACAAGGGGGTGAGTAAATTATTTCCCACAAAGAGTCTAAATGCACCTGGATATCGAAAAAAGTCTGTAAAGAGAAACTCCTTCAGTGGCTGAAGCATCATGATAGCAATATTTTGATTTTTTTATAATTTAATATTTAAACTCTTTGTGGAGAAAATCGGTGGTACAGCATTTGGTTCAAGCCTACACTCTTATCCATTGCCATTTGTAAGCTCTTTCAGTAGCTGTGGTCATCGTATCTATGCTGTCCTCGCAACTACATTGTTATGAAGAACTTAGATAGCTATCTAACAAATGCACACAAAGCAGTTTATGATTTCCAGAATGTTTACTTTTGTGACAGCTCGTTTCCTTTTCATTTGTAAAACTGAAATACAATCAACAAGAAATGAAATTACAAATTGTACATTAATTCCTTCAATATACATACATTCATGGCCAAAAATATCGGCACCCTTGCAATTCTGTCAGAAAATGCAACACTTGTTCCAATTGCAAATGTTTTGGTATTCAAATGCTTATTGTTTTTGTTTGCACTGCAACAACACAAAAAAAACGAGAAGAAAAGTCAAACTTGATAAAATTTCACACAGAACTCAAAAATGGACTGGACAAAATTATTGGCACCTTGTCAAAATTGTAAGAAATAATTGCTTTTCAAGCATGTGATGCTCCTGTAATTTGTATTTAGACACACCTGTGGCAAGTAACAGCTGTGGGCAATATAGTAATCACACTTGCCACCAGTTAAAATGGAGAAAAGTTGACTCTTTGTGTCTTTGTGTTTTGCCTTTGTGTTGTGTGTCACACTAAGCATAGAGAAAAGAAAGATTTGAGAGAAAAAATTGTGGAAAAACATGGACAATCTCAAGGCTACAAGTCCATCTCCAGAGATCTCAATGTTCCTGTGTCCACTGTGCGCAATATCATCAAGAGGTTTACAGCCCATGGCACTGTAGCTAACCTCCCTGGATGTGGACAGAAGAGCAACGAAGGATTGTTTGAATGGTGGATAAAAAAATCCAGATTAACTTCCAAACAAATTCAAGCTGATCTGCAGACACAGGGTACAACAGTGTCAGCTCACACTATCCGTCACCATCTGAATGAAAAGGGACGCTGTGGTAGGAGACCCAGGGGGACACCACTGCTGACACAAAGGCATAAAAAAGCAAGACTGGAGTTTGCCAAAACTTATGAGACAAAACCACAATCCTTCTCGAGAACGTACTGTGGACAGATGAGACAAAAGTAGAGCTTTTTGGTAAAGGACATCATGGCACTGTTTACAGAAACAGAAATGAGGCCTCCAAAGAAAAGAACACAGTCCCTACAGTCAAACATGGTGGAGGTTCAAAGATGTTTTGGGGTTGCTTTGCTGCTTCTGGCACTGGATGCCTTGACTGTGTGAACGGTATCATGAAATCTGATGATTACCAAAGTCAGAAAGCTGCATCTCCACCGGAGGTCATGGGTCTTCCAGCAGGACAATGACCCAAAACACACTTCAAAAAGCACTCAGAAATGGTTACAAACAAAGCGCTGGAGAGTTCTGAACACCTGTGGAGAGATCTCAAAACAGCAGTTGGGAGAAGGCATCTTTCAAATCTGAATGATCTGGAGCAGTTTGCAAAAGAAGAGAATGAGAAACTCATTCATGGTTACAGGAAGCAATTGATTTCAGTTATTTTTTCCAAAGGGGGTGCTACCAAATATTAAGTTAAGGGTGCCAACAATTTTGTCCAATGCATTTTTTGGGTTGCATGTGGAATTGTATCAGATTTTACTTTTCTTCTCTGTTTTGTTGTGTTGTTCCAATGCAAAATAAAATAAAATAAAATAAACATGTGAGTACTAAACCATTTGCAACCACATCAATTTTCTGAGAGAAGGGTTGCATTTTCTGACAGAATTGCAAGGGTGTCAATATTTTTGGCCGTGACTGTATGAATATGAACACGTACAGTCTGCATGTACGTATACTGTACATGGGATGGAAAACTTGCTCCCATTATCAAATTATATCGATCACAATCTTCACCTTTAAGAAGTAACATTGTCTTAGCACATAGCGCTCTTACAGACTGATTAAAAATACTCAATAACTTACAAGCATATGTTTTTCCAAGGCAATGACTGTTCGCACGCTGAACTGAAACCGTTGCTGCACTTAGCCTGTTACCAAACTAAATAAACTGCGTATTTACAGCAGAATAATAAAACTGCAATATTGAAAATGGCCTGTAGGTGTCAGACTCAGACACACACCATGACCAGACAATGGGCAGAACAGTATCAGTATTTTATTTCCGAGTTGTGTTGCGGTAGAAATAGCGTTGCTCAGTGTCAGTAGCTCACTGAGTGCAACTGTTCTATGTAATCAAAAAAATGGCGCCCCCCATAGTCCAAAATATGTGTATACCATGTGGATTTTTTAAATAACGTTATTTACATTATATTAGGCTATACAAGTCTTAATACCCAGGGTTCCCTTTAATTATTCCTGTTGGTTTAATTAGCTTTTGTCCTCTGTTACAGGGAAGTACGGAACAGCTCATACACCAACCTTAATGCTAGATCTAAAGGCTCAGAGTCACCAAACTCCTTTCTGGACCTGGAGAGTCACCGGCGCTTCACCATTGGGGACTATGACAAACTTTCTGTTCAACCACTTGAGGTCAACGTACAGATGCGTCCAAGAGGAAGATCCTCATCACAAGGTCATTATTTCAGAAAAAAATCAGATTTCAGATTCACATTCATCCATTTTTTAACTATTTCTTTGTTCTCTTGTACAGTATGTTTACATGGAGTGTGACTGTAATTGTCTGTTTTATATGAATGGTACACACAGGGAAACAACGACCTCTGTCAATGCCTTCGGATACGTGTTTGAGCGCGGCAGACCTGTATGCAAAGCCCTTGACACAGGGACGGAAAGGTACATAACGCATTTACAAAAGTGTCACATTAACCAATCCAGTTTAACCACTTCAGAGGCCTCCGAGACACAGAATTGTCATGTTTTTCACAGAAATATGAAGCAGCAATAAGCTGTTTTCAACACTGCTAATAAAAAATGTTTCTTCAGCAGAAAATCAACATATTAGAATGATTTCTGAAGGATCACGTGATGCTAAAGACTGGAGTCATGATGCTGAAAATTCAGCTTTGCATCACAATATAAATTACTTTTAAAAATATGTTCAAACAGAAAACGGTTATTTGAAATAATAGTAGTTCATCAGCCTAGAAAAACAGTCCACTTTTACATAACATATGGTTGCTGGAACATGAATTTGTTCTAGGGATTTTAAAACATCTGTAATTACATGCATCTTTTAATCTTCTGGTCTAGGTGAAGACCTTCTGTACAGATACCTGAGCAACGAACGTATACCAACTATCGCTGAGGAGGCCCCGGGCCCAGGCTCGTCTTACAAATTCACAGCCGAAAGACCCGCTTATAGGATCGACTACTCGCGGAACAGCCGATTCCTTGTCAGTGCGGATCTACACAACAGCGCCACCATACCTTATCAAGAGGATTTAGTCAAAAAGACCCCCATGACATCCACCCCCAAACGGCCCCCCGCGGAGTCCTCGCTACTGGTCAGTTGGATCACACGGCTTAAGCTATTGACTCACTAATGTCAGCTTGCCTTCACCCTTTGTCCAGCTGTGTGCGGTGACTCTTTTCTCATGTACTTTTTCATGCTTTTACTCTCCTTCTCTCGGGATATTTCTTTGTGCCTCTTCTTTGTCTGCATCACCACTTGACTAGACTGCCTAGAATGTGTCTAAATGACTAGAATTTAACCTCAGAAATGTATGTTTGGAAACATGTGGGGAAAAGTGAGATACATTATCTCTACTTAACTGAGTTGTCTTTTCAGAAATAACGAGTTGTACACCACAGTATTACTTTGTGTATTAAGAAAACCACTTGAAAATGTATACCTACCTCAGCTGTTTCCACAGTGGAATCTTTGAAATTCAAAATGTTTATGTAACAGTAGTACGTACTTTATGGTTTGGAAAAAACATTTCCAGTTGTTTTTCCCATTCCTGCTAAACCCCATGTCTTTCCGAACAGTTTAGTCAACTAATTTCTAATTAGAGAAACAAATGCATTCTGTTGTTTCTCTTGTCTTTTTGCCTTGGATGTATAACCTTCAACTGATGTAATTTGAGGGTTCAGCAAACCTTTTTTTCAAGTTTCATCATGGTTAAATTGTATTGTTTTCCTTATGTGTTGAGAGTATAAATTATTTTTTTTTCTTTTTGTTGCTACATTGCACCAAAGGAAAAATCCATTTTTGGTCTTTTACATTTGTGGTATTGTGCTTTGCATTACATTACATAGTTATATTAACAGGAATATTTTTTCTAAATGGTTACTGCATTTTGAAAACTTTCATTGTTTTTCCCCCTTGTTCTTTTTCTTTTCTTATTTTTCTTCAAAGGAATAGTTTACTCAAAATATAATTCTGACATAGTTTACTCACCCTGTGTCATTCCAAATCTGTGATATTTCTTTCTTTCATGGTATACAAAAGGAACTTAGGTAGCTTTTTAGCCATTGCTGATGTCAAACCATTTTTGCTGAGGAAACATGGTAACCAGGTCCACAGTGTTGCTCTGGACCAGCGATGTTAAAGGGGTCCTATTATGCTCTTTTACAAAGTCTTGATTTTGTTTTGGGGGTGTAGTAGAACATGCTCTCATGCTTGGTGGTTCAAAAAATGCATTATTGTATAATTATATAACACCTTTCTCCCCTGCCTTGTACAAATGGCTCAGTTAGTTCCGGGTTTAATGAAGGCCCGCCTTCCAAAAAACGAAATGTGTTGTGATTGGTTAGCTGTCCCACTGCGTTGCGATTGGCGAACAGCTTAAGCAGTGTTTCAGTACTGCCACGCCCCTTGCCAAAGCAGCAGGTTTGGTCTCCTCCGTAATAGTTAAGGATATATTAAGGTATAGCTGACACTACAGTAGTGTTGGGTACCATCGTCAGCCTGCGAGATCGGCCATACATGATATTATCGTGCTAATTTATTAAATTATTTACATACTTGGTTTCATTGCCCGAAACCAGCTCCAGCATAAGGCTGAAAGCAGCCTAATGTTTTTAATATGACTGATAATATGACTTTATTATTCTATTTAACATGAAAACAACTGAAAAAAAAAAAACATTGTAAGTTACTAATTATAATGCTTACATTTCCTTAGTTATAAGGGAAGGTATCTACACCATATGATGAATAAATCTCTTACCACACACTGCACACGTCTGCAGTGTGTTACGCTCCAACACGGCCACCAGAGATGATCGTCACTCTAATCAATGCTTGTGTTTATACCAGCCGTGCTTGGGCATGTGTTTCGACCCCCTATACTGCACACGTCCGCGGTGCTTTATGGCTCCGACATGGCCATCAGAGCAGATCGCAGCCACTCTAATCAATGCTTGTGTTTATACCAGCCGCCCCGTGGTTCGTTGAAGCATCCCAGAAGCGGCTCTCCGTGCTGCATCACTGAAGTTAGGCTAATCCCCCACCTCATCCCTACCCACCCCCCAACCATTTGAATTTCTGTAGGCAGCATTTATTTTAATGATATTCAAATGGGCTGTGTTGTGACATCACAGTGCCCAGAAAGAAACACTGTAGTCGTTCGTTGTAGTTCTTGAAAAGG
Organism: Labeo catla; assembly: GCA_012976165.1. Taxonomy (NCBI): domain Eukaryota; kingdom Metazoa; phylum Chordata; class Actinopteri; order Cypriniformes; family Cyprinidae; genus Labeo; species Labeo catla. The sequence goes on from VONZ01000100.1 coordinate 1,402,080, forward strand.
GATTTTTAAAAAATTAAATCTCTTCTTTTGGAGTGGACTTTGAGATTTGTAACTTTGTAGGTCTTTTTTTATGCCCAAACATACACACCACACACTGACTAAAATTCAAAAAGTGAAAAAGCATAATAGGACTCCTTTAAATTAGGATGAGAGAATTATCTAAATAAATAGAAACAAATAAGATTAAACACTATAAATCACACATTTTTCACAGTTAAACAGCAATATCAACTGTTTTGATTTTGTTTTCATTGAATGCTGGGTTTTATATGAGTGTTTTGCCATATCTGGATTATGCAGTAAGGATTATGCTGTATTAACTATTAATCTAAGCTATTTTTCTTCACGTGAGCTCTTTTGTACCACACTTACATTTTGTACCACATTAGTTGCTTCTGTCCATTAAAGCTGCTATTCCAGATGTTTTTGTATTGTCTTCATTGAATTATCTAGTTATCTTTATTTTAAAAAGATGCATCAAAATTACTAACAGGTAATATTTTGACTACATTGACTACAGATTGTAAAACTCTGTAGAAAAGAGGATCAAGAGAAAGTCTTTGATTTGTATGTAGAGATGCATGAGGTAAAATAGTATCATCAGTGTTTATTAAATCACACAGAATTACACCGTAAGAACTGTGTGGCATGGTACAACTTATGGTACGTTTTAAGTAAAAGTAAAATACCTTCAGAAAGTAATCAATAATTAGCAATGATTGTTCCTTCTGAAGGCAGCTTTATGGCTTTGTGTTTTTAAACCCAGTACGAACTGTGAGATCCAAACACTTTCAATTACTTCACAAAACTAGAGAGTATTCTCTGTTCCTTTCCTTTTCCATTAAGGTTTTACAGACTGTTTCTGTGTTCTGTCTATCAATGCAAATTTCCCTAGTAATTTCACTTAATATTTCATTCATACTGACCTCTTCAATATTCCCACATTTGCTGCTTTGCCCTTTTTCCACAAAATGAAATGAAATGTACTTTTATTGAAGCAATGCATTGATCTTTGCTGAGCAATGCTGAGCATTTCATGCAATGTTTGCATGAAATGTACATTTAATAATTATATTATATTATATTATATGTGACCCTGGACCACAAAACCAGTCATAAGGGTCAATTTTTTGAAACTGAGCTGTAGGCATGAGATGTATATTTATGGCAGGAAATTTACAAAATATTTTCATGGAACTTGATCTTTATTTAATATCCTAATGATTTTTGGCATAAAAGAAAATTCAATCATTTTGACCCATACAATGTATTTTGGGCTATTGCTACAAATATACTACTTGCTACTTATGACTGGTTTTGTGGTACAGGGTCACATTATATTATATTATATTATATTATGCATGAATAATTATATGGCATGTTTTATAACTGAGGCATGCACTTTTTGCTTAGACACTTAAATCTAATCCTATCATTTTTCTTAAATCTTTTTTTAACTGATATATATGTACTAATTAGTCTTTAAAAAAAGACTGTTGGTTTTGACATACAGAGTGCGGCGTGCCCATCCACTTTTGCATGAACTCATTGTTCAGAGTTCAGGAAAATCGGAATGAAATATGAATTGTTGAAGTAGAGCACCAAGCACAGTAGTCTTGCCCATGTTGAAGCATTTATTAACTGTTTTTTATGTCCTGCCACAGGATCCCGACTGGACCTCCAACAACGCATTCATCAACAGGTGGGTGCAGAACCAAGTGACACTCTCAGCAGTAGCAGCGTCAAACCCAGCCTCTTTAGAGCAGTGTACATTCACTGTACGCCAAAACTAAAGCACAGGAAGAATCTCAGCCCAGATAGTTTATGCTCAGTTATTAGGAATGTGTTCTTCCTGCCAGGATGTGAGATGCTCTGTGTATTTATAGTGTGCAATAGTGTGGTGACATCATAGTTTAAATTCCCCAAGCACCAAAACAGAGACGACCCCATGATCAGGAACAGTAACTATTATGTGTAGAGGTCAAATATTGGGCATGTTTTTAATTAGTATATAAATTCTTCCATCATTTTAAAGCAGCTGGCGTATTTTTAGAACAGGATTAAATTTACTCCGAAACTGCAGTTTAAAACAAAAGCAGGTATTTTGACAATAAGGCTTGTTAACATGAACAATACTTCTGCATCATTTAATAATCTAGTCACTAGTAATTTTATTGTTTACCAATTTAATTATATATTTTTTAAACAAAATAAAATCTGTTCACATATTAATTGATGCACTATGTACTAATATGAACAAACAATGAAGTGAGCACAGTGATCTAATGCTTAGTTTTAAAAAAAGTTGAATATGAGCAATATTGGGATGGTTCCAACTCTGATGACAAATGTAGTGGGACTAATAGAGATGACTAATCCTTTCATATAACCACATATAAATAAAAAAATGCACCAATCTCTAGAAATCAGAGAGCAGACAATCAAATATCTAGATGTATATCTGTATGTAAGACTGTAATTTTATGTATTTTAAGTTCATGAGCGTGAGAATGTGCTCAGATTTAAAGTCCTGTTTCAGTAGTATTATTGCTTTAGTTTTAGGCAGTTTATTGTGCCATGTCAGTTCCTACATTAAATCCATCATCATCTCCTCAGCAGGTACAGCAACACTGCCATGCGTTCCTGGTCATTCTCTCAAGCGGTAAGAAACACTTCTATACAATAAGTTTTTATTTTTAGAGCAACTTTACCAGTTTGCCTTTTTTTATTTTTTAGTTTGCAGACAGTGAGCTGAAAATCTGTGCAGACAAGTCAATTATTTTGAATTTGTCCAATGACAACACTACAGTATCTAAAATATTTGTATTCTGGTTGTATATAAAACATGTCCAAACTCACTCAAGCTAACACAAAGTCATGCAGTTATGGTATTACAAATATCCATGCACAATGCATGTTTATCAAAACTGCTCTTCTCTAATTTGTACACTGAAAGAAAAAAAAAAAGTGTAGAAACTCACATTGCTTAGAAGTTTCTAGTACAATGCAAGTAACACATTAAATTAAACATGAAATTTTCAAGTGGAAATACCTTGTAAAACAAAAACACAGCTATTATTATTTTATTTCACTTCTCCAATCCAGATTTAGTTTTATTTTTGTTGAAGATGAAGATTATGTCAAATATACATTTATGTCTAGTTGCTGGTCAGTGGTAATATAACAAGCATATGCCAAGTTATCATATGACGTGATCTCCGATGAAGAATTGCAGTGAAAATCGTTTATCCATGCTCATCTCTTGATCTTATTTCACCAGGAACTTGTTAATGTTGCTTTGCAGTTGTTAGCATATCACATATATTTAGTGTGAATGTGCATGTTTTATTTTGATAAAGATCTTAAAGGGCTAGTTCACCCAAAAATGTGACCCTGTTCCCAACCTGTGTGAATGCATTTTTTTTTTTTTTTCCAGCTAAACACAAAAGAAGATATTTTAAAGAATATGGATAACCAAACAATGTCTGGTCCCCATTGACATCCATAGTTTTTTTCCCCCATTTTATTGAAGTTAAAGATATAGAAACTGTATAGTTATCCTTACTCATCAAAATTATATTTCTGGGTGAACTATCACTTTAAATGTAGGAATATGGAAAGGAAATGGATCTTTTTTTAGACAGTGACTTGTGGTCATGCTGGTGCCACCCTCCTCTTGAGCATTCAGTGAGAAACACTGTTGTAGAAGCAGCTCTTGCTTTGTCTTGCTTTGAAAACACAGACACAGACAGAGCAAAAGAATGGATCCTCTGTTCCTGGAAGTGACATGGCCTGCCCTCGGGGGAATATTTAGTTAAGCGCTGTGACAATCACCTGTGTGGATCATTGTGGGAAATTTTTCCCCGCGTTAATCTCATAAAGTCACAGGCAGCAGAGATCAGGCTTTCTCACTCACAAGGATTCAGCTGTAACAGGCTGAAGTTTAACTTTTGTACAGTATAATAACAAAGGTACTGAGAAATGGTCATAAAAAAGAAATCTGTTTGTAAAAATTCTAAATTTGACCAATATTTTTCAAAGTGCTGACAATATTTTGACAAACGTGTATACATATATACTATACCTAAATAAATAGCATCTTTCTTTACCGTACAACGTATCACAATAAATACACATAAAAACACTAAAAAGCCTACACAAAGACTCAATGAAAATGAAAAACTCAGTGGAAAAACGTTGGCGACCTCTGGTGGTGAGTTCTAGTTATTGAACTCTTCAACCCAGCATATGTGTGACCTGGACCACAAAACCCAGTCGTAAGTGTTTTTTTTTTTTTTAATTGAGATTTATACATCATCTGAAAGCTAAATAAATTAGCTTTCTTTTGATTTATATTTGTTAGAATGGGACAATATTTGGCTGAAAATCTGGAATCTAAGGGGGCAAAAAAAATCAGAATATTGAGAAAATTGCCTTTAAAATTGTTCAAATTAAGTTATTAGCAGTGCATAATACTAATCAAAATGTAAGCTTTCATATATTTATGGTAGGAAATTTACAAAATATATTCATGGAACATGATCTTTACTTAATATCCTAATGATTTTTGGTATAAAAGAAAAAATTATAATTTTGACATTATAATTTTGGCTATTGCTACAAATATACCGATACTACTTAAAACTTTTTTTGGTCCAGGGTCACATATAAACAAATCTTAATCTTTTTTTGACCAACTTCAAGTCACATGGATTGGTTCAGACTGGTTCAGATTTAGTAACCATTATAATCAGTTGTCTTCTAACAGGGGTTGCACTGGATTGTTTTAAATTAGCATCTGTATATCCGTAAGAAGCCGTCACTTGACCCTGCAGTTTATTCAAAGTTTAGTCCAATTTCCAATCTCCCATTTCTATCGAAAAAATAGTACTTTTGCAACTTCAAAACTATTTGAATATCAGTGGTATTTCTGATGTTTTTCAGTCTGGTTTTAAAAGCTTGCACAGCACAGAGTCTGCCCTTCTGAAGGTTTTTAATGATATTTTAATTACTACTATGGCAATATTATGGCTTTAGTGCTGTTAGACCTTAGCTCGGCATTTGATTTTGTTGACCATGGTATCTTGTTGTCTCGGTTGAAGCATTGCATTTGTGTTAGGGGCACTGTACTTAACTGGTTTTAATCTTTTCTGAATAACAGAAGATTTTTAGTCAGCACTGACAGGTACTCCTCTTCTGTAGCGAATTTTGCATGTGGTGTTCCCCAGGGATCAACCCTGGCACCGATATTGTTTTCCAGTTTTGGGGAAAGTTACTTTTAAAAGTAATGCATTACAATATTGAGTTACTGCGAACTAAAGTTAGATAAACAGATTAATGCCACTGTGAGTTCATGTTGTGCCGAATTCTGACCCCTGCCAGATTACTGCCCCCAAGTATTGGTATATTTAGGATTAGGCAATCAGGCAGCAATTTCACTGAAAGGGGGTAATAATTTGGCAGGGGGTCAAAAATGGGCACAATACCGGCTTTTACCATCTTCGTGGATTAGCAAAGGTTAAACCCTTCCTGAGCAGGAAGAGTCTTGAGACCATAATACATGTTTTCATCTCTTTACGACTCGATTATTGTAACTCGCTTTACTATGGCCTGCTGGTCTCATCTATACATCGACTTCATGTGGTTCAAAATACAGCTGCCCGTTTGCTTACGGGCAGTCACAGATGGGTACATATTACACCTTCCTTACGTTTGCTACATTGGTTACTGTTGCAGTACCGTATTGAGTTTAAAATTTTGCTCTTTGTGTACAAAGCTATAAATGGGCTTGCTCCTCAATATCTTTCAGAGATGCTTACTGTCCACAATCCTGTTAAATCACTCAGATCTCAGGCTACACATATGTTGTGGGTCCCCAGAACTAGATTGAAATGTAGGGGAGATAGAGCCTTCTCTGTTGCTGGCCCCAAATTATGGAACACTCTGCCCCTGTCTCTCAGAACTGCCTCTACAGTGTCTGAATTTAAACGTTTGTTAAAGACTCATTTCTTCTCCTGTGCTTTTATTGATATGTGATTCTGTTGTTTTAAGGTTATATAGATATTATTGCGGGGTGAAGCCTATGTAATACTAATGTAGTGATTGGGTCTGTGCATTTTTAGATGCTGTAATTAGGTTTATGTACAGCACTTTGGTCAACTAAAGTTGTTTTAAGTGTGCTTTATAAATTTGAATTTGAAATTAGATTTGTAACCAAAATAATTTCATAACATTCTTACATTTTGGTACATTATTATTAAGTGTTTAAAATTATGTGTATTTCCAAGATAACTTATTAATAATAAATTATTAATTAACTTACTATATATTATTACTATATTATTACTATTACTGTATATATATTTATTAATGATATTACTACTTTTATGTAACTCTCCTTAAACACTTAATGTAATATATAGTCTGGAAATGGAAATATAATAGTGGATTTTTGTTTGATAGTCTTCCATTTGCCACCACAGAAGTTTGTCCATGATGGCTTCCATAAAAAAAAAAAAAAAAAAAAATTGGGAATATTAAAAGGATAAATTTAATAACAGTCACTGGTTCAGGGTTTTTGCAACTTTTTTAGTTTAAATGAGCTAAGACAAACAATTGTTGAATATTCTGTTTAAAATTCTAAAATTGTATTGGCTTGGAAATGGCTTTGCATTGAGACAAAAATTGTTGACTCAAAAAAGTGAATGAAGAGGGGTAGTTGTTAAAGTTTGATGTTCAGCTGTTTGGATGTTCTGATATGTTGAAGGTTTTATGTTTTTATACTGCTTCTCATATCAACACAGTGACATCGTGTTCTCACCCTTTTTGCACTGTCCTCTTAACTAGCTGTTTCGCATACATTTTGGTTCATTCATAAATATTACAAACAGTGGTGGCAGAGACTACACAATACATGGCAGGTCTCCGTTGCAGAAGTTCACCTCTATTCCATGTGAACATGATTCATCATTACCAGCTTATTTTGTTTAGAAATACATAACCAGCTTTTATGTGATCATTTTTACTGTTCTGTCTGTGTAGAATAAGAAGTGGAGGATGTTTTGAAATGTTTCTTGCGTAAGCAGAAGTCCTTTTTCCTCTAAAATGATCTGGCTGTGGGCTTGACCTCTTAATGTTAACTGTGGTAGGAGGGCAGTTACACGCATTTCAGAGTATAAAAACAGATGGTCAGACGCTCCACCTGGTCAAGTCTGGTGAACAGGTAAAACAGATAATGCATTCATATATTACTACAGGTACTGTAACGCAACTGTATACCAGCAGCAGGCTGGAGATCTTAAAAATGGTTCTTCTAAGTAAACATCTAAATAAATTGAATTCAAGTTTTTTGTTTTCATAAATAGACAGTAGATTTTGACACTTAAGTCATACATGTTCGTATTCTTCTAAGACAGTGCGTAAAGAGTGTAGCCTTTATTCTTGTTCATGATGGCTAATGGTTTATCAGTTGAAAAGGTATGGCATTTCACACATATTTTATGGCAATAAACCTTTTTCTAATGATTAATATCAGACGTAAAAAAAGACTACATTGCATTGTTGAAAATACGATCGTCAAAATTTCTGCCATTCTGTTATAGCTGAAAGAGGAACATGAGCAGTTTGAGGAAATTGAGCAATGAGTTTCGTTTAGCTTGTGTCTTTTTCCACCCTCAGTTTTAATGCGCTGTTAGGTCACTGAACTGTTCTACTCTTTTTCTAGGTTCCTCTGTTGTAAATACATTTTTTTTTTTTTTCAGATAGGTAAGGCAGGGATATGTATATATAGGTGTGTCATTCTAAAAAGTCTTCCATACCATGCCAGGTTTTTTTAAAGATTATTTTCAGCTTTTTGATGAAGTCCCAAAGGACTGATTGTGAGAAACATGATTATCTAGTCTGTCTGGCACTGCCTACTAATTATGTAATACCTGTCCTAGACTGGTCATGGGAGAAAGAAATTGGAAGGCAGAAAGTCCACCTTCTAATGGGACAATGACCTTAAGTACAGCCAATACAATGACAGAGCGGTTTAGAGACAAATATAAGAGGCTCAGCTAGAGCCCAGATTTGATGACATTGGTACTGAAGAAAATCCAGCATTTCTGGTCACCAGCATGAGGTATGTTTTGCACGGTGGGAGCAGCTTGGGATGCTGGTGTGCTGGTGGACCGGCATTTGTTGTCTTTTGGGTGCTGGTAGGATCCCAGCAAGACCACAACAAAATTTGTATGTTTTACATATCACATTTCAGTACAGTGTTGTAGTTAGTGAAATAAAGTAGATTCACTCTGAATTAAATCAGTATCTCACCAGAAGATGATTAAACAACTGCAAAAACAGAATATATTCACTTATTGCAAACCAGTTTTGCTCTATTTCTTTTATATGGGACATGTACAAAGGTTGCTGAAGTTTGTTACCATTATGGTAATCAGTGTTCCCTTTAAGTTGGGCAATTGGCTATTTGACTTTGGTTGAATTAACTTTGTTTCAGCAATTGTTAAAAGTGCATGCTACCACTATTTTCAATAATAATTCATGGTCCTCACTGCACTGACCATTTACTATGTGCACTTTTTGACTTCCCAGATAAGTATGAAAGTCTTTAAAAACAACAACTGTAAGTTTTGAACTTTCATTATCAAATTGTTATTAACTGTCTCATTGAAAGAACTCTCCCCACTTGCTATAGAACAAACTGCTCTTCTATTAAGCTTTTTTTTTGGTTTTCATATCTCTAAATGTTACTGTTATGCAATGTACACAAGCTCTTTTTAACTAATTTTAACTGATTTGTGTACAGATCTTATGAAACAGGAGACAATTCCTTTGATGCTTTGAAACGTTTTACCGGTTTACCAGTGGCGTTGATTTTCAGTTCTAATTTCAGCAGAGGGAGCAAAAGAAATTTAGTTTCTTATGTAATTCAATAAATCATGTTTTAAATGTATACGTTTTTTCCTTTACATTATTAACGTGTTAAATATGCAAGCAAAAACTATGTTTGTCCCCATAACAGTACTTGCATACAGACAACAGGCCTACTGACACTCAACCCAGGTAAACCAGCATCACCAGCTCCATTTTGCTTGGGACCAGCATGAATATGCTTGTACACCAGCTAGACCAGCATTATACCAGCATAAACCGGCCTCGACCAGCTTGGAATCCATACTGGTTTATTCTGGATTTTTCAGCAGGGACTGACTGGCCCTCACATTCCCCAGACCTGAATCCAATTGAGAACCTCTTGGATGTTATCTGGGTTGCATTTGAGCATGCGAAAACAGCAAGTAGCACCGCAGACCAAGTCCAGGAGCTCACTGATGCCCTGATCCAGGTCTGGCAGGAGATCCCACAGTACACTATCCAGATCATCTCATCAGGAGCATGCCTGATGATTTTGGTTTCCATTAACCACTGTCAGATAAATTCATTCTCAACAAATTACGCAATGTATATAACTAAAGATTTTCAACTTGAATATTTCGTTCATCGAGATCCAATGTGTGATTTAAGTGTTTCCCATTTCCTTTTTTGGAGCAGTGTGTTTTCTGAATATACTGTATATTTCAAAAAATGTTAGCAGTGGCCCAATTGCGCTTCATTTTACAGAATGCACACTCATTGTACGGTGTACTTACCCATATAGAACTGAGTAATATAAGGCAACTACTTGAGCTTTAATTTAAGGTTAAAGTCAGTATGCGACAGAAGTTGTTTTTGCCTTTTTTACTCCCTATTGTAATGTATGTCTGAGAAGAACAGCTTCTCCAGTTAGCAAACAGTTTGGGGAGGGACTTAATTTTGTCCATCAGGAATTGACTGGATAATTTGATCACTGTCGTTTGCTATTGCTGTGATCCTATATGAATGACAAACTGCTGGATATGAGAGGTCAGGATTAGGGATTAGGTTCAGGGTTAATTACAATAACTGTATTTGCAATAACTAGTAATAAAAAACGACCCTAAAACAAGAAACAGACATCTAATAATCACTTTGATTGTGTCTGCTTTGATCTCTTACTAGGCCTCCTTTCCCATTTCTCTGGCTCCTCGTATGGCTTCTGATGAGTACAATCCGGTAATACTTGTGAATCTATTGTATATGAAATTATTTTTGCCTGCATTGCAAGTGTGAAACCATAATAACAAGACATGGTGTGGTCATGAAAACACCAGCATATTTCATGTATGTACCATTTCTTCAGGTATCCCTCAGACCGAAGTCAAAGAAGAAGAATTGTGGAGGTTTGTATCACATTGCGCAAACCACTCGAGATGTAGTCAGAAGTATTTTTTTCCTGTGTCATCATTTCTATTTCATACATTTATTCTACCAGGAAGTCCAAGAATGAGCAGAAGGAGAGTTTCAGTGAAAGATCTGGACCCAGTGGACCATCAGGGCTGGCTTTATAGGAAGAAAGATGGGAGGGGATTTCTGAGTATTAAGTGGAAAAAGTATTGGTTCGTGCTAAAGAAAACGTCTCTGTACTGGTACTCAAATCAAGCGGTGAGTCATCAGAATTTCATCTTCCTCTTTTCATGCTAAAGTTTTCTCTATTATTGAATATCATTTATATAAGTCAGCACAACATCATATGTATGTACAACTTTTGTTTTGTGCTTTTTTTTTGTGTTTTCCAGGCTGAAAAAGCAGAAGGCTTTATAAATTTGACTGATTTTGTAATTGACAGGGCAATGGAATGTAAGAAAAAATAGTAAGTGTGATTTTCATTCCTGTTTATTCTGTCTTTACCAACCACAAAGTTGTTTATCTGCCAAATGCAAGGGCCTTTAAGTGGAATAAACTCATCATTATCATAATTATGAATGTTTTTCAGCTGAACAATGCTTCACACTCTTTTTGTTTCTCACAGTGCGATCAAAGCTTGCCACCCCAAAGTTATGATGTTTTACTTTGCGGCCGACAGCAATGAAGACATGAACTTGTAAGCCCTTTGACATCTCATTCTTTTGTATTTACAGTAGTCATAGTAGTGGTTTGTATAAACTGTTGAAAGAAATGGTTAATGCAGTCAGTTCCTTTTTTAAGGGGAAAAAACAACAACAATATGCATAATTACTAGATTTGGCAATTTTTGTGGGTGACTAATATGTGGTCTAAGGTGGTCTGCTCCAAGTCTCTTCCAATGTCAGAGCTTTTCACTTTGTCCCTCAAGGTTAGGCCAGATGGCCCGTAGAGAAAAGTAATTTCAGTCACCTTTACCCACTATCTCATTCTATCGGTCATTACCCAAAGTTCATGACCATATGTAAGGGTTGGAACATAAATCTTAGGCTCAGCTCCTGCTTCACCTTGGAAGGCAGACACAGCTCTTGCACCAGCTGTATAGGAAACAGGCATGCACAGATGGCCCTGGTACCCCATACAAAGGTTTGGGAGATAGATGAATGCTTTACATATTTTATTGTAAAGATGAACGAACAGGCTGGGACTGATAGCCTTGTGATTAAGCTTACCAACACATAGCGCCATTGCGCTATGGGGGTCCCGTGTTTGAATCCTAGCTCGAGGACCTTTCCCAATCCCTCTCTCTCCCACTTTGTTTCCTGTCTGCTCTCCACTATCCTGTCATAATAAAGGGAATAATTTTAGATTATTCTAAAATTTATAAATTGTCAGATTTATAAATTGAATGTCAGAATGTAATTGGGGAACCAATTACACCCTGGGGAACATGGCCGTAATGACCTTCTCTAAGTCCACAAAACATATAGAGTTGATAAGCAAACTCCCATGCCTTTAGGTTAAAAAGCTGGTCCTCTGTTCCACGTCCAGGATGAAATCCACATTGTTCCAACTGGATGGATTCTTCTTTTTAGAACTCTGGCACAGGCTCTCCCAAGTAGGGTAGACTGAGAAGTGTGATCCCTTAATAATTAGTACATACTCTTCAGTCTCTTTTTTTAAATATGAGAACCAAAACACCTGTTTGCCAGTCGCCATGCACTGTCCCTCATTTTCACATGATGTTAAACAGGTGTGTCTGCCAAAGATGGCCTGACCACATTTAGTGCTTTCAGTATGGTTCAGGCAACATTAACCTTCCAGGAAGAGCTTGAAGCAGCTGCTTCCGCAATGGAGGTTTTGGACAGGTCCCACTCTAATTCCATCACTCCAGCCTCTTTTGGGATGAAGAAATAGCTTCTCCAGAGGAGGAAGTTAAATATTTACTAGAGAGTGTCCTCTGCCAAACGTGTTCTCTATTCACTTGCAAAATGTGTTTACCAGGTCTGTCAATCAACCTTCTCCATTTCATCCAACTCAGCACCAGGTGGTGATCAATTGACAGGCCCTTCCAAAAAGCCACCCAGGATCTCTAAGAAGGCCAGATACTTTAAATTGTGGTTTGGTGCATAAGCACAGAACACATTTAGAGTCAGATGAGAGTTTTCCCCTCCGTGACACAAAGTCACACTGAGTCTACCCTTTCTGGCTAAACCGGGATAGATTCCAAAAAAAAGTCGGGGACACCAATCATAGTATGGAAGGGTATTGCAGTATCCTGTACGCAGGGGCTTTCCAGTTGAAGGTGGCTCTACAAGGTCCCAAGGTTATTCTTTTGAGCCCAAATGGGCCCCATTCACGTACAGGAGAGGGCCCCTGTATCCCTCTCTCTTTCTTTGTCTGGCCTTTTACCTGGATCCAATTTGCTCCACATCAGAAGCTAAAGCTCCAGACAACACAGCTCCCAGGGTCATTGAGACACTCATGTTCTGATGCCCTTCTCACTCTAGTTTTTACTTTTTCTTGTGATTGTGTGTTTCTTTGGTGGATATTTAATCCTTGTTGATCTTTGATTAAAAATAAAAGCTGCTGTAAGTGGTTATGTGCCAAGTTCCAAACATAGGTTCGAGAGGAGCCTAATCACTCAGTCCTGTCAGTCATCATTACAAGCGTATATGTGACCCTGGACCACAAAACCAGTCTTAAGTCGCTGGGGTATATTTGTAGCAATAGCCAAAAATACATTGTATGGGTCAAAATGATTAATTTGTAAAATTCCTACTGTAAATGTATGAAAACTTAATTTTTGATTAGTCATATACATTGTTAAGAACATTATTTGAAGAACTTTAAAAGCAATTTTATCAATATTTTGATTTTTTTGCACCCTCAGATTTCTGATTTTTAAATAGTTGTATCTCGGCCAAATATTGCCCTATCCTAACAAACTATACATCAATGAAAAGCTTATTTATTCAGCTTTCAGATGATTTCTAAATCTCAATTTTGAAAAAATGACCCTTATGACTGGTTTTGTGATCCAGGGTCACATATAAGCAGGTCTCCCTGCACAGTCCCAGCATCCCTCCACCTCCCCATCTCCTCCTCTATTTCTGTTATTCTCCCTCCAGGTAGTACCGCAATGGGGTACTCGTTAAATAAAATTAAATAAATAAAAATTAATTTCATTAATAAAGAATAGGGCTAGACAGTAACCAAGTGTATAAACATTCATTGTGACAGTCCTATGTATAATTGTTGATAATGTTCTAATGTTTTGTGATTTCAGATGGCTGAATAAACTTGGTCTGGCATCTATTCAGTATGAACACACGGAGGGTCATACAGCTGGTAAGTCAGTGTACTAATGTTACAAATATTTTTTACAATATTTGCCTATTTACATTTATTTTTTACATCTTTTATCTTTCTGTTGCACAGAATGCTACAGTGAGGCCAGTGATCATGAGGAGTCTACTGACACACCTCCACCGCCATACTCTGAGGACCACACCCAAACTGTACAAAGTGTCAATGGTCCATCATTAACTGTGCACCAGGCAAGTTCACACATGCACAGTGTATGGGGCCTTGCCCACATGTCAAAGGCCAGTCCATACATTATTTGCGAACCTCAAGTTTCTAACTGTTTTTATATTGGATGCACTCACACAGCAGCAGAATGTTGTTGTCAGTTGTGTATTAAAGGTGGTAAATATGATTGTGGTAAATTTTCAGGACTCACAACATCATTTTGAGAACACGTTCAGTAAACATTGGTCTAGTCACTTCTGCTAGTGGTCTGTCATTTCATGGAATATGGTAGCTGTCAATGAGGTTAATGGTGTAAGTCATGACTATTGTGGGAATGAAAAGGGGGCTTTGTAAAACAAAGCCACTATGATATAGAGCAGTGGTTCTATCTTCTGGCCCTCAGGCACCACTTTCCTGCAGAGTTAAGTTCCAAACTTCTGCTTGTAACTTTCTATTCATTCTGAATGTCTTGATTAGCTTGTTCAGGTGTTTGATTAGGGTTGGAGCTAAACTGAGTTGAAGTCCCTTGACCTAGAAGAACCATGTTTGAAATTTTGTAGACATCTGCACCACACATATATTATATTAGAGTATGTCATTATCCCTCCCTCACTCTGCGGTATCTTCCCCATTTAGGGAAGCCTTCCTCCTCCATATTCCTCACCTGTTCCTAGTGAAGCCACCGGAACCCTCTCCTCCCCTGTCAGTACAATGAACTCCCAAAGCTCTGTCTCTTCTCTGGCAAAGCATAGACGGTCTTGGCTAGATCTTGTCTCCCAGGCAACCCCTACTGGTGGTGAAACAGTGGTCTGTTCAGCTCTGGTCCATACAATGAGCAGCACAATAAAGGAAACCTCACAATCCAGTGAAGCCACAGTTCCATCTCAAGACCCCCTTGAATGTTCGTCTAGCACAGCACCTATGGCAATATCAACAGAGCCAGAGGAACCAGAAACGCAGCGGGCTTCAAATGACACCAGACCTGAAAGTAAGCAAGTTGGATCATTTTAACATCTGATTTAAGCTAGGAAATTACATTGTTCAGCCTGTGATATGACTGCTGATCAATTTGGAGCAGCATTTGTTATAGGTCTATCACTAATGAAAACCGTTTTAAAAAAAGTCTGATTGCTTAGGTTTAAACACAAGTCTTGCTATAAAAGTTAATAATTGTTTTAATAGTTCTAGATGGACAGGAAGGAAATGATGATGAGATGGAAAGATTGTACTTACATTTGAAAAGAGCAAGTTTGTCTCCAACGGGTGAGCGGAAACCATCATCAAAATGGGAATTACGAGCCTCCTTTATAAAGCGTTGCAAAAACAACACACTCAATGAGAAGATACACCTCATCAGAACCCTCAACAGCACTTTAAAGGTTAGACGTTCAGATGAACCTTTTCTAACATATGAAAACATTTCTTCTTACAATTTTGTCTCTCAGTATTTATTTATTTACCAGAGGTGGACAGTAGTGAGGTATTTTTACTTTACTCAACTAAACGGAAAAAGTAGCTACAGTTTATCAGAGTGTTTTTCTTCGGAAAACTTTACTTCACTACATTCCAAAGCATAATGTCATACTTTTTACTGCACTACATTTCATAAATAAAAACTGTTGTTTGTTGTACCTTTAATACCTAAGAATGTTAAAATTGTAGTACTTTCTTGTACTCAAGTAAATCTTTGAATTACTTTTACTTGAGTAGAAGTAAGAAAGTAATTGATTTCTAATGTAATTAATTATTAAATGATATTTAATACTTCCTATTATGCATTTTCACTTTGTGAATTTTAGTCAGTGTGTGGTGTGTATGTTTGGGCATAAAAAAGATCTACAAAGATGCAAATCTCAAAGTCCACTCCAAAAGGGAGATATTTTGTTTAAAAAAAAAATCCCTTTTCAAGAACTACAACGAACAGCTCCTTTGGACTAAAGAGTTTGTTTTCCATATGTAATGATGACAACGTGGCCCATTAGAATATTATCAAAATGAATCCCACCTACGGAAATTCGAATGGTTGAGGGGTGGTTAGGGATGAGGTGGGGAATTAGCCTAACTCTAGTGATGCAGCAGGGACGTTTTGTGATGTTAGGCTGCTTTTGGCCTTATGTTGAAGCTGGTTTCTGGCAATGAAATGAAGTATTTAAAATAATTAAATAAATTAGGACTATAATATGATGTATTGGCGATCTCGCAGGCTGAGGATAGGACTCAACACTACTGTAGCATATTATTTACTCACCCTCCATGCATCCTAGGTGTATATGACTTCCTTCTTTCAGACGAATGCAATCGGAGTTATATTAAAAATTATCCTGGCACTCCCAAGCTTTTGAACAGCATAGACGGGTGTTTTTCTTCATCAGTCCAAAACAAGTCTAATAAAGTGCATACATCCATAATAAAGCGTGCCTCACATGGCTCCAAGGAGTCTCACGTAGTGAACTGATGCATTTTTGTAAGGAAAAAAAACAACATTTAAAACGTAAGAATCACTTTAATCTAGCTTTGTGCTAACTGCTTTGACAAGGGGTGTAAAATACTGTCTAAGCTGTTCGCCAATCGCAACGCAGTGAGATAGCTAACCAATCACAACACATTTCCTTTTTTTCGGAACGGGGGCCTTCATTAAACCCGGAATTAATCGAGCCGTTTGTGCCAGGCTGGGGGGAAGGTATTGTAATAATGTAAATTATGTGAAAAATAATATGTTGTTCGAACCACCAAGCATGAAAGCATGTTCTAGAACACCCCCAAAACAAAATCAAGACTTTGTTAAAAAGCATAATAGGGCCCCTTCAGTATGAAACATAGTGCAGTAAAACGTACAATATTATGCTTTGGAATAATATTGTACAATATTACGTACAATATTATGCTTATTATTACTTCACTACTGTCTGCCTCTGGTATTTACCACGTAATGAAAACCAAGTGCACCCTTAAGTACTGCTGACTAAAAAAAATATACCCCTGAGGGGTGTTAGACTTTCTGTATCTACCAGCTAAATAATGACAATACCACCTAACTTATTTGGATTTGTCTTGTTACTTACACAAGAGGCTGAATATCATGACTATTGTGTTGTTTTGTTAATTCTTTAGAGTTTACACAAAGTTATCACAGGTGCTGGGGGAAAAAAGTGTACTTTCTTGTGCGACGCATATTTTAATATGTGTTATTTATTATGCTATTTGTAAAAATACGCGCAAAATGATGTAATATACTAATAATATATTATATATTAGCCTCATTTTGTGAAAATATAAAAAGAGCAGTTCCATAACTCATAGCTAATTTTAATTTAAAGCGCACCTATTATGCAAAATTCACATTTACATGTTGTTTGAACAAACGTGTGTTGGTAGTGTGTGTACAAAACCACCCTATAATGATAAAAATCTAGCCGGTCCCCGATTTTATTAATCCCCATAAATCATAAGCAGTGTCTCAGAGCAAGCCTATTACAAAATCCTTAAAAGATGATGTCACATTTTACAAGCCCCACCCACGACTTGACGCCGACACGCCGCATACAAATATAATAATGATAATAATAATAATAATAATTCCTTACATTTATATAGCGCTTTTCTAGGCACTCAAAGCGCTTTACATAGAAGGGGGAATCTCCTCAACCACCACCAGTGTGCAGCATCCACCTGGATGATGCGACGGCAGCCATATTGCGGCAGAACGCCCACCACACACCAGCTTATTGGTGGAGAGAAAACAGAGTGATGAAGCCAGTCAGAATATGGGGATGATTAGGAGGCCATGATGTTCAGAGGCCAATGGGCAAATTTTTGCCAGGATGGCAGGGTTACACCCCTATTCTTTTCGAAGGACATCCCGGGATTTTTAAGGACCACAGAGAGTCAGGACCTCGGTTTAACGTCTCATCCAAATGACGATGCTCTTTTGACAGTATAGTGTCCCTGTCACTACACTGGGGCATTAGGGCCCACACAGACCACAGGGTGAGCACCCCCTGCTGGCCTCACTAACACCTCTTCCAGCAGCAACCTAGTTATAGACCAGGAGGTCTTCCTTCCAGGTACTGACCAGGCTCAACCCTGCTTAGCTTCAGTGACCACAAATATCCACAAATATGGTGGATGTAGGTGGGAGTAGAACACATACATTGTGGAAGAGGCTGGTAATGGTCAGAAATGAAGAAATTTAGGTTAAGAAAACCAGAAGGCTTGAGTACTGCAATACTGCTGTGCCATGCTGCACTAGTCCGCTGTTCTGGCTATCACAGAGAAGCAGAAGACAACTGCAAGATTACCTAAAGAGAGTTATTGTTGTCATTGCTTTTAATTGTAAAGGGAGTTGTGTGGCTGGCGTATGTCCCATCAGATACAGAACAATAAAAAAATGCTAAGCATGTACCCATACTTCTAAATGCCATGGGAAGAAAAACATACAGCCTCCTGCACAGTCTAACTTCATTTAAACAAGAACTATAAAAATACAGGAGAGAGACCACTGTGACATACATTTTGAAGTTGCTGACACATTTAACTACGCACTGCACAATTATTTGATGGAGAAATTGATGAGGGAATCTAACGTCTAACATTTAAATGAGCTGTAATAAAATAAAAATGCAATAACAGAGCAATGTCATGCAACGTCTGTTACAGAGCAATGTCATGGCTGATATTGCGATATGTTGACAAAGTTTTTTTTTTTTTCACTTATGGGTAAAAAAGAAATTTGAAATACCTTTGTAGTGGTAAACTGTTGCTGAACTTCCAAATGCCACCCATGCTGCTGTAAACTGCATTTAGATAAATATGTAAATATGTGCTGCTCTTTCCTCTCAATAACAAAACAGAATCAGAAAGAGCTTTATTGCCAAGTGTGCTTACACACACAAGGAATTTGTATTGGTGACAGAAGCTTCCAGTGCACAGGTAGGATCACAAGTGACAAGACACATATAACAAAAATAAACAAGTTATTAGAGTAAATATATGACACAAACAGTAGACAAATAAATGAGTGATTAGAATAGATATGTTATATATTAGATTAAATATGTTAAAATATACTTGATGGCTTTTACTTTCACTTTACGGGTTTAACGAGAGCTGTCTGTCAAGTCAGGAGCACTATACTGCATCATTACACAAACAGACTAATGTCTGTTTTCCGTTGTTTATCATGCGCATATTCTCCAAACTTTTGATCACCCATTTTATGTTTAGATAGCACGAATAATGCAGCCTACCTTGTAGTAAAAGCGAGCGTTCTGTTCGCGCACTGTGCTTAAAACAGACTGTCATTGGACTCCTCCTCTTTAGTAACTTCATCATCTGATCCTTCATCTCTGGGTGTGAAATAGTACATTATAACATTGTTTAGGGCACTGACATCACCAAGATTAAGCAGATAGAGAGGAGTAAGATCGGTTAAGTGAGCAGCTACAGTACTTCAGACTGCGTTGTTGCACTCCGTCATCTCACAATATTAAATAAATAAATAAATAAATAACTTTGCATGCTGTAGTCTACACAGGAGTGGCGAGGAATGTGAATTTCAAAACCCAATACAGCTGGATGAATAAGGCATATTTTTTAGTCATTTTAGTAATGACTAATTTCAGAAATTTTGTCTCCATAATTTGCTACAAATACACTGCAGCACTGCAACTGATAACCACTGATTTTAAATAATAATTCTTTCTGTTTTATTTAGGCTAAAGAAGCAGATCTACTGACTTTGGAGCAGGTACTGGCTGACTCTGCTCTCACTGCAAGTAAATTCAGGGAGTGGAAAGAGACAAATTCTGTTCTGCTGCAGGAGATTTCTCTGAGCAGTCCCCTACAGACTGAGCCCTTGAACGCTCCCTCAGCTGTGCATCCCTCAACATAGATGTGTATACGCACTGAAAGAGCATACACCACAACACAAACACTGCAAAAATGCAGTATGTTTTCAAATCTGGTCATGTTGTGAGAATTAAAATAATTTATCTAAGACAACCATTACTTACACGTTCAGTCAAATCAAAATATGTGATTTCTTTGTCTGCATTTGTGCAAACCTAATAGTAACCTAAAGTGCTTATTATGTGCAGTCTGTATAGCTTGTCATGTTTTTTTTAATACTGTAAATACATCTGTTTAGAAATATTTATTAATTAAAAGTATGAAATGCAACTGTTTTGGTAAGAAGCTTTATATTTCTGAATCACAAATGTGAGCACTGTTCATAGTATAATTAATCTTATTGTACATCTACACTGCTGTATTTTTTTTTCAACAAAGTAACTAAATATCATGTTTTTAACTCACAATTTATGGGAAAGAATATGTGCATTTGCATCACATTTATTTACTTAGCTTTACTGGCATGAACTTGGCATTGTTAGTTTCATTGCTCTACCATTTGAGCTATGGGAAGATACTTTGTGTGAGGTGTTGAACAGACTGAATTCAAAACATTAAGGATTAGTTAACATAGCATAGTTACAGCTCTTAGATCTCATTCATGACTGCACATTCAAACTTGTCAGACGGTGCAAAAAAAAGGAAGTCACTGCGAGACTGTAGATGGCTGTGATTTATTGCATTGCAATAATAGAAAGCTTTTATTACTGTTACTATTACTAAAATTTTATTAGTATTTTTTCGTACTGTGAAGGTGAGGGGAACATCTGTAATGTAGCCATGCACACTTACTAGACGGTCTCATTCTTGCGTTTAGAAGGCCTCAGGACTGAACAAGGAAGGATGCATGCTTGGTAGGATGGTTGTGGCTAGAAGGGATACATCTATGGCAAGTCATTTTTTAGAAAGTAACAAAATATTTAATTTGCTAATTATTAGCTAAAGTTTTATTAATGCATACACCTACCCCTTACAATAATGCAAATACAGTAATTACTGTTGTTCAGCATGATAAAAATAAGCCCTGATGACCGTAGTTGTATCCTTTCTAGCCTTAACCTGTTAGGATGCACCTTTCCATTTTAGAAGAACCGAAAGTGTATAGGGAGCGGCGGTGCTGAGTATGCATTCTAGGCTCTGTTGTCCAGCGAATCCTCACCCATGGGATATCCAACTTGAGACAGTGCTAACTCCACGTCAATGTGACGTATGGCATCAAAGTACTGCGAGAGCAATTCGAGAGCAGAAAGTTAACTCAGCCAGCGCTGCTTCTCCAGAGTGGCTGCAGGAGTTCTGATGAAGACACAGCTGTTTCACGATTGGCCAAATCTACCACATGACAAAGATGACACGTGTTTCGTGTTTATTCTGACACCTTCAGTTTCACTTATGCTCACATATTTTTACCCACTTTATTGGCATTTAAATAGTATAGGCTAATGTTAATCTTTAAACTTGTACAGATGGCGCTGTATTAAACGGTACATGAAAAGTGTTTCTGATGCTTCATGAAAACGTCTCTGAAACATCTGCGTATTTGACAAACATTGCATTTAATTAACTTGTTATAAAGTTATAAATGTTATAAAGTATACAAACACCACACAAGCATCACTACGGGAAGCAGAAAGTATCTGGCCTCATGTCTTCACTTTCATTTCTGCCCCCAAATGCAGCATCGCATGAAGTCGAACACACCTATAGTCTTGTCAGTCATCTCGCCTTACTCCTGCTGTACTGTGTGTGACTCAGCAGCTTGGACCTCAGCAAATCAACAGTGGAGGCAATGTAATGTAAACGCAGTGGTGGCATCTTCTATGCTAATTTCACCCTCATATTCCGTTGTGGTGAGACAGGTTTTCACCTCGCAAGAGCACCCCGATGCTTTTTACAATACATTGTTTACAAATTATTGTTTTAATGCACCTTTATGGGGATAAACAGAAGAATAATGATTCAGTGATATAAACAGAGATCAGTTAGGCTGATATTGGTTGCATGAAGCACATTTTTGTGTGTGTGTGTTTGTGTGTGTAACCAAGGGCTATTATGGAATTATACCACAAATTAGGTTTTGCAGTTATGAATATATTTAAGTGGCGCATTACTATGGGTAGGAGAACAGTAGATTTATCCCTACTTTATCCCTAGAATTTGTAGTTTAAAAATAATAAACTGGAAGCTGGAGTAGAAATTATACAAAATGTATATTACTTGTAATATAAAAATTATAGAAACCACTGATACAGTTTAACTAGATCAATGTCAGTCGTTAATCTAAGATAAGATTCAGGACCAACAACTTGCCTGTCATTAAATGCCTCTCCAAGCGATAAAAGAGACCACACAAAATAAATCCATGTGACAAATACGGTCACACATCAGATAAAAGCTTTGCCTGTTTTGAGTCGTGCTGGTGTATGCCTATCCACTTTGATTGTATGAAAATAGCAGCATGAGCATTTTTCAAAATGCCAAAGGAAACTAAACGAAAGCTAAACGAAAGCCAAACAAAACTAAACAAAAGGCAAAAAAAATACACGAAAGCTAAACGGAAGCTAAACAAAAGCCAAATGAAACTAAACAAAAGCCAAATGAAACAGAGTGGAAGCAAACAACACTAAATGAAAGCCAAACAAAACTAAACGAAAATAAACAAAAGTCAAATGAAAGTAAACGAAAGCCAAACAAAACTAAACAAAAGCCAAACAAAAGCCAAACAAAACTAAACGAAAACCAGATGAAACAGAGTGAAAGCAAACAAAACTAAATGAAAGACTAATGGAACTAAACGAAAGCCAAACGAAAGCCAAATGAAACAGAGCAAAAGCCAAATAAAACTAAACAAAAGCCAAACAAAACTAAACGAAAGCAAAACAAAACGAAAGCTAAAAGGAAGCTAAACAAAAGCCAAACAAAACTAAACGAAAGGCAAATGAAACAAAGTGAAAGTTAAACAAGAGCCCAATGAAACGGGACGAAGCACACTCAAGACAAGTACTGGACTGAATCATTTGACATTGAAACACAAGCTATTAGTTATAATCCATGTTGATGATAAGGGTGCACAGTACGAAAGCCGAACAAAACTAAACAAACTAAACAAAAGCTAAACAAAAATTACACAAAAAGCCAAACAAAACTAAACAAAAGCCAAACGAAACTAGACAAAGTCAAACAAAACTGAGCGAAAGGTAAACGAAAGCCAATCAAAAAAAAAACAAACTAAACAAAAGCTAATCAAAACTAGACGAAAGCTGAACGTAATCCAAATAAAACTAAGTGAAGGCCAAACAAAACCAGACGAAACACTCAAGACAAGTACCGGACTGAATCATTTGAGACTGCAACACCCAAACACAAGCTGTTAGTTATTATAGAGGATTCACTACACAGCTTGCACTGCCAGGAATTGGATTTGTGGATTGAATGGACCAAAGTTGTGGACTGCATGGATCAAAATAATCCCCCATTGAGAATAGATGTGTTTTGTACTGCTGATTCAAACTGACATGCCAAAGTCAAGGCTCTTTTGTAAGGCCCCCCTCAAAAAGTCTGTCTCTCATTTGACAAAGGTGTTGTGTTCTTTTAATTGGTCTCTGATCATTTTGTCCTCCATTTCAACAAATGCACACGGTGCAACAATATGTATTGCATAACGGCTTTGTCAGAACTTTGTGGTCTTTGTCAGAAAACATTATGACAAGCCACGATGTTGACTTTAGGGACAAAATGTAACTCAAGTGCTGGTTGTCCCAGTATTAGGCAGAGTGTAAAAAAGATCTCTGTACTTCCATCCCATGGCAGTGTAAGAGGATTGCTCAGTGTCTAGCATCAGTCCAACTATCTACAGAAGTATTTATTACTGCAAGGAAATGTTCAAAAATCTTTCACCATATCATAAAGGGCAAGGCAGGTTTACCCAGGCATTATAAAAATGGAGCAAGACTAGGGACAGAAACCGGCATCCTCGTTGCAAATGTGTTAAATTTCTACCTCAGTTAAGCAGAGTATGCACAGAGACCCCATTGTGTTTTAATGTCCACTTTTATTATCTTTCTTCTTTCTTTTTTTTTGACATTCACATTGACAGAACCAGGTGATCATTTCCAAATTAACCTCACTTGAACCTCTGAATTTAATAAAATTTGTTGTTTCCTCAGATTGTCCTGGTTTTCATGTGCACCATGTTTTGTAAGGTTTGTACTTTGTGTTTACAAGACATAGGTCAATTAATCAGATACCAAAGTATACCAAACCTTTTCAGAAGTATGTTAACATCACAATTTCAGTTATTTAATTAGTAAATAAATGAATAAATAAATACGTTATATCGGATTTAATTTGAGCGAGTTTGACAAGGGCCAAATGGTGATGACTAGATGACTGGGTCAAGACCAGTCAAGGTGCCCATACTGACCTCTGTCCACCGCCGAAAGTGCCAACAATGGGCACATGACCATCAGAACTGGACCACAGAGCAATGGAAGAAGGTGGCCTGGTCTAATGAATCATGTTTTTTTTTACATCACGTGGATGACCGGGTCCATGTGCCTCACTTACCTGGGGAAGACATGTCACCCGGAAGAAGGCAAGCCGGTGGAGGCAGTGTGATGCTTTGGGCAATGTTCTGCTGGGAAACCTTGGGTCCTGCCATCCATGTGACTGTTACTTTGACATGTACCATCTACCTAAGCATTGTTGCAGACCATGTACACCCTTTCATGAAAACTGTATTTCCTGCTGGCTGTGGCCTCTTTCAGCAGGATAATGTGCCCTTTCACAAAGCAAAAATGGTTCAGGAATGATTTGAGGAGCACAATGAGTTTGAGGTGTTGACTTGGCCTCCAAATTCCCCAGATCTCAATCCAATCGAGCGTCTATGAGATGTGTTAAACAAGATCGATCCATGGAGGCCCCACATCGCAACTTAAAGGACTTAAAGGATCTGCTGTTAATATCTTGGTGCCAGATACCACAGCACACCTTCAGGGGTCTAGTAGAGTCCATGCCTCGATGGGTCAGGATTGTTTTGGCAGCAAAAGGGGAACCAACACAATATTAGGATGGTGGTCATAATGTTATGCCTGATCAGTTTATTTTGCAGTCACAGAAGATGTCTAGTCAAGTTTGTGGCAACACCATTTTCTTTATTCAGAGTACGATGTGTCAACATCCAGCATGACAAATATTGTACAAATTTCACAATTTAAAAATGAAAATCACTGTAACTTGTGATCTCACACATTTATAGTAAAATTAAAACAAATTCATGCTGAATCGTACAAAAATAAATCAAACTCCAGTTCCACAGAGAGCACGATAGTTTATACAAAATCCTGTCTTCATTGATGATTAAACAAATTAACCTTGAAATGAAGAATTTCAGATAATTAAACTCATGAATTCACAATAATTCATATGAAAAATCGGCAATCGAATATGTGACTTCTTTCATCTTACCTTGAGTAATTAGTCACATATATGTAAAAAAAAAAAAAAAAGTATTATGCACCGACAGTAAATGAGCAGCATGTTTGTGCTTAAATTCCCATTTCCATTGTACCATGACAATAATCAATTCAAAAACTGATACTAGCTATTTCTCTATCGAAAGCATTACTATATTAGCAAAAAGCTGCAGATGTGATGCTGTGCATGAATGATGGAGCCCTAAAAAAGGACTGATTAGTACAATGGATGATATCCAGTGAAATACAAGCACCTTTGCATTAGCTCTCAATAAGGTATTAACAAGGTTGCTACAGCTAATAGTACAATGGAAATTAGGGGTGCACGTAATGCCGCAACACCCCCAAACTCTACTGCTGACTCGAACAACCGATCCCATTGCAGTGGGAGTTTTGTTTTGCTTTTTTGTTTTTGTCCTTAAAACGCTTCATTTCGATTGACTACTCTTTAATGATTTTGTACAGTGATTAGACATAAAGTGCTGCTGGGGATTATTTTGTATGATATAGAACATACTCAACGAACTAGCATTGTTATTTAAAAATGCACAATATTTCTCGTAAAGATATTGTCCTCATTAATATTTCAAATCCCTGTAATCTCTGATCTCCTCAAATTGCTCAACGTCTGTCATCACACCTTCCTCGTGCCACAGAGACACCTGGAGATTGCACATCGACCGAAGGTGGGATAAGTGCAAATAGTCTTCTGGCACAAAAGTGGGGGGCAAAAACCCTGTAGGTCCCATTTTCATTGTCTATATTCTTTACAGATTCCTTCTGCTATATTTTCCACACTGTACAAACATCCGAGCATGGAAACAAACGTGTCCCTGCGCAGCACTGTATACAGGAACAAAACGAAACTCATAGAGCATTGTCCGTCTTTAAACCTAATTTCCACCTTTCCGTCCCTTTAAAACATTTGTATTAAAAGATTTATATAAAAATCAATCATTTACATATAGTAAAAAGATTCTGTAGCTTCCACTGTTTACAAACATGAAATTGCATATACCCACCACATAGATTGCATCTCTTTTTTTATACACATGGTTAAGTCATATATTGCTGAGACAGTTCCATTCCGGCTACTGTTATTTCAAGAACAGACCAAATCAAGATGCGATGTTTGGAGCCGCTATTGCCGATACATTGATACAGATTAAATGACAAAGCCACAAATAATCAAAGCTTTTGCATTTTGAAGTGTTAACAGGGTCTCCGCCGTTAGCTTTCTGTGTCATGACGTTTACCATAAAACATTCACATGCCAAAGCCATTTCTACGATATTTGTTTTTAACACAAACCCTTTTTCCCCTTATCTTTTTTCATTGATAGCTGATATTAAAAGAATAGTTCACGCAAAAATGATAATTTGCTGAAAAAGTACTCATGGCTTCGGGCATTCCAGGATGTAGATAAGTTTGTTTTCTCACCAGAACTGATTTGGAGAAATGTGTCATTCCTTCGCTTGCTCACCAGTGGATGCTCTGTAGTGAATGACTGCCATCAGAATGAGTGTCCAAACAGCTGATAAAAATGTGGATCACTGTGATGTGTTTATCAGCTGTTTGGACTCTCATTCTGACAGCACCCATTTACTGCAGAGCATCTCTTTGTGAACAACTACACATGCTATTAATGCTACATTTCTCCAAATCTGTTAACATGAAGAAACAAACTCATTTACATCTCAAATGAGTACATTTTCAGCAAATTTTCACTTTTGGCTAAACTATTCCTTAAATGATAAAAAAAGAAACACTTGCCATTTCAAAAATGGCACAAAACATCTTTCAGATGATTAAAAAATGTTTTGTGGCTAGCTTTTTCCAGTTTATGACACTCTTTCAGCAAGCATCAAATAATGTTCAGTAGTGGTTGCATTACTGTTCAGAAATATACACTAAAAAGGTGCATCAATGAGCAGCGAGAAAGATGATTCACATTACATTAGCCAATATGAAAACGCACAAAATGTGAATACTTTCAAAAACTATTTTGCAGATCATTATTTTTTTTAAAGCAAGGCAAGAAAATACAAAAACAAAAGAAAAAACATGTTTAGTCAGCATAACACTTTTTAAAAAAGAACATGAATTTAACACTGTTTGATAAACTACAATAGCAAAGCATGAGGCATCCCATATGACTGTTATGATTTTTTTCTTTTTTCTGGAAGTGTCTTTTTTCCCCCGTAATTCTTCATTTTAGGAAAGTTTCCCCTTCATTCTGAGATGCTAGACTTGAATGCCTTGTACCGCTTGTTTTATATTTTCTAGCAGGGCCTTGTTCTCTGGACTCTGATAGTGATCTTGATTCGTGTACATGTCCGTTAGCGTGGTCACATATGCGTCAAAGTTCTGTTCGCTCATCGGCTCCTGTCAAACACAGAGGAAAGCGCCTGTCAAATGGAATACAGTTATGTGGAAGATGATGACAAAACATGAATCCGGGTTATACGCTTTTGAGAATTAAGTCATAAATTCTAACCCAGTTCTTGAATTGAAGAGTTCAGATGCAAAACCAGCTAAAAGCCATCTCGGTCAAAAATGAGATAATGATACTGAGTGAATGCTTTTGACACATATTATACGTCCATCAAATACTTTTTCTTCAAACTCGCTAAAATACCAGTCTCAGCCCAATCAGAAGTACCGGTACTTACATAGAAACCTATACATCTGAGGCTGATAAAAATGCATTTTTTAAAGAAAGACGTCAGATGGATTTAGCTGGTTTTGCATCTCTTCAATTATTGTTGTTCCTATATGCAATTCACCAGATGCTTAATTGTAATTAATTGTAACTGCCGTAAATGCAGTTTATTGTCAGTATAAATGACCAAAAACATATCGGCTATTTGCAGAAACATTAAATGATAATCATCAAGTCATTTTTCATAATTCACACTGTTTTAAATGGAAAATTCTTAATGTAAATATTACAGTTAATATTAATAGAATTAAAAAAAATGCCTTTTTTATTTGTAATTTGTAATAAAAATGTTTTTTAAAAATGTTTGTAATTTCTTTTTTTTAAGGAAGGGATCTGAAAATAATGTGGTGGACATTGGTACAAAGTAATGGGTGTTAATTGCTTTGACAATATTAAATTTAGTTTTGAGATATATTTTCATAAAATCACACATAATGTGTTTTAGGGAAAATGTAATAATAATAGCATCTTTTGTCAAAAAAGTTATTTCCTAAACGGAAATGGTTGGAATTGGTAGCATTCTGTAATGGGAAAAAATATGTGCAGGACTGAAGTTGACTGAATGGTTATTAAAAATTGATTTAGTAAATATGAATCAGTATTAAGACTGAACAACAAAATCTTTTCAGGTGGACATGGATGAATGAAAGAATAAATCAATCATGATTTTCAGCATGACTAACACCAACTGTGCTCAGCCACTTGAAAACTGACTGACATAAACAATATAGTATTGAAAGCATACAGATATTCATATGCAATGGAAAGGGTAAGAGGTAAACTGTGGTCTTACTCTCTGATGTAAACAGCTGTTATGTCTAACTGGAGGCTCTTTGTGAAGTGATTTCTAGAGGTAAAAACAAAAGTACATTAGCTTACAGCAAATAACATGCTCAGTACATACAAGACCTGGCCACTTCTGTTTTACCACCTAATTTAAGAACACATCTGGAAAAAACTTTTTTTTATTTTGCAATTTTTTTCAAATATGGTGACAAAAACAATAATGTGATGCTACATGATGACATTGTCTAGTTAAAGCAGTTATTAAGCTGTTTTGCACTAACATTTTGAATGTAAAAGGGATAAGCCACTGTTATTCATATTTCATAAGAGTGACACAAGTTCATCTCAGGCTATTTATCTGTAACCCGGTTCCCTGAAAAAGCAGGAATGAGATTCTGTTGAGAACGCTGATGAGAACATGCTTCGTTCAACCGGTTGTGAAAGATGTGTGTCAACCACGCCAAGAATTTGGCTTAAATAACCTCAGTCAGTGATGTAATTGGAACGCTTGCACATGAGAGGTTATAAACAGACATGAAACAGATGCACCTTCTTATACCTTTGTCTGAAGAGACATCTAGACAGGCCCCACAGTGTGGCAATGAGGCGCAGCATCCTGTTCCCACTTTTTCAGGGAACATGGTTACAGTCAATTAACTCAGGACACTCCCTAATGCTGACCGTAACGAGAATACCAATGCTGCCGCACTGGAACGTGTCTGGACCCCTCAAAGTTGTGTAGTGTGTGTGCACAAATATTGGAGAGGTCTCAGACATGACCTTGGGATGTTGACTCAAGGACAAGTAAGACCGGAGTAGCATGGACATCCAAACTATAGAACCTGATGAACGTGTGGGGAGGACCAGCTTGCCATAAAACACACTTGATGCAAGTGGACGCTTCTTTTCAGAGCCTTAAAGAATCCAACCCCCTGATTGAATAGAACCTAACTCCTAGAGGAAAAGCTTGACCGCACACCTCGTAGACTAGGGCAAAAGCATCCCTCACCTAATGTGACATTGTTTGCCTAGTGGCAGCAGCCCCCCAGTCTCGGCCCTTAACAGCATATGAAAAGATGCAAGCCACTGGCTGGTACAATGGACGTAAATCTGAAGAGCACAAACTGGACACCGTAAGTGAAGTCTTTCTTGCTCTGAAGGCTTCAAGATCGACCAGATGCATAGTTGAGAATGGAACTTTAAGAAGATAATTAGTCCAAGGGCAAAGTCTGCCAAGACTGACAGAGTCTGCAAATCCTTAATTCTCTTTAAAGAAGTAATAACCATGAAAACATCTTTAGAGTCAGAAAACTGGGAGGTACTGACTCAAAAAGGTGTCCATCCAGACCAGACAGCTAAGTCCCAAGAAAGGACTGTCACTCTAGCGAACAGTGACAACCATTTAGCTCCATGAAGGACTAGAGGATGCTTCAATCAGAGCATGCTTAGCCAAAACAGCAGCCACATAGACCAGGACAATTACCTGAGGACAGTCCTTCTTGCAGGAACTCCAGCACTGAAACAGCTTGGCGGTGAACTGGGTCTGCACGGTGTAATCATACACATACTTTCAAAAATGTGCCATCTGAGGGCATTACTACTTCTATTTGAGAGAGGCCTAGCACTTAGTCTGTACAAAGGAGCCCAGCATCTGTTAGCTTATCCTCTTCAGGGGCCAGACATGCAGGTTCCAAAGCTCGGGCCGGGGATGAAATATCACCCCCTGCGCCTGAGATAGGAGACCTCTCCTGATCGGAATTGCCCATGGCGAGCCATCGAGGAGGGATAATTGGTCTGAGAACCACAATCTGGTCAGCCAACGAGGCGCTAAGAGGCAAGACCCTGGGGGAAATGCGTAAAGATGCAATCTGGGGCACTTACGTGCCATCACGGCAAGACACAAGGGAGCTGGAAGAGTCAGAGAGAAGTAGAGGGGAAACTGTGCTGTCTACTGTGAAGAGAAGAGGTCCGCCACTGCTTCATAAAATTTTACCCAAATTTGTCTCACTACTTTGGAGATTCCATTCCCTGTGTGTTACAGCTTGTCTGGACAGCAAGTCTGCTCCCATATTCATATACCTCGTAAAAAAACCCATAAACTGCCCTGAGGGACTGTTAGTTGTCCTGTGCTTAAAGCAGAACCTGCTGTGGTAACCTGTTCAGGCAGCGCAACCGCAGTCCATCTTTGCAATTTATGTAGGAGACTATCACAGTGCTGTCCATTCGCACTATGCTAACCCCTTAACTGCTGGAGGAAGTATTTCAGGGCGTGAAATACAGCCATCATTTCGAGGCAAATGATGTGCCAATCAAAAAGATGACCTCTCCATTTCCCTTGGGCTGGACGGTCATCTAAAACCGCACCCCAGCTTGTGAGGGAAGCATTTGTTTTTGCCTGGTCTGAGCCACACAGAAAGAGTACAAAGCCCCTAGCACATAAGGGACTGGCCCTTGGATGAAATCCCCTGGCGCTGAACCACAACTGAAACAGTCTCACGAGCAGGAGGCTTTAAGTTACACCATGTATGCAGCCACCATGAGACCTAAAACTTTTTGAAAAGTAATGGACAGTGGCCAAGCCTCGTATTCTTCAGGGTGTTTAGAATGGATTCAACACATGCGGGAGACAGTTGTGCCCATACTGAGATCGAATCCCATACAACCCCTAAATATTTTGTCTTCTGGGAAAAAGAAAGAACACTCTTCTTGGTGTTGAGTCTTAATCTCAGAGACTTGAGATGAGTGTGGATGACATCCCAATGTTGAAGCGGAAGCTCTTGAGACTGAGTCAGCCAGTTGTTGATGTAAATTAAAATGTGGATGCACTGTGTTCGTAAAGGAGCCAACGCTGCATTCATACAGTTTGTGTATGTGCGGGTGACAAGGATAGGTATCCAGGGAGGGGAACATGTTCTATGGCCCTATGTTCTTTGTCCAGCAGATTTTGCAATTTGTGTGTCAACAAATGCATGGAGACCATACAGTTTGCATCTTGTAGCCCTTTTCTACATTCCTTACAACCCAAGGAGAAATATATAGCAGTAGCTTCCACGTTGCCAGTTCCTAAGTATGCACTAATTTTGACACTTTGTTTTTTATGAGGGATTGTTCAATGTTTGGCATCCTGAAACATGGCAGGAGACAACCAAACATGTAACATTTCGCTGGAGACCGCTGACCCCCAAAACATGCTGAGATTGTATAGTGATTCCCTGAGTGTGCTGGGAACTGCTGGAATTTTTAATGCCCCTCCTTGAGGGGTCTGACTATGCACCTAGCCCATGAGCCTAAAGCGGAGCACACGGATAGGAAGTGAATCGCAGTGCTCACACTGACCACCCTCAAATGTGAGGGCAGCATGCTCTTCCCCCTATTATTTAAGCCATTGGTGTGTTTGACGCTAGGGGTGGGCGATATGGGCTTAAAAATTTATCATGATAATTTCTGGTATTATTGCAATGACGATAATTCATGGAATCCTGTTTCTTTAGAGAAAAGTATTATCTTTCCTATTTTTACCCGAAATAGAGCATAACTGAGTTCACACATACAATGTAATGACTGTTTAATTCACTGGAGGCCGGAGGGCACCCTTGCACAGAAACTCCACATATGCTTTATAGCAGAAGTAACAGTACTGACAACGCTCCAGGAAATCACTAATCAAGTTATCGCTGTACAGTTGAATAAAACACAGATAGAGAAATTTTAACTGAGGAAACATACAATTGCTACAATATATGGTTTGTCTGTGTTCTTCAAACAATCTTGGGTATTTTTATAAGGATAAAGTATATTTATAATGCAATGCTAATCGCCTTTAAAATACTACAAAATAGTATGATTTATGCCTCATTCTGTGATATGAAGCCACGTCTGATCGCAAAAAAAAGGTTATTTCAAACACTGGAGTATGTTATGAAGTTAATTTAGAGAAGAAGCATGTCAATAAATGTTATCTTTGTTGGACAAAAGCTTTGTAAACAAGCTCAAACACATGCAAAAGCATATCGCACACGTGCTACCTTATACTTTATCGTTATTATTGCGGGAAGACTAATTCTTATTGTGGGGAAAATTTTTACTGGTATCACGAACCCACTCCTGAACGTCAGTCTGCTTGCCACCAGAGGTCGCTGTGACATTCACATCACACTGACTGTTACACTACACCCCGGACTACGTTCCCCATCAGCCATTGTGGGTATCACCTGTACCAAATCAGAGACACTATTTAAACCCCGGACTTCCTGTCAGTTATGGCTGAGTATTGGTTTGCGTTTATCACTGTTGATGTGTTAGCAACTGTACGGAGCCTTTAAGTCTGTTCGTGTTGTCTAGTCTAGCCTTGTCTTGTTCCCAGTCAACCGAGTCCTAAACCTACGCTTTGTTATAACGTCTTGTCTGTTTTGCTGCCAGCCTTTTTGAAACCCTCGCCTGTTTATCTGGGTTACTCTATTGCCTCGCCCATCGGATAACGTTCGCCGTGGATCGACCCTTGCCTGTGTTACGGACTACTCTTTCGTCTTGCTGTCTATACACCTGTTTGCCACTGTCTGACCCTGCCTGCCTTGACCATGTCTTTGTCTCGTCCTTTAAATAAAAGTTTGCAAATGGATCCGCCCGCTTCATGCTTCATCTTTCACTCCGTAACAACCGGTA
Source organism: Labeo catla (assembly GCA_012976165.1). Lineage (NCBI taxonomy): Eukaryota > Metazoa > Chordata > Actinopteri > Cypriniformes > Cyprinidae > Labeo > Labeo catla. The sequence continues at coordinate 1,435,419 of VONZ01000100.1, forward strand.
TACCACAAACGATAAGATATCGCCCATCCCTATTTGCTTCATGCTTCACAACTGGTCAAACAAAGTATGTTCTCATCAGTGTCAATGAAACGCAGCATCGAGTGTAGCTTTGAGTGGAACAGTGAAGTACTACGCAAATAGTTTTCTATTTAATTAATAAGCATATACATTTTCATTTTTAAAGGGCTTAGGATTAGTAGTGATAAATAACTATTAATACTTTGCAAAGCAGTGGTATTGAGGGTAAAAGTTTGCAATGGTTACAACACTAGTAATCTGGAAGCCCTTGTGAAAAAGAATTACACTTCAGTATGGAAATAATATACTTTAAAAGGAAATACTTAAATGTGAACTAAATAATGTTTTTGGACACTTGGTGTCCAAAATTAAATTCACAGTATACATATATAAATACAGTTTAAATTTATATTAAATCCAGTTACGTGAACTTGAATTCTTCTTGACCCACTCGAGTAGGACTTAAGTTCAACTTTTCTATTGTCTTCTGCAATTTAGAACATTCAAAATGTATTAACTTTATATTAACTTTAACTTTAAATCATGACAAAAGATTAATCAAATATAATGCTTTAACATTTACTACAAAGTATATAACTTTTAATTTGACATTATTACTTTTTAAAAGTACTTAAGTGTGCTTAGAAACATAGTCATGAAAGTGTCTCTCTTTGAGTGCACTTATGTGGCCTTTGATTTCAATTTTTATTAATTTTATTCATTTTCAATTAATATTATATCAGCAAGAAGAGTAAAGTACAAGTGCACATTCAAATCAATTAAGTATACTTCTTTTTCACAAGGGACTGTGGTGGGAAAATGTGATTGCGTTGAAGTTCACCAATAAACTTTTCAAAATAAGTGGAAGTGGAAAGAGAGAGAGAGAAAGAGAGAGAAAGTGAGAGAGAGAGAGAGAGAGAGCTTCATTTAAATCTGTTAAGAAACAACCAATCAGCATTGTCGAAGAAACGGAACACAAAATGAGTGAGCCATGTCATCTTAAAATCCTATAGACAAAAATCAACACAGTGTGTGATTAATGAAATACACATAAAATAATATCAAAGCCACAGCAACTCAAATATTAACACAAACTCAGTAGAACTGACTGTAAATCAGTTTTTGGTTTGCCACTGAGTTTAACAAAACATGACAATCAGTGAACAAGCTATGGAGATTCAAATAAGATTAAGACAAAATTATTTCTTTAAAAAGTTGGGATGAGATGAATGAAACTTCTGATCAGAATGTCTTTGCTTCTAAATCTGTGGGACTGATTTGAAGAACATGTTTTCAAGCTAACTCACTGCTGAGTAAACCATCTTAAACCAGCTTAAGATAGATTTAAACCAGCTTGACCAGGAGACCAGCAAACCATTTTAGGCTGGTTTATGTAGTGTTTTTTTTAAGCAGAGCTGGTAACATTTAACAACCAGGCATTAAATGTGCACAAATTTAGATTACACCAATTAACTCCTACAATTTTCCACCTATGGACTAGTTTGAAATGACTCTAGTCATCATATTGCTGAAGCACAGGCTATTATGCTGATAACTTTTCTAAATAAACAGACTAATAAGTAATATGCTCTTTGTCCACGACTTTGTCCTCTATCGGTTGGGGATGGTGGCCCTTACCATATGAGGTAGCTGGATATTAGCTAAACTGTTTATCAGTGAATGGCTGAGGTTGGCCAGCTCATGCAGGAGAGATTCATTTTGCTGTTCAATCACCTTGTTTTCTTCCTCTAAGGACTTCAGATTAGACTCCATTGTGGTAATCTGTGGGACATGAATTGGCAGATGTGTTAATTCTATTGTTTTCATAACATAACATCATAAAATATTATCTTGTTTGTTTTAAGACTACAGTAAGTACATTGTGTGGTTGAAATGTTTGAAATTAACTTATTCATTAAATTGGTTTATGGAAAGAAATGTCTCATTTAATTCATTTCCACACAAATGCATTAATTTACTTTTTTTTTTTTCCCCATTATATATACACACTAGTTTTCAAACCTTTGTGGTCTGTAAGATTTTGCAATGCTTTAAAAGAAGTGTCTTTAGCGCCGAAAAAATAAAAATGACAGAGACAAAAATGAGAAAATATGAGAGAAAAAATTTGAAATGGGAAGAGACAAAAAAAAGAAAAAAAGAAAAAAGAAAAAAAAGAAGTGTCTTATGTTCACTAAGGCTGCATTTATTTGATGTAAAACAATAAACAGTAATGTTATAAAATATAAAATTTTCTGTTTGAATATATCATGAAATTCAAAAGTCAAAAGTAATTAATATTCATTTAATTTAAACAGTTATTGTCAAACAATTATATTCATTTAGTAAAATATAAATATTTTAGTGTAGGCTATATCTTTAGAGTTTTATAAATCATTATCTTCTTGTTGATCCGCTGCTTTGCATTTACTACTGCATGTTTTCTGCATAAAAAAAAAGGGTTGTTTTCGACTTTGGTCTAAACTGAGCAGAAGAGCTTACTGAGAAATGCTAATTCATTCTCTGCCAGCAGATGGCACTTTTCGCCAGGAATATAACCCATTCCTCCGTAGTCGAAGTAAACAAAGCAAAAAGATTAAAAATACGGGAAAAACGTGAGGGTTGACAGGTTTGGTCTTCAGTGTCTCATGATCCTTCAAAAGTCATTCTGATATGCTGATTTGTGCTCAAGAAACATTTCTTCTTACTATCAGCGTTGAAAACAGTTGTGCTGCATCATATTTTTTTGTGAAAACCATGACACATTTTCAGTTTTCAGTATTCTTTGATTAACAGAAAGTTCAAAAGAACAGCTTTTTTTGTTCTTTCTTTTGTAACATTATAAATTTCTGTACTGTCACTTTTGATCAATTAAATGCATCCTTGATGAATGAAAGCATTAATTTTCTTTAAAAAATCTTACTGACCCCAAACTTTTCAACAGTATATATCACAACACATATATCAACCATTTTTTAAAGGCTGTTTATAGGGATATTTTTCAATTCTACCTATGACAGTTTATTAATGCTGATTAATGATATTGATGTCTAAGACACTTTTGCATTTAATGTGCATTTTAATAATTAACCAATCTTAAAATATCTTTAGTTGGGAGCTTTTCTCAGCATTTTCTCATCAGCGTGATTATTTGTGAATAATTTCATTATTTAATCAGAATAACACTCAACCCGATTACATTTTTAACAACGCTTGTCCCTAATTAATACCCCAGCAAGATTGGCATTTTGACCAGGAAGTGAATTTGACAACAGCATTGTGCAATTGAATGCTCATCATACATGTTGTCATAGATACAGTCATAGACATCTCTGTAGAACTTTAATATTTGAATAACATCGCTCTACAGATATATTAAATCAATCTTGCGACTGTCTGCCCTCCATGATTTCTGTAGAAATTCACATTCATTCACTAACTTCACCTGAGAGCCAGGTTGTGATTTTACACCAGACATGTTCTATATGTCACACAGCAATGGCCAAAAATACAAATGAAGAGAAGAACTGGATAGAAATGTAAGTCAGAACACCAGATATATAACTAGATGACAGTGAAAATGTGGCCATATATGAGTATGATTCAAGTAAAAATGTACCAAATCATGGTCAATGCACTTGAGCAAATGAGAAATGTTTATACATTACCAGTCACAAGTTCGGAATAAATATTTATTTATTTATTTTTGTTTTGTTTTGTTTTTAAAAGTAGTCTCTTCTGTTCATTAAGGCTGCATTTATACAATCAAATAATACAGTAAAAATAGCAATATTGTGAATTATTACAACTGTTTTCTAACTGAATGTATTTTAAAATGTAATTGATTGCTGTGATCAAAGCTGAATTTTCAGCATCATTACTCCAGTCTTCAGTGTCACATGATCCTTCAGAAAACATTTCAGTATGTTGATTTGCTGCTTAATTATTATCAATTATTATTTGTGTTCAATTATTTTCATTTATTTATTTTTTTGTTTGTTTGTTTTATCAATGTAGGAAAATAATTTTATGCAAATCATAGATTTTTGTACAGTATTATTTAATTAATAAAATGTTTTTACTGGCACATTTGATCAATTTAATATGTCCTTTCATAATAAAAGTATTTCTATTATTTTATTATATTATTTAAAACACATACACTCCTGAACAAAATCTTAAGACCAGGGGAAACATTACAAATATTCGCATTTTGTGCTGGTGGATCGTAACCAGGTTGTAAGTACGGCTTCAAAATAGCAAAAGAAGAAACAGGAGCAAGAGCCAAAAAATAGAGAGCAGGCAATTTATAGAAAACTGAAGAAAACTCAAACAGGCTGTTCATCAGCTGATCAAAAGTTTAAGACCATAGCCTTAAAAAGTTAAAATCTGCGCAAAATATGGCTTTTATGTCATTGTTCTTCAGGCAGTCACACTGTCATGACCTCCTGATGGCACAGGCAAAAAGCCTTTCTGTCTTTGAACGTGGCAGGATTGTTGAGCTGCACGCGCAACGCCTCGCACAACGCACCATCGTTGCCGAGATTGGACGCAGTAAAACAGCCATTTTACATTTCTCAAAAGATCCTGAGAGTTATGGGACAAAAAAGTCAAGTGGTAGACCCAAAGAAAATTCACCTGATGCTGACTGCAGCCCAATAACCATAAGACAACATCTGCAAGAGAAGGGCTTCAAGAACAAAAAACGTCTTCAAAGGCCACATCTCCTCCCACGCCACAAACTTGCCTGTTTGGAATCTGCAAGGGAGCACCAAACATGGGACATTGAACGATAGAAGAAAGTTTTATTCTCTGACGAGAAAAAATTTAAGCTGGACGTTCCTGATGACTTCTAACGTTACTGGAATGACATGGAGATCCCACTAGAGATGTTTTCTACGCAGCACAGTGGAGGAGTCTCCATCATGGTCTGGGGTGGTTTATCCTTCAATGAGAAAATGGAGCTTCAGGTTGTGCAGTGGTGTCAAACGACCACTGGCTATGTGGACATGTTGCAGTGGGCATCCCTCTTGACTGAGTGCCCTCGTCTGTGCGGTAATGACTGGGTCTTTCAACAGGACAATGCTGCAGTTCACAATGCCCACCTGACGAAGGAGAATAACGTCGCTCTTTTGGACCTTCCTGTGTGTTCCCCTGATCTAAATTGCATTGAGAATGTTTGGGTATGGATGGCAAAGGGAAGTTTACAAAAAATTACATCAGTTCCAGACTGTGGATGCCCTTCGTGAGGCCATCTTCACCACATGGACACACATTCCCACCAGCCTCCTGGAAACAGTCAAATCAGGCATGCCAAAATGAATGTTTTAAGTAATCAACAAGAATGGTGGGGCTACTCACTACTGAGTCTTTTTTTTTTTGACACTTTTAGCTCTATTGTGGGGTTTTTTTGGGCAATGGTCTTAAACTTTTGATCAGCTGATGAACAGCCTGTTTGAGTTTTCTTCAGTTTTCTATAAATTGCCTGCTCTCTATTTTTTTGCTCTTGCTCCTGTTTCTTCTTTTGTCATTTTGAAGCCGTACTTACAACCTGGTTCCCCTTCAGTCGTTTCACTACGACGTTACATATGGGAACTCGCCTGAGAGTCCAATCATCTCTGAGCCTTATTCAAAAGGCCAATGAACATTGGCGAGTGGTATTTGCATGTCGAGCCACTCCCCCGTACATACGGGTATATAAGATGGCGGCATGCAACCACTCATTCAGATTTTCGCTTCGGAGCCTCGTCTCGAGCAAAACAAAAAAAAAAGAGTTCCTGTTTAAAGAAAACAAGAAGAGTTCCTGCTCTCTCTCCGCTGGCGTGCTGCCAACACTAAAAGAGCTTAATCTAAAAGAGCGTTTGGTGCCTAAGACACCTCCGGCCGATCCTTCGAGGCTGGATGATTGGTTTCTGGGGAGGTCACCCGCGGCACCGCCGCGCTCCCCCCCAGTGCCTTTCTTCCCGGAGGTGCACGAGGAGCTGCCCGTGGGGCGCTGCCACCTGGCGGGATCGGCCCCATCTCCCGTCCAGGGCGTGTAAGCTTTCGTCCGCTCTCGCGGGCAGGGCTTACCACGCCGCTGGACAGGCTGCCACTGCCCTGCACGCCATGGCGACCCTGCAGGTGTACCAAGCCAAGGCGTTAAAACATCTGCACGAGGGTGGCCCTGACCAAGGGGCGATGCAGGAACTCCATCCCGCCACCGACTTCGCCCTCCGGGCGTCGAAAGTGACGGCACGTTCCCTTGGCCAGGTGATGTCCACAGTAGTGGTACAGGAGCGACACCTATGGCTGACCCTGGCCCAGATGGCAGACGTCGACAAAGCTCGCTTTCTCGACGCTCCCATCTCTCAGGGCGGCCTATTCGGCGACACCGTCGAGGACTTTGCCCAGCAGTTCTCGGTGGTCCAGAAGCAGACGGAGGCGATCAAACACATCCTCCCTCGTCGTGACAGTACCACCACGTCCGCGAGGCCTCAACCTCCGCCTGCCCGTCGCCGAGGGCGCCCCCTTGCGGCTCCAAAAACACCGGCTCTTTCCCCCGCCGAGGCACACGATGCCAGACTGGCGGCCCGACGAAATCGAGCCGGCCGCGGGAGAGCGGCGCCACCCGCGCCTCAGGGACCGGCCAGGAACACCCGCAGGAGAGCTGCGAAGCGTCCCTGACGCGGGCACCCCAGAGGTGGAGGAGATTGCTCTTTGGGGGATGACAACACCTACGTCCCCTATCCCGGTGGAGGGCCGGGAGCCACTGTGCGCTCAGACGCTGCCGTCGGCCCACGGGTCGACGGTACCCACAATTTCACAAAAAGAGCCAATTTTCTCACCTCTGGGGCTTCGACCCCGAGTTCCCTTTTCGAGCAACGCTTTGCATCCTCGGATCTGGACTCGGAGGTCGATATCGCCAGCGTGGGAACCAGGGAAGAAGGTAAGCGCTGCCCAGTGCAGTCAGACTTTTCTCCAGGACGTTTTTCCTTATGGGATCAGTCCCCTTCCCCCCCCAGGCTGCCCCACCGCGGTCACGTCGGTCAACGTTCCATTGATTCCCCTGGCGACCAGGCTGGGAGCCTGGCTTCAGCTTCCCAGCCCCTCGCAGTGGTTGATTCGGACGGTACGTCTCGGCTATGCGATTCAGTTCGCCAGGCGTCCGCCCAGGTACAGAGGCGTCCTTTCCACTTCTGTCCACTCGGACACACATGCCGCTGTCCTGCGTGCGGAGGTTGCAGTCCTACTGGCGAAGGATGCAATCGAGCCTGTCCCTCCAGCCGAGATGAAGTCAGGGTTCTACAGTCCCTACTTCATCGTGCCCAAAAAGAGCGGTGGGTTAAGACCCATCCTGGATCTTCGAGCTCTGAATCGGTCCCTTCTCAGGCTGCCGTTCAAAATGCTCACGACGAAGCGCATGCTAACATGCATTCGTCACCAGGATTGGTTTGCAGCCATCGACCTGAAGGACGCGTACTTTCACGTCTCGATTCTACCTCAACACAGACCCTTCCTACGGTTTGCTTTCGAGGGTCGAGCGCATCAGTACAAAGTGCTTCCATTTGGCCTGTCCCTCTCTCCCCGTGTCTTTACGAAAGTCGCGGAAGCTGCCTTATCCCCCCTCTGGCAGATGGGCATTCGCATTCTCAACTATCTCGACGACTGGCTTCTCATAGCTCACTCGCGAGATGTGTTGTGCGAACACAGGGACCTGGTGCTCCGGCACCTCAGCCATCTGGGCCTTCAGGTCAACCGGGAGAAGAGCAAACTCTCCCCAGTGCAGAGGATCTCTTTTCTCGGCGTGGAGCTGGACTCGGTCAACATGACAGCCCGCCTCACCAACGAGCGCGCGCAGTCAGTGCTGAATTGTCTGAACTCATTCAGACACAAGACAGCGGTTCCTCTCAAAACATTTCAGAGGCTCCTGGGGCATATGGCAGCTGCAGCCGCGGTGACGCCGCTGGGCTTGCTTCATATGAGACCGCTTCAGCACTGGTTACACGATCGAGTCCCGAGATGGGCATGGCACCGTGGCACACTCCGGATTGGCGTTTCCCTGCAGTGTCGCCGCCTGTTCAGCCCGTGGTCAGACCCGGCCTTTCTTCAGGCCGGAGTCCCTCTGGGACAAGTCTCCAGGCATCTTGAGGTTTACACGGATGCCTCTTCCACGGGTTGGGGTGCTGTATGCAACGGGCAAGCAGCCGCGGGCTCCTGGACAGGACCTCGACTGCAATGGCGTATCAATTGCCTAGAGTTGTTGGCTGTGCTTCTTGCGCTGCGTTGCTTCCGACCGATGCTGCGCCACAAGCACGTGCTTGTTCGCACCGACAGCACTGCGACCGTAGCCTATATCAACCACCAAGGTGGTCTTCGCTCCCGTCGCATGTCACAACTCGCCCGCCATCTGCTCCTGTGGAGTCAGACGTGGCTGAAATCGCTACGTGCCGTTCACATTCCAGGAGAACTCAACCGTGCAGCTGACCAGCTCTCACGGCAGTCCACCCATCCTGGAGAATGGCGACTCCACCCCCAGGTAGTCCAGCTGATTTGGAGCCATTTCGGCAAAGCCCAGATAGATCTGTTCGCTTCCCCCGAATCCTCCCACTGCCAGCTGTTTTACTCCCTCAGTGAGGCTCCCCTCGGCAGGGATGCGCTGGCACACAGCTGGCCTCCGGGGCCCAAGTACGCCTTTCCCCCAGTGAGCCTCCTTGCACAGACACTGTGCAAGATCAGGGAGGACGAGGAGCAGGTTCTGCTGGTTGCGCCATACTGGCCCACCTGGACCTGGTTTCCAGACCTCATTTCCCTTGCGGCAGCCCCTCCCTGGAAGATCCCCTTGAGGAGAGACCTTCTTTCTCAGGGGATGGGCACAATTTGGCACCCGCGTCCCGACCTATGGAACCTGCACGTCTGGCTCCTGGACGGGACGCGTCAGACCTCTCCGGCCTTTCACAGGCCGTGATAGATACTATCACTCAGTCTAGAGCTCCCTCTACAAGGCAGGCCTATGCACTGAGATGGGGTCTGTTCGTTGACTGGTGCTCCTCTCGTGGAGAGGACCCACAGAGATGTCCGATTGCAGTAGTGCTTTCCTTCCTGCAGGAGAAGTTGGAGCGCAGGCTGTCCCCTTCGACTCTCAAAGTGTACGTTGCTGCCATCGCAGCGTATCACGATGCAGTGGATGGAGCATCCCTTGGTAAGCACCAACTGGTCGTGAGGTTCCTTAGAGGTGCGAGAAGGGTTAATCCCCCTAGACCGCACCTCGTACCCTCTTGGGATCTCGCCGTCACCCTCCAGGGTCTACGGGAGGCCCCATTTGAGCCACTCGCGTCAGTAGAGCTGAAATATCTGTCTCTTAAGACAGCGCTCCTGACCGCGCTGGCCTCCATCACGAGGGTAGGGGACCTACAAGCCTTCTCTGTCGACGAAGCGTGCCTGGAATTCGGGCCCCGCGATTCTCACGTCATCCTGAGACCCCGGCCCGGTTATGTGCCCAAGGTTCCCACCACACCTTTCCGCGATCAGGTGGTGAACCTGCAAGCTCTGCCCCTGGAGGAGGCAGACCTGGCCTCTGCGCTGCTGTGTCCAGTCCGCGCCCTCCGTATATATGTGGACCGCACTCGGCACTTCAGACGCACCGAGCAGCTCTTTGTCTGCTTTGGAGGTCAGCAGAAAGGGAATGCTGTCTCCAAACAGAGGTTGGCCCATTGGGTGGTAGATGCCATCTCCCTGTCATATCAAAACCAGGGAGAGCCATGCCCCTTAGGTGTTCATGCCCACTCCACAAGGAGTGTTGCCTCATCCTATGCGTTGGCTCATGGCGCCTCACTAGATCCGTCTGCTGACACGTCCGCCTGTCAGCACGTGGGTCTGTGCGTAACGCGGCGTCAGGGTCGTGGCCTGTTCCATGGGTCTGTTCCCATATGTTACGTCGTAGTGAAACGACTGAAGGGGAACGTCTAGGTTACGTACGTAACCCTCGTTCCCTGAAGGAGGGAACGGAGACGTTACATCCCCTGCCACGACCCTACGTCGCGCTGACGCCGGGTTGCTACTCGGCTCCTCAGCGAAAACCTGAATGAGTGGTTGCATGCCGCCATCTTATATACCCGTATGTACGGGGGAGTGGCTCGACATGCAAATACCACTCGCCAATGTTCATTGGCCTTTTGAATAAGGCTCAGAGATGATTGGACTCTCAGGCGAGTTCCCATATGTAACGTCTCCGTTCCCTCCTTCAGGGAACGAGGGTTACGTACGTAACCTAGACGTTACGATCCACTAGAACAAAATGCAAATGTTTTTAATGTTTCCCCTGGTCTTAAGATTTTGTTTAGGAGTGTATATATAAACCTTACTCACCATAAACTTTTAAATGGTAGTGTATCACGGTTTCCACAAAAATATGAAGCAGCTCAATTGTATTTTTCAGCATTAATAATAATCATAAATGCAGCAAATCAGCATATTAGAATGATTTCTGAAGGATCATGTGACACTGAAGACTGGAATAATGATGCTGAAAATTCAGCTATGCATCCCAGCAAAAAATTACATTTTATGACTTTTTCAAATAGAAAACAGTTATTTTACATAGTAAAAAGATTTCACAATGCTACTGTTTTTTAAATCTTTTTATATACACGCAGCGTTGGTGAGCAGAAGAGACTTTTCGAAAACATTAAAAAAAGTAATGTAATGTAATTATTCCAAACATCAACTAGTAAAGTACTCAGTTAATACTTGTATATGAAATACAAAATTCATCTATAATTACCCTCACCTGTGTTCTAAGTTTGATCATGTCCGCCTCCACCTGTGAATTTGATTCATTTAAATCTTTAATATCTTCATCCAGCTGTTTAACATCCGCATCACAGTCTAAACCTAGAGTGAGAACAGACACACAATTTCTAGCAATTAACAGATTTTACTGCATTGTTCCTCTATAATTGTGTTCAGATGTGTTTGCATAAACTCTTGGTTGGTGACTGGTTCTACGGTTTAATTTGAGACTAATGTTTTTATTGATTGACAGATTCATTCATTATTTATTTGTGGTTTTTTTTTTTTTTTACCATTGCTTGTTTGCTGTTTTATTGTGAGCATCTCCACTCCTGATAGTCTGGCTTTCTTCATTGCTGCTGTGGCACGTGGGCAACCAGAGAGACTGTAAAAATAAGAGACGGGAACGTGGAGTATTAAGTATGGCTTATTACCACTTCTCCAAAAGCAATAGTATACAGTTACTGTTCAAAGGTTTTGGATCAGAAAGAAAAAAAATAATAATAAGAACAATTATTAGTAATTGAGAACTAGTAATGATTGATACTAACTGAGCAGCAAATCAGCACAGTAAAATGATTTCTAAAGGTTCATGTGACACTGATGACTGGAGTAATGATGCTGAAAAGTTACATTTTACAATATATTCAAACAGAAAACTGTTCATTTAGATCGTACTAGCATTTCATAATATTTATTTTTCTTTATTTTCCCAAAAGAAACTGACAGGAAAAAAAAAAAAATCATCACTATACAGTACGCTGTGATTAATGTACCTGCTACAGCACTGACACAGCACCAGAAGGCGCTCTTATCTAAATATTGACAGTACACTCGTGTTTCAACACAGCCCTGAAAGCATCGCTAGCATCTGTGCATAAATAGCCTTGTCAGTCTCTCGTCTGTACAGATGCTGAACATTATGGTCTTGCTTGTTGTTGCCTTCACTCTGTTTCTAGTGTTTGTATTGTTGTGATTCGTTCATGCTAAGTCTTAGGGTAAGACGACTGTTTGGTTATCAACATTCCTCAGAATATCTTCTTTTGTGTTCCTACACATTTCCATTCCTTTAACAAACAAAGAAATAAGTAAATTTATCTTTAAAACTGTTCAGATGAAATGCTCAAAGTTCATACAGTAAGTCACATCTACGGTGAAGAGGAAAATTAAAAATTGGAGGAAATTGTACACCATTATATATTGTGTGTGTATATGTATATATACTTTTTTATTAATTTTGAATTAAATTAGATTTTTTTTCATATGTAATATATATTATTTTTTTATATTTTAATTTGGATTTTAGTTAAGGTTTTAGTAATTTTTGTGGTTTTTAATTTTTTATAGTTTTTAATATATATATATGTATCAGAGGTCGCCTGACGGAAAAATCTGAAGGCCGTCCGTCATTTTGACAGATTAACTGAGGAAATTGTAAATTGTAGCTGCAATCCCAGCCCTGTTCAGATGGTGGCGAAACTGTCTGAAACAAAAACGAAACTGTCTGGAATGTTTTACTATGTGTTTGATTACGCACAGGCGAGAACACAGAAGCTACAACGATCTATCACGCCACATTAAAGAGCGCCAAAACCGTATTTATTGCTTGAATTTCCTAAAGAAATTACCAGAATCTGAAATCTGAGATGTTGTTTCACAAAATATAAAAATGGAATTAAATGTGTTATTCTAATTAAAATATATTTTAAAAAATGACGGGTAATAATAGATTATGATGGAATTTTTACGAACCTGTCCAGACTATGTTAAAGTCTAGCGCAACCTCTGATATATATATATATATATATATATATATATATATATATATATATAAATTATGTAATTGAATAACTGAATATTAAAATGTAATTTTTACAATATTTTTCAACATTTCACGTTTTTAATGTTTTTAACATTTTAAACATGTACATTTTAAATATATTAATAATTCACAATAAGCATTCACATGGGTTAATTGTGCAGAATTATTCAGTCTGAATTTAGTTTATTGTTATTATCCTCACAAAATTTGAATAACAAGTCTGTCTTTTCAGATCTCTTTAAGTGGGATGTGGTTATTCAGTTTGACTAAACTACATTCAAAATGTATATTTAATTTCATTTGCACTGATATATTTAAATAGACTATTTGATTTATTTTACAATAACTTGTTTTCCATAAATTAATTTATTTCAGTTGTATTATCTTTATATATTATAGATTTTATGAAATCAGGTGACAAATCAGTAATCAGTTTTTGGATTGTCCTTTGTATTAATAAAAGTTTGAGAGATTGCTCTTTTTTTTTACCTTCTGTGCGTCAGGAAACTGCCGCTGACGTGTCCAGAACCGTCACAGCCCGGAGTGGGACACGACATGCCGTCCGTCTTCCCAGCCTTCCATGTGAACTGAGAGCCATTGATATAGCCGTCCTTCTGCCGTTTGGCCGCTAGAGGACAGCCTGACGCGCTGCGGTGTGACGCATATTTACCCGTTATGTGACCCTGACCGTCACAACCAGGAACTGGACACCTAAAAACATAAACAAACTAATGTTTTACTGTACTGGGATCTCTTTCCACAGACAATATAAATATGTATAAATACATTTAGGCCACTAATGCTATCGGGATGTGAAGAGACTTTCAACTAGCATAATGTTTTTGAGCCAAATCAACTACTCTGCCTTTAATAAGAACTATAATATCATCTTAATAATCCTAAAATAAGAAACTGGTTTATGGTACACTCAATATATTTCAGTGTAACTTATTGCCGCCTTATATGTTCTAGTAACTGAAACATATCATTTGTCTTAAAAGAGCATTTTACACCTAAACCATGCTTTTTTTTTACTAAAGTACTTCCTGAGTTTAAACTTATTATAATGTAAGTTATATTTTTATATTAAAAGTTGTATTAACAAAGAAAAATAAACACTTAAAAAAACCCATATTGATCAGTGTTAATGCATCATTGCATATTGATTTAACTTGATTTTCTTCATTTAAATATTCCATTTTACAAACATTTGTTTCTCTTGAACATTTGCTGTGAACGTAGTCTGCTAAAGTGAAATGGTAAGCACAGCTTGGTGGCAGTGACCATTTTTGCATTATTCACATCCAGGGATGGGAATAATTATCATTTTGATGTCACTTCATATGCAGATGAAGTTTTTGTTGTTTAAAGGTCAGTACCTGATGGGCTCCTGGTCTTCTTTGTCCTCTTTACTGTGTGTTATCTTTATTCCAGTCTTCCGAGCGCGTGGACATCCTGACAAACTGAGGAAAAACAAACTGTCATTACCTCAGCCCTTATGAAAATGAAGTACACTTTAACATACTTAAAAACAGTACTTATTATGGAAATGAGATGCTTCAAAAGAATTACACTTAAGTGTGCTACAGTAAATGCAGTGTTTTCAGACACTTAACTGCATGCTATTTACAACTGAATGAAAATGTACTATAGTTTTAATTTCAAATAAAGATAAAAAAAAAAGTTTTAAAAATGATAATCCTCACTTTTTTCTTTTTTTAATGAAAGGGGTGAGTCAGAATGATAAATTATATTTTTACTTGCTATAAATCTACTTAAGCTATTATGCTTTTTAAAAATCTTGACACTTTGAATAGCAAAACCAAAGGGTTCAGATTTACAACAAAAAAATGGCCTAACTTTGGATCGGTCTGAACACAAAGGGCAGACAGGCTGAATGTAAATCCAAAGTCTGACAGCAGGTGGCGCTTATGGAACAGCAGAAATAGAGATTTTTCCTATTTTTTTCCTATTGCACTTGCGTGAGACTCTTATTGACACTGTGCAGTATTTATTATAGATTATCAAATAGGGGTTTAATGACAATTAAAATATGAAATGGGATAAATAAAATAACCTCATGGCTGATAAATCAACACATAATTAATTTGTATTGGAGAGGTGGGATACCTGTCTATATTAGCTCACTCTGATTGGTTGAAAAGTTTGCGTTGGCGAGCTATCTCCAATCAGGCCACAAACTACTGGTGACCAGCGATGTGTTGGAGACCCCTGAATTACCTAAACTTTAGATTACTTTTTGACCTACTTAAGTAAGACTTAGGTACACTTTATGTGTTATTTATAAATATGGTTAAAGTGAATTAATTTGTGTTGAAACTTGTATTTAAATATATTTGCAATTATACATTTGTAATGACAAAGATGTAATTCAGAACATTTAAAATATATTACTTTAAATATAATAACAGATAACACACTACAGTTCAAATTCTGTCACGATTCCAGTCGACTAACTGGCAAAATCCAAAAAAGAAATAAATGAATAAATAAATAAAATCATGAAAAGCTTTTTAAGAGACCATTTAGAAGGCTGCACGAAATATTATAAATTATATTATATGATAAAGCATTGTGCTGTTGTGAATTCACAAAGGCTGCCATTAAATTAAATAAATATATGCGCTGTGGGTTTAATAGGCACTTTATTTATATGTATGTAGCTTAAATGCATCTCAGAGCAACTCCGATGACAGTAAATGCTGCTTCACACAAACACTTATCATTTACATGCGTGGGCCGTTTCAAAATCCAACTCTGCATATGCTGTGAGTCTGAGTTGCATATAATGTACTTCTCGGAACAATGTGCACCATTCTATCAGATTTATATGGTACATCATTTATAAACCTGCACCATCACAGGAGAATACATCATTATCTTTCTATTTATGCTAACTGTTCATTATTAAACAATCTCTATGAGTTTGAATGTTTTGATGTCCAAGTGTTCTTGTTCAAGAAATGACAGTGGCTATAGCATTTCAGTCATAAAGCCATGAAGTAGCCAACTATTAAAGTTTAAATGAACATTTGAACTAAATGTTGTTTAGTCAATATTAAACAAGTATTAAATTGCGCTACAAAATGTGAAAAAGGAATTGTCAGGATGTTGGTGTCCTCATAATGTACATAAGTTGTAATTATACTGTTTTATAACATTATGTATTTTAAATGTTTTGTTCAATAAAACCATATGATTACTTGCTTTGCCATTTTATTTAAACCAATTATTATTGCATTATTGCTATTATATATGTATTTAAGTAATTTAAAATTCTGTATTGTTTGCTTAGGTCTGTTTTTTTTTTTTACCACAAAAAAATTATCTTCAGAATAATCGACTGATTACTCGATAACCAAAATAATCGTTAGTGACAGCCATAGTACAAATTATAATAAAACATTTTACAGATACTATAATATGTTAATAAACATAGACATGAAAGTAATCTCACTTTACACTTACACAGTAATCGACTTTTTATTTTATTAATATTATATTATCTGCAAATACATTTTTTTTCACAAGGCCGTATGTGCACATTACCTTCTGTGTGAAGCATAGTTGCCAGTGATATGTCCCGAGCCATCACAGCCCGGGGTCGGGCACCTGGGACAGAAATACACCCTGTTACTGCCCAGCATGCAAAAGAGCAGCCTTGACTTAACATTACGAGCTCTTTCAGAAAAATCAACATTAACTCACAAAACAGGCTTTCCACAAACCTTCCAAATAAAACTCATGATTTGTTAAATAAAGGTAAAACTTGAAATTTAAATGTAAGAAAGAAGCTTCATAGCCTGAGGCAGTGCATTCATTACATTCACAATAAAATAAAAAGTATCCAATAATCAGATAAAAACTGCTTTAAGCTTCTTTTTAACAACTTTTTTTTCATAGTACAAAATATATTCTCTGTGACAAGTATGGTGTGATGCGAATCACACAATGATATGTGTCAACTAACGCAATTATTATCGATTTAACAGGGCAGGAACAACACGTTTCGAAATAAAAAATGTCATGGGTTAAATAGGTCATATATACATATAAAATACTCCATTATCTATCCAAATTATAAGCATATCACAAATTTCAAACTTACTGTAGCTCACTTTCTCTGTTGAAATAATATCAATCAGCAATGTAGACATGACACATAACTACATATTTATGACTGAAGTAATATTTCAAGATTAAGCTACTGCTACTCATGTTGAGCATTAATCTGAATTATGGGTTAATTTCCATATTGTTGCATTGCATTATCTATGCTTGCCTGGTTTGAAGTGGGATAACTTTATGTTTTTAAAAACAACAGTTTGATCCTTACTTGAGTTCTTGTGAATTGGTGGCCATCATACTCCGAATGCTTTTGTCTGCTAAAGGACAACCTGAAAGACTAAAAGATTGCATACGCAGACGTTAGTGAAACAAAACGGTGGTCGGATATGCTACTAATACTAAACAACAAACACACAGACACAATCCACTCAGAAAACACTGCAAATGCAATAAAGCCATGGTGCAAGTGGAAGGGATTTATTGCTCTATATTTTAACCCTCTGAATAGCAAAGCATTTTTTTCCTTTGAAATTAGCACTTATCCCTGCTGAAATATTCAAAGGGTTAACATGGAGAGGCAATCTCTGATAACTTTCCGACAGCATAGTTGAAGTAAGCTGAAAACAATAAATTCATCGGACTGAATCCACCATTAGAAATTGGAGTCACACCTTCTATGTGAGGCGTAATTACCGGTTACGTGACCACTCCCATCACACCCTGGTGTTGGACATCTGTCTCCAGAAAAAATAGACAGAATGAAAGGCCAAAATCCAAAACATAAGAAAGGAAACAAAATATATTACCAAAAGTAAAAAACAGAAAAGCCTGGTAAAAATGGCAACACTTTAATCGAGTCCCCACATGAGCTTTACAACACCTTTGTGTGCATTACAGGGGTAAGTGTTAGAAACATTACAAGTCCAGAAATGTTTTTATTAGGGCTGCCAATTTGTTTACATTTTTGAACAGATGAATTATCATATAGGTTAATTAATTAAAGTAGTCGGTAACTTTCAACCACAATAACGCCGTCGGATTACAGTATTTCTGTCTGAAATCAGAGATGCTACTTACTGAAATTGAAGCATGGCCTACATTTCTCTACACTGTTGCTTAAATGTCTGCCAATTTAAGCTGAGAAACTCAAATCAGACTCTTTGACAACTGACTATTTTCTCCACTTAAGACAACTAATTAGAGGTTAAAGTGTGTAGCGCTAAAACCCTATTATAATTGTTAGAATGGTTGAGGATCAGCAATCTCCACATCAGACTGATTGTGCAGACCAAACTGTATGTCACAGAGCCTTGAAACTTGGAGGGATGGTAGTACTCACACTATCGACAACGTCACCAAGGCTCACCCCAATCAGCCTGACGGGGGCGCTACAGTGTTCAAAAGTACAAAATCGCTCATAACTCCTAAACTGTCAGTCGCAGACTCAAGTGTCTTATGTCATTGGAATCCTTGGCTCATGTAGACAAAACACATGCCGGATTTTTTAATTTGGTTGTGAGCCTGGCAAAATTTTTGGATATTTTGGATTTTTTGAAAAACCTGCTATTGAAAACTAGTCCTAAGTTTTTCACCTAAACGGTACCAACCCAGTGCATAAAGGTTCTCTGAAGAGTGAATATCAATAATTATCAAAAAAAAGTTGAACTTTTGACTCACTGTTGCAAAAGGACACCAAAACGTTCGAAAAGGGGCAGGGCCACTTTTAGTAAAATGTCTATAACTCCTAAACGGAATGAAATATCTCCGCCAAACTCAGAACACTTATGTAAGAGCTCAATCTGAGGTTACACACACACACACACACACACACAAAAATCGCAGAACTCAGCCACTTTGTGACATTATAAGAGGGAAATACCTTAAAAATCGATATAACTATGCAACCATTTGTCCTATCAGCATGAAAACCGGTGTGAACAGTCGTGGTCTGAAGTGCCACAACTGTTTGTAAGGACATTTGCATATCTAAAAAAAAAAACATGGCCGCAATTGATCAATGAAGTTTGAGCACCTATTAGACAAGGTTAACGGAGGCTGATTGGAATGAAACTCTGTGGCCTGTTTGACTCATGGCCCCAAAGATCTGTGAGAAATTTGAAAGAAATCGGCCACTGGGGAGCGATATCGCATTTTTCAAGGGCGTAAACAAGTGTACACTGCACGTTTTTTCGCACATACACGCGATATTCATTTTGAATGATAGACCTCATCATTCCAGACAACTTTGCCTCAAGAACCACTGCTGTCAATCAAATCATTTGTTAAATGATCGAGAAGATGTAAAAACTAATGCTAGGTTTTTCCCTCAATCTGGAAACAAACACTGTGGTACAATATTCTGGACTCTCAAGATCAATAATTATCAAAAAAAAAATGTTGAAATGTACCCTCTGGGAAGCTATAACGGGGTCGTTTAGAAAAGGGGCCTGTCCATATTTACTCAAAATCCTATAAAGCCTGAAGGAAAACTCACAAAACCTGCTGAGCACACGTGACAGGTGATTCTAAACAAGCATGCAAAGTTTTAAGAAGATCGGATCACATCTGGCGCTATAACAGTCATAAATGTTAAAAAAAAAACCTGAAATATTTCTATGGTAAATTACCTGGATTTGCCAAAAATGCTTTTTTAAATAATTGATTTGTTGGTTATAGATTTGCTGAATAATGTGCTTAAATACCTTAAAGCACATGAATCCCATTAAGTGCTGCTTGCAGCTATATTTCAGTTAGTATTTTCATTAATGCTTTTTGAGAACTCTTACTTACAAATTCATATTTTCTTTCGTACATATTTTCTGACATTTTCTTTTCAAACAAAAATGTTGCAATATGTGTAAGACTACATTATAAATACAGTATATCTAGATCTAAAGCCAGAGGATCACTTGTTTCATAATTATACATTGTCATATCACACAGCCTTAAAGTTTTTTGTATAGGCATTATAGATACAACATTATTACTTTCTATAAAGCTGTTTTGAAACTATGCGTATTGTGAAAAAAGCTACATGAATCATTATCATTAAATGAATGTGTTAAATTGACAGCCCTAATTCGCATACCTGTTTGGTCCAGTAACAGTCTATGCATTGGTGCCTAGTTGAACCTCAACTCTGATTGACTGTTAATGCAAAGTGTTGCCCAAATATCTATGATTTTTGTCGTTTTCATTTCTAGTTCATTGTTTCCAGTTTAGCTTCACTGTCTGCAAGAGTGTGTGAGTCCTACATCACATCACATCCTAGAGAGAAGCTGAGCCATGAACAGCTCGAATGAAATGATGTTTTAAATCCATAAAGCATTATAAAAATAAGTGTACTCGGTGTCCTGACTCTACGGTTATGTCAGATCATGTGGCATGCAGTAGTGCTAAGCTCTAAAACGGACAGCAAGAGAAGATAAAGGAGAGAAGCAGAACAGGAGGAGACAGGTGAAGACAGAGGTGTGGTGAGTGATTACGTCATTTCCCAGTGGTGCTTACGTTATCAGGTCCTTTTTGCTTTCTTTGCAAGGCGGGAATTTCGGTTTGGGACTGGGAATGCCGACATCTGTAGTGTATGCGCTGTCCTCTAAAATATCCTGGAAGGGATCCAGATCATCAGACTGTAACGACAAAGCCAGAAAGACAGAGAAGGAAACCTGTTAGTATTAACTGGTTTCATTAAAAAAATTATTTTGAATTGCTTAGAATTTCTCAGTTCAGGTATCATTCTGTAAGGTCAATTCAAATAATTTTGATACATATTTCAGACCTTGCAACCTTTGTTCTTTCTCCAAATGACAGCCTTTTAAAGGTAGCAATGTAAAATTACTACTCACAATGATATTGTGAAATATTATTACAATTTAAAAGAACTGTCATTTATATGCTTGATTCAAAGATGAGGTTTCAACATCTTTACTCCAGTCTTCAGTGTCACACAATTCTTCAGAAATCATTCTAATGTGCTGATTTGCTGCTCAAGAAACATTGTAATCATCCCGTGACCTCATCACACTGCTTATTTATGCTTTGTTATAAGGTGCACATTACTTCCTGGTATTCCATCCATAAAGAAAATGTGCTTGCTGCAGAAATAGAAACAGTGTGGTAGTATACTATTCTGAACATAGTTTGATGTGTTTGATAGCAGCTGTTTCTTCCACTTCCACTTCCACTCTTTCTTCCACACCGCCTGTCAAACATCAATGCATACTCATTTATACCAGCAAAGAGGCACAATAATAACCTGCAACAGGCCAAAGATCTGTCTTTAGAAAAAACAAACAATTTACCAAAATAAAACAAAAAATAAAACACATTTCCACATGAAAAGTGAGACACTTCTTAGAGACATTCAGCCCATTCTCAGAAGCTGCCATTGTGCCTGAAGATTTTTGGGATTTGAACATCTTTTTAAGCAAAGGTTAATGTTAAACCTTCCAGAATTTAACATTTCACACATTCTACAAATACTACTGTTGTTGTGTCTCAGAATGCAAGAATGTAGTCATTTGAAACTAAATTATGCGGTTTATTAATACATTTGAACATTTACTTTGGTGACTCTATAGTGGTTAAACATGAGATATAATTCACGTTGGCTATATATAACGGGCAGTCTTCTGTCTCATTAATCTATTATTTGTTCCAGAGCAAATAGTTTTAGCTGAGTGCAACGTTTCATAACTTCATCCTTTTATATAACTTTAATGCTGTGTCAGAGCGTTACCTTTGTACTCTTGACTAAACTGCAGAACAACTTTTATAATGGCTGACTTTGTTTTATTAAATAATATTTCATATAAATAATAGTAGTATTTAATTACAGTATTTGGTATTGAGAAACAGTCTGAGTGTGAGTAATGGTGATTTTTGATATACTGTCATTATGAGACTGTCATTATGATTCAGTAACAAAGATGTTTATGTTGAAAGAGAGCGAAACATGGTTGTAGAGAAGGAGATTACATTTTGGACAATACTATGCTCCCAGCATTTTGTGTTTGGGGAAGATCCTTTTCTATTCTAGCATGACCGTGTTCCAGTGCACAATACA
Source organism: Labeo catla (assembly GCA_012976165.1). NCBI lineage: Eukaryota > Metazoa > Chordata > Actinopteri > Cypriniformes > Cyprinidae > Labeo > Labeo catla. The sequence continues at coordinate 1,457,180 of VONZ01000100.1, forward strand.
AGGTCCGTAAAGACATGGTTGGATGACTTTGGCTCTACCTCATTGAACACCTTTGAAATTGTGAGCCAGACCTTCTTGTACAACATCAGTGTGTGCCTCTGCAAATGTTCTAATAGGCAAAAATTCCCACAAAAAACACTCCAAAATCTTGAGGAAAGCCTTTCAAGAAGAATGGAAGTTTTTGCAAAGGGGGAATCGACTTATAATAATATTACTATCTGTGTATTTATAAAGCAACATCGTTAAAGTCCCCGTTGGAGTAATAGTCAGGTGTCCCAGTGCTTATGGATTGATGGATGGATTGATACATTTTTAATAACAGTACACACAAAAGGACACAGATGCTTATATGGAATTGACAGACTTATGCCAGTCTTCTTGACAGAATCACTCACCCAACCATCTGTCAATCAGCTTGCTTTCATTGTCACAGGCAGACATAAAGTCCTTCACTTTAAAAATGCACATTTGTTCCACGCACCCAATTTGTATGCAAGTGGAAATGCATCTGTTGGATGTTAAGAAGTGCACATCAATCAGTCCTTCCACAATTAACACAGCAAAGGATGTGAGAATGAAGCATCAGTGAAACTTTCAGATTTCAGCAAATGCCTTTAGAACAGCAGGATTTACTGCAAGACTTTGCTGTTATAAAGATAAAAAGGGAAACTGCAGATCTAGGTGGAGACGGAAATCAGTGTTGCCGTACACTAGATGGCAGTGTGGTGACGTGACAAAATATGTGTGTGTGTGTGTGTGTCAACGTCCTCTGCAGCTCTGTGTGATCCTTTTCACGTTCCAGGTTATTCAATGAGCTCCTTCTAGCATCATCTCATATATAATATTCACTTATTACTGACACAATCGTCCATAAGACTCAATGTTCTATATGATCATTAAAACACCATCCAGATGAAATGTGAATTACGCATTAACTATGAACTATGTAATACCTTAATCAACACCAAGTGTGTGTTATTGTAGTAATGTGTGTGCTAATAATAAATCCGTAACCCTATGTATGAATGATAATATTCAACATTCAGCAAAAAATAAATCATGTCAATTAAGTTTTCACGTGGTGAAACAGGAGAAAAGAAATAGAAAGCAAACATAGACTTTCACACAAGCCAGCACAACTCAGGAAATATAAAAATCAAGTCTAATATTTGAATGCAATATATTTTATAAAAATGGCAAACTGAAGACTAACGCTGATCTTCGGAGAGATTTTACTCAGATTTTACTAGTAAAAGCATCATCCTTTTTTGGTGAAGCATCATCAAGCAAGCGTTATACCTCTGAACAAAACCAATCTCTCTCTCTCTCGTCTCAGTGTGAGCTGGCTTATATACAAGATCCTAAGCTCCTCTCTGCTGATGTGGCTAAGGTGTGTGTGTGTGTGTGTAGGTCAGGTTTTGCCCACATTGCAGGCACTGATTGTCCCCACATGTATAGTAAAACCTGAAATTATATATTGTGGGGAGCAGCCAAAAATCCTCACGAGACAAAAAGGCTCAATAAACATACCAATAATGTCCTAATGAAACTGGACAAATGCAAAAAGGTTCATGAGATAGGTGATAGAAAATGTTAATACATTTGGATTGTAAACATAAAAACATATACATCAAAGTGTGTGTGCATGTGTTTGAAACTCCCTGAAAACCTCAGTATAACTCCCGAAATACCCAACTATACTAGCGACTGAATAATAACATAAGATTCCATCATCATTTTCTCACCTTCAAACCTGTATGACTTTTATTCTTTAGTTGAACACAAAAGGTAAATGTCTGAAGAATATCCTGACTCACTTTTTCATATAATGAAAGTGAACAGGGACTAAACGTCATAAATGTAATCTATACAACATACGCTTAATATCCCAAGTAAATTTCTGTGAAAAATTGCCCCCAATTATTCACTGATAATCTATCCCTCTGGCGAAGCTCTGAAATACATTATAAAAGCAGCTGTGGACGAAGTATACAAATCAAGTACTTGAGTAAAAGTACAGAGATGTATAATAAAATATTACTCCAGTAAAAGTAAAAGTGCTCCTTTTTCAGTCTACTTAATTTAATTTTATATTAGCACATTTTTTTTTTTTATAATCCTACTGCTCAAAATACCTTGGATTTCCCAAAATAACCACTACATGGAGTAAAAATACATTTTTGTTGTTGATATGGACTATGTTGATGAGAGTGATGTAGTAATGTTCACTGTGAAACTTACACTGCAGTGTACCTGAGAGAAAACAGATTTGACCATCTAATTTTCACCAGTAAGAAAAAAGCGTTTTAAAGCTTGTTGTTTTGCATAATGTCACAGTTATATATGACATGAGAATAAGCCCTGAAGTTAGCAAGAACATTTTAAAGAAAATATAATTATATTTTTTCCTCTCAAATCATGTCTGTGGTGTAAAAACACCCCTGGCCAAATGCCCCCAGAGGACATCACTTCCCACTTTGATAATTACTGTAGTTACCAGATGTTACTCAGTAGTTACTCAGATGTAACCTATCTAGGTGGTTGAATAAAAATATTTGGACTTCATATCTAAAAATTAACTAGAACTTAACTTAACTAGACAGTTAGCATCAGCTAACAATATTTACTTATTATCAGTATGGTTATGAACAAACATTCATATCTGTCTAACTTACTCGGCTAGTTAATCCAAACAATATAAAAATCGATAATGTTAATAAACAATATAAAAACATGTAGGGCTAAATGCATAGCATTTAAATAAAACCGCTAACATTACAACAGCGGGGAATGAACGTGCATGAGTTATTTTATTTAATCTGTGTTATTTAAATTTTTTTGTTTTGACCTAAAGCATAGAGACACTGATGTTGACGTGTCTGAATTCAAGCATGTCAGTGGGCTTAAACAGATCACCCTTTACAGCAGATTTAATTCACAAACAGCACACAGTTTTGGCCTAAATATGATTTACAATAATTAATCCTAAAATTTGACATCACTAATTACTTTTCACAGCATCACTCGCATGCTCACAACATCTCCCGGTTCTTACTTGTGAATTCAGTTGACTGGAGACTTGCTCTAAATGGATCATTTGAATCAATGATTCGAATCAATGAGAACAGCTGTAATCGGATCATTCCAATTCATAAATGAATCGTTTGGTGCGATTTGCGAATCGATTTAACAGGTTCATTGAAAAGAATCAGTTTGTTCATAAATCAGACACTGCTTCTGCATCTTGGAGCACGTGATGTATTATAAGGAGTAACAACATGTTTTATGAAATTAAGTGAAGTAAAAAGTACGATCTTACGCTTTGGAATGTAGTGAAGTTAAAGTGAAAGTTACTCAAAATAAAACTACTCCAGTAAACTACTTTGTTACTGCTCACCAATGTATAAAAGTTGTTAAAAACTACAAAATTGAGTGTCAATGCCATTTAACTCCACTGGTTTTGATATGTCTGATCAAACATCAAACCTGACACAATGCTTCTAATGATATTATATTTAACTATTGAGCCACCACCCATTCACTTTCATTACGGCTATGATTTTGCCATAAAAAACCTAGCAGTAGTGATTTTTGATTATACACAATACAGTAATTTTAGTTTTGGTTCTGCTTTGGGATGGGATGAATTTTTAAGGACTTGTACAACACTAGTGTCATGCTACATATTCATGTTCTCATCAATCAGTTCAACCAGTGACATTCACAAAATCACACATCCTCCAAAACTCTAAACATACACACTGCATGACACATGTGCCTGAGCGAGGAGAGCACACACCTTATTATAAAAATATATAATAGTAATGAAAAGTAATGACAATTATACATTTGTGGAGTAATAGCACTGGGCCAGAACGGCCAGTAATGGATAATGTGAGTTTGTGTGTATGTAAGTGTGTGTGTGATGGTCAAAGAAAAAGAGAGAATTAAACCTGATCAACACAATAATTCACAAGTAATCCAAACAAACACACATCTTTTCAATTCTAAAGACTTTAATTGATGGACAGGAGTGGCATGGATTGCTTGTGGATTATTGTGATGTTTTTATCAAATGTTTAGACTCTCATTCTGATGGCACCCATTCACTATAGAGGATCCATTGGTACATTTCTCCATATCTGATGAAGAAACAAACTAATCTACATCACAGATGACCTGAGGGTAACTTTTCAGCAAACTTTCAATTTTGGGTCACCTGTTCCTTTAACAACATGTAATATGTAAACGATAAAAAGAAAAGAAAAGAAAAAAAAAAACCTTTAATGTTATTTAAAAAAAAAAACAAAAACAAAAAAAAACAACAACAAAAACAACAACAATATACTGAAGCAATAAGCCCCAAGAAACTATGGTTTACAGTGAATTTATAACAGCTAAGGGGCGATGTTAGTCACGTCATGGAGCGGAGTGCCTAAAACCCCCTTAGCTTGTTATAAATTCTTTCTAAACCACGGCTTCACTGGGCTTTAGCTTTTATAAAACAGTTTTTCCATATACGTAGAAAGGTTTCACAACATAAAACAGAGCAAATAATGTGTAATGATATTAATACAAACATTATTCTTCCGCCACACAATGTAGTTCCTCAGAAACAGTTGTGGTTGCAAGAAATTGCCAAGCAACACACAGACGTAAACAAAGGTGTATGTTTGAAGAGTCATTTACAACAGCTTTGAATGTGGCTCAACCAATCACAATTAAGGACTGGAATTAACTAGATAAACCAGGGCTGTATTTTTTTTAACTGTTACGACATATACCTGGCAAGGTTTCATAAACACACAACAATAAAAATGTAGTAATTTATTAATAACAAATAATAAAGATAAGTTGTGCAGCAATACTGATGCAGTGAGATCACAGGTGTGTTTATAGAGTATTTGACAACAGCTTTAATTGTGGCAAAGCCAAACGTTTTCTATTTAATAATTACACATTTTTAATGAGATCAATTATTCTTTAACTTCCAAAAATTAGACATTTAACAGTATTTTATGTCCCATTACATCTGCTACGGTTCAGGGTTATTATAGTTAATGGAAAATAAAACCTGAAAATAAAATAAACATTCACAGGAATATAATAAAATCTGAAAATACTTCCTTATTTTATTTCAAGTATTTGCCAAGGCAACATTTCTCATTTCCATTCAGTTTAACTTTAACAAATAACTAAATATAAATAAACTAAAACAAATAAATAAAAATTATTAAAAACTATACTATATTTTAAAAAATATAAATATAATTAAAATGGAATAAAATATAAAAAGAAAACCTATTTCAAAAATATTAAAGGGGTCATCGGATGCTAAGTTCACTTTTACATGTTGTTTGAACATTAATGTGTGTTGGCAGTGTATGTACAAATCTACCCTATAATGATAAAAATCCATGCAGTGGGAATGCGCCTCCCGATCTACATATATCCATCTATGTTCGCGCGAATAATTCGTGATCCAGCTTCACTTACAGCAGAAGTGAGTATAAGGGTTTTTTATTAATCTTTGCGATCGCCTTTTCTTAAAGGGGTCGTCGGATGCCCATTTTCCACAAATTGATATGATTCTTTAGGGTCTTAATGAAAAGTCTATAATATACTTTGGTTAAAAATTCTCAATGGTTTTGTAAAACAACACCCTTTTTACCTTGTCAAAATGAGCTCTGCAAAAATCATCTCATTCTGGTCGAGGCTGCTTTAAATGCAAATGAGCTCTGCTTGCCCCGCCCCTCTCTTCTCTCTGTGGAATGACGAGCTTGTTTACTTTAGCCGCTAAACTTCTTAACTACCACGTTATAAGGAAAGGTGATCGCAAAGATTCATAAAAAAAGCTTATACACACTTCTGCTGTAAGTGAAGCTGGATCACGAATGATTCGCACGAACATAATCTAACAAACAAACGTAATCAATCTACTGCATCTTCAGCGGCTTAGATGTCGGGAGTAAATGACGACCACTATATTATTACATCCAGCAACACAACACCTCAATCAGAGATATTCTTGTCTAACTTACATCCCTGCTTCGGCAACGAAACAAGGAAAGTTACTGGACTGTGACCGCTGGTCTGAGGTGAGAGCTGATGTCAATCAACTATCGTGTGAGCGGCCTCTGTTGGTGTGACGGCACACCGACAAGCATCTGAACGGCTCGATTTGAAAAAGGGGATATTATTTTTACAGATTAGTTAAAAACCACTGCATAGATTTTTATCATTATAGGGTAGATTTGCACATACACTGACAACACACATTAATGTTCAAACAGCATGTAAAAGTGAACTTAGCATCCGATGACCCCTTTAATAATGTGCTAGTGAGCAAGTTTAGCGGCTAAATGCGCTAAAGTAAACAGGCTTGTCACTCCACAGAGAGAAGAGAGGGGCGGGGTGAGCAGAGCTCATTTGCATTTAAAGCAGCCTCGACCATAATGAGATGATTTTTGCAGAGCTCATTTTGACAAGGTAAAAAGGGTGTTGTTTTACAAAACCATTGAGAATTTTTAACCAAAGTATATTATAGACTTTTCATTAAGACCCTAAAGAATCATACCAACTTGTGGAAAATGGGCATCCGATGACCCCTTTAACAAAAACTATAATAGTATATCAATGATATTAAAACAACAATGCAGTTAATCAATATACAGGTTTTCCGTTCAGTTAATAGGTTACTTTTAAAATTATGATACATTTTACTGTCAACACACACACACACACCTACACACACACACACATGTTTGTTTTTGTGAATTGTGGGGACTTTCCATAGACTTCTATAGTTTTTATATGGACCAAATGATATTGTCTATCCCCTAACCCATCCCTAACCCTAAACCTACCCCTTACAGAAAACATGTTTGCACTGTTACATTTTCAGATAAACACAATTTACTAGTTTTAATATTTTTTTTAACATTGTGGGGACCGCAGGCCGGTATTTACTATCCTTGTGGGGACATTTGGTCCCCACAATGTAGCAAAAACAAGTACACACACACACACACACACACACACACACACACACAAATACAGGAAAGTCACTGGTCTGGTCACAATGTCATAGAAAATGTTACATATTTAAAAGAAAGATATTAACGATTTCTTTTGTCTGGTTTGAAGTGATAAAACAACAGATTTAACATTGAAATGAGAATATTTTGACACTGTGGTTGTTAAACATTAGTGGAACATGTTCATAAGGAGATGGAGAAAGTAAAGCATGTGGATGAACATTATGAATGTAGTTTATGTACACAACCCATCTAAACACACATTCAGAGCCATAATTAGTGCAGGATGAGAAGGTGTTCTTCTCTGCCTACAGTCAGTCTGACCTCTGTTACTGCGAGAACCCCTGGAGGAAGTGACAGCCAAGCTAAGAGGTCACATCCCACGGCTCCACTTCCTGCTGCTGCCCCGACTAAAGCAGCTCCAATTAGAGAATGAAAGACAGTGAGATGGACTGCTGGAACATGGCATCAATTAATTTTGATGCTTTTTTTAAGAAAATATTTTGATTCATTTTGCTTCTCAAGTAAATGTGTTTGATTTAAGAATGTTTAGATATTTTAAGACAAATTTTTAGCACAGGGCAATGTTGTTCTTGTGCTATATTGAGTCACCATTTGATGGCCACTGTAAAATCAGAGTCCTGAAGCAAACGCAGCTGAGAAGTCATGCTTAACAAGCAGTTCGGCTCCACTGCGAAACGAGGGACTGCACGAACACTACACTACTGAAATAAATGTGTTGAGCAGAGATGGAGATGGAGAGGAAGCATCATCTGCTCAACCTATGACAGCAAGAGAAGAGCTTTGCTGCAGGCAGCTCAGCCCATCCTCGACTGCAGAATGACAGCAGATGAAATGAGAGAAAGAGAGAGAGAAGCCATCGCTTGCTTGAGGCGCCTCCGTGTTTCGCACACACCACACTCTTCTTTCCTCCTATTTCATGCTGGATGAGTGTGCGTGCTTAATCTGAGGATATAGCTCCTATATCCCACACAAATAACATTCATTGTGTGTTCAGCGCTGCTTTTTCACCAATCTGTCTTCAGACTGAGACTTAGCAGGAGGTTGTGTCTTCAACTGGTGTGTGGCAAAAACACCCTGTTTTCTATATGTACAGGAATATAAAAAGCTTGTAGTACAGCTACTGTATTGTTGTATGAAAGTATTATTTTTCCATTATCTTTCAATCACACATTCACACTCTAGGAGCATGGTCATAAATACAAATATTTACATCAAATAAATATGTTAATTATAATAAGCAATAAATACAGCTGCAAGCAGTGATTATCAGTGTTCAATCGCTTTAAGACATTTAAACACACATAAAAAAGACATTATGTAACAAGCCTGTAACCACCAAATGATTTGATTGACAGCAGTGGTTCTAGAGGCAGAGTTGTTTGAAATGATGAGTTCTATCATTCGATATGAATATCGCGTGTATGTGCAAAAAACTGTGCAATGTACAATCATTTACGCCCTTGAAAAATGCAATATTGCCCCCCAGTGGCCGATTTCTTTCAAATTTCTCACAGACCTTTGGGGCCATGAGTTTCGTTCCTTTTTTTTAACCTTGTCTAATGGGTGCTCAAACTTTATTGGCCAGTGGCAGCCATGTTTTTTTGAGATACGCAAATGTCTCTAGAGACACTAGTGGCACTTTGGACCAAGAACGTGCACAGTCATTTTCATGTTGATAGGACAAATGGTTGCGTAGGTGTAGCCATTTTTTCCCCCTCTTATAGCGCCACCAAGTGGCTAAGCTCTGCACTTTTAGTCCTGTGATCTCAGATTGAGCTTTGGTCTGCACGATCATTTTTACGTGGAGATTGCTGATAGGGTTTCAGCGATATGCCCTTGAACCCCTAATAACAAAGGCAAATCTTGTATCAGCTTGTTGAGAGAAGCTAATTATATTTAAAAAAAAAAATAGTAATATTACAAATTAATTAAATATTAGTTAATATTAGTTAAGTAACTTTAATAACTGCATTAATCATTTTAAAAAAATATCTGGCAATCAACAACAACAAATTCTTAAATAAAAACCTATGCAGAGAAATTGCAATTGACAATTGCCATTGATCTTCACTGGCTATATTATATTATATTATGACAGGTGACATCTCAAAGATGAGCTCTACTGCATATTTTGTCTCCAGATTAGTTATATATTAATAACATAAAAATAAAATATTTACAGTAATAATTAGTAGTTTGACTAGGCAAATCGTTAACATCAGCTTGTTAAGAGGAGATGCTTTATTGTTACTATTACACAGCTAGACTTATGATCCCAGAGACTCCATCGTGAATCATATCCAGAAACCACAATATAGTTTTGTGCAAATGAACGTCTAAATATGCCACCATAAAAATGACCACCAGTATCCTAACAACCACCTACTGTGGCATCCACGCAGATACCATATAGAAACACTGTGGTAACCATTCAAAACACCCGCATTTTTATTGTAGGTTTTGCATGGCAAAGCATAGCTTATTCTCTCTTCAGAAACTAAGTTGATTGAAAACGAGAACCTTATGCAAATATGAATTTAAAAGTGGAAAAACTGCACATACTGAGTCAAATCCAAGTGCACTTCTGGCATTTACATTTTTGATTGATTTTAGAAAAAGCCTTCCGACACCATTGCAGTCTAATGACTTGTACATGTGCTGATGTTACTTTTTAATGTTATTAAACATTGGATTTATTTCAGCACGATCTTATCATGGGTTTAATGCCTCTGCATGATTTTTTCTGAAGAACAGCGGGCAGTTTAAAAGAGAAGTCCACTTCCAGAACAAAAATTTACAGATAATGTACTCACCCCCTTGTCATCCAAGATGTTCATGTCTTTCTTTCTTCAGTCGTAAAGAAATTATGTTTTTTGAGGAAAACATTTCAGGATTTTTCTCCATATAATGGACTGATATGGTGCCCCGATTTTGAACTTCCAAAATGTAGCTTAAATGCGGCTTCAAACGATCACAAATGCGGTTGTAAACGATCCCAGCCGAGGAAGAAGGGTTTTATCTAGTGAAACGATTGGTTATTTTAATAAAAATAATACAATTTAAATACTTTTTAATCTCAAACGCTTGTCTTGTCTTTCTCTCCCTGAACTCTGTGTATTCTGGTTCAAGACAGTTAGGGTATGTCGAAAAACTCCCATCTCATGTTCTCCCTCGACTTCAAAAATCATTTTAAAATCATCCTACATCGCTGCAGAAGTACTGACACAGTCTTTGCAAAGTGAACATGCAAAGAAGATCAAACACCCTTAACATGAAAGGTAAAACATCGATATAGGGTGATTTTGAAGTTGAGGGCGAACATGAGATGGGAGTTTTTCGACATACACTAACTGTCATGAACCGGAACAAAACAGAGGTCAGGCAGAGCAAGAGAAGACAAGCGTTTGAGATTAAAAAGTATATAAATTGTATTATTTTTATGAAAATAACCGATCGTTCCACTAGATCCCTTCTTCCTCGGCTGGGATTGTTTACAACAGCATTTGGGATCGGTTGAAGCCGCATTTAAACTGCATTTTGGAAGTTCAAACTCGGGGCACCATATCAGTCCATTATATGGAGAAAAATGCAGAAATGTTTTCCTCAAAAAACATAATTTCTTTACAACTGAAGAAAGAAAGACATGAACATCTTGGATGACAAGGGGGTGAGTACATTATATGTGAATCTTTGTTTTGAAAGTGGACTTCTCCTTTAACTGTTCAAGGCAAACAAAAGACTCATAAACAACTATCACTAAACAAAAAACAGAGCATTAAGAATCAAGGGGGATGTAAACTTTTGAACAGGGTAATTTTTATAAATTCAACTATTATTTTCTCTTGTGGACTATATGTCTTTTATGTGAAATACCTCATTTAGGTCAGTACTAAATAACATGCATTTGTATGATCCCTTTTATTTTGGTAAAATAATTAACATTTTGCTGATTCTGCAAGGTGTACAGTATGTAAACTTTTGACTTCAACTGTAACAAGAATTAATAATGTGTAATAAGGTAATGCTTAATGAAAATGTCTGAGCAAATATAAAAGGGGCTTGATTATTGTGACTCAGTGACTCTGTGGTCGCGTGTGTACCTGCGTGCAGATCTCCAGGGGTTTCCCGCTCAGGCTCTGTGGCATCTCTCTGCAGCGGGTGGAGAGGTTGAGGATGGCGGTAGCAGCCATGTGTGCCGCCTCCATGTCGTGCGTGTAGTCGAAGCTGCTCTTGCTGCAGGTGCTGCTGGCGCTGCTCTCTCCTCCTCTCGCTCCTCCTCCTCCACAGCTCAGACTGCTGCTGCTGGGCCCGTAGCTGCTGGTGGTGCTGCTCGCCGAACTGGAGCTCTTGCAGTAGCGCTTCACTGACGGGACACACAGAACACTGACATTAAAGGGGCCATGATATGAGAAATCACATTTGCCTTGATCTTTTAGTCTTGTACCATCAAAACACCCTGCAAGTTTCATAGCTTAAAACGTCCTCCTCATTATAAACAAAGCATTTATTTATCAAGTTCCAAAAATGTCTCGTTTGGATCCGAGGTGCCAGGGTGACGCAGGTTTGATGCGTCTGGTTTTAGCTCATTCACGTCTTTGTACAGATATCAGAAGGTTCTGATAGTTTTGTTTTAATGGCATCCTGGATCATCTCTGAGGATTGAGTATTTTGTTCTGTAAATGAGGCACAGTGTCATGGAGACTTCACAAAGAAACATTTGTTGAAAGATGAAGCAGTACTAGATCTGACTGCAGCTACATCACAAATTGTAAGTAAATTATTTCATAATGCTTTGTCTGGAAATGACCATTCTATTTTGATTATGTTGTCAGAACACTCATATGCAATAGCGAGGGGGCGTTGATACTGTTTCCTATCCAGTGACATTAGCCAATCATAACAGTGGCCTATTGCTAACAAGCCTTGAATGCCCCTTTGAAACAGGTTGTTTTAGACAGAGGGTCAGAATGAGGGTTAAAATGATAATTTTTCCACATATTTTCTTTCTTTCTTTATGTATTTTGTGCAAAAAAATTTATTAACATTAAAAGTAAACCTCAAGGAACATATTAAAATACTACAAAATCCACGTCATGACCCCTTATATAAGCAGCAAATGAGAAAAGCTGCTTTTTATTTGGTTTAGTTTTAGTTAACTATATAAGTCTACAGTAGAAAGCAATTTTGCCTGGACAGTAATTTCAGACATCACTACCATGCTACCCATGCAATTCCAAACTGCATAGTAAAAATTCAGGAAATGTTGATAATACATATTTATATTTATATTTATATTTATATATTAGCAGTATGCATATTAATACATTAATGGAATTGCTTAATTATTCAGTATACCATAAAACTATGGGCAGGAAAGTGTTCCATCTAATTAGTCCACTGTTTCAGCCTTATGCAATGGGATGATAAGTTCAACAATAACAATATTTTTAACAATATCAGTTAAGTTTAGGGTCAGGTTTAGTGTAAATGGTATAAATGTGATAATGCATTAACATTTTAGTGCTGCTCACTGGACTTCATTTGTGACAAGTGTTGCAAAACATGCAAAAAGTAATGTAGTGTCATTTTGCAGAAAAGTTTCCACAGATGATTATTCTAATATTATAAATGGATAGTTCTGGTCCTTGATTCTGATAGGTTGAACCACGTTCAAAGCTGTTGTAAATTACTCTACAAACATACATCTTTCTTTACATCTGTGTGTTGCTTGGCTAGCAACTACTTTGTTGCAATCACAACCACTTCTGAGGAACTACATTGTTTGGCAGAAGAATAATGTTTTTATTAATATGTGATGCAATCTAGGAAAACCCAACACATGGTGAAATTATAATTTTTTTTTAGGTTTTAAGCCCTTTCCAAAACTCTTTTTATTTTGACCATAGCTTGAACGAAACCAAAATTATATTCTTAAGTTGGCTGATAACTATGATTTTCAGGAATGGAATTTCGAGACGGGTTTCACTTTCAATTCACAGGTTTAACAAGAGCTGTCTGTCAAGTCAGGAGTGCTATACTGCATCATTACACAAACAGATTAGGTTTTCCGTTGTTTATCATGGGCATAGTCTGAACTTTTGATCACCCCTTGTATGTTTGGTTTTCTTCTCTGTCCAAATATGGCAAATATTTTCTATCTGGCACCAAGTGTAACATGACTAATTGCATGGACTGAAAGAATTACATGACACAAATTGCAGTTCATACAAAGAAAGACAAAACCATGTTGCCACGAAACACTGCATTTAATGTCAAATAATTCCTTCAGTCCAGTCCAAAAATGTGTCCCATACTTCTCACTGAAGAGGACATTTAGAGGTAGCACTTTATGATAACACTTTATTTCGCAGTGTCCTTATATATGAAGAGTTCAAATGCAAAAGCCTGTAAGTGCCATCTGAAATTTTCATCTAAAATGAGCATTTTTATGAGGCTCCTATATTTATGTTCAGTTATTTCACTTTAATTGCATAGAAAATGACCTATACATTCCCATTAGAGTGAAAATACTGGACCTAAACATAAGAGCCTAATAAAAATGCTCATTTTAGATGACAATTTCAGATGGCACTTAAAAACTTTTGCATCTGAACACTTCATATGTACTTAGTATAGTAATAGAAACTAATCCTAAACCTAACCAGTTAGTACATGTACATATTTGAGTAATTCCAGTGCAATAACTTTTTACTTACTATAGTAGCTACAATATATATCTAATAACTAGGTACTAACTCAAAGCCAACCCTAAACCCTAAGCCAACCCTAAACAGTAACCCATGCACATGAAAAATTTCATAGCATTTATGATGAAACATTGCTTTGAAACATTTAACAAATGATTACAAAAAGAAACTGCATGTAAATTATTAAATTATAAATTAAATTAGGCATGGAATTTTGAAGTAGAACGACTAAAACCATACGTTCTGTGGTAAGTATACTGGAGTGAACATCCTGTAAAATAAAGAAACTCAGTATGTTAGACAGTGTCCTGTAGTCAAATCCCTTTGCTTGTTTATTTTGATGATTTTGATTATTATGAGGAGATTTTAAATGATGGGGTGGGCGAGGGGGGTGTTGGGATGTAGGTGAGAGACGGAGAGACACTGCAATTTGACGAAAGACACAATGAGCCACAACCACCAGCTGGGCATCAAAGTGACATCTCCCACCGGGCGTCCTGCTGCCATCTCTCTCTATCTCTCTTCCTTCTGCATTTCTTTTACTCTATCTTCTCCCTCCAGTCTGGTCATTAAAGCATGGCCGGGGATCTCACAGTCTTACGCACAGAATTGCAATTAGCAGCAGCCCTAAATCCAGACTGTGATTTGCCTAAACCACCTCATTCATTATGCATCTGCCTCCAGATCATTTCCATACATTTCCATACCACAGAAATACAGTGCAGGAAGATCTCAGAGGCTTTTTACGAACAGGGTTTAGCTCCTCGCCAAGCATTATAGCTTTCTCAGGCTTTAACAGTCAAATGTTCAAGAGTCATAGTGATAATAATGATCATACATCACTCACAAAAAGTATTTGGACTTACGCTTTCCTTTACTGGACAACATAATATCAAACCAAGTGATGTTTATTTGAAATATAGTTTGAAATCACAAAACAATAGATCTAGCAAAAGATGACACACTGTAGTTCTATCATGACAACTCTCAGAGGGATTGGCATGGTAATGTACGTGATTTGGTCTTGGCGGAATAGATCTGCTAGGCTGCTGCTATGACAGAGCAGGTACCGAGACTTGCTACTGCCAATACATCCACAACATGCTGCTGTGAGCATGTAAGAAATACTGCTGCTGCACATATAATGTACATGAAATAACCCCCAAGCCCGCTGCAAACTGCTACAGCAAGCACCAGTCATATATTTGAATGTTGAGCAGCGAGCTCATTGGCTTCCAATACAGGAGAGAACCAATCAGCTGTGCCATGTGCTAATAATGTCATTATGTCAGATTGAGTTAGACCTATCGGACTGTGCCATCTAGA
Organism: Labeo catla; assembly: GCA_012976165.1. Classification (NCBI taxonomy): domain Eukaryota; kingdom Metazoa; phylum Chordata; class Actinopteri; order Cypriniformes; family Cyprinidae; genus Labeo; species Labeo catla. The sequence goes on from VONZ01000100.1 coordinate 1,472,274, forward strand.
GTTTCATGCCAGAACTCTGTATTTGTTTATAGTTCAAGTGATAAACTACACCGGTAGTAAAAAAAAAAAAAAAAATCATGACACACCAGGGTTATTATAGTTAACTAAAAACTGAAACCTTAAAAAAACCTTCTTAGTTACTTAGTAATGTAGTTACTTAAAACATTAACTGAAATAAAACAAAATATTATAGTAACTTATTTTTCATCCACTTGCCAAAGAAACATTTCTCAGTTTAACTTAGGGTCAGGTTAAGGGGTCTAAAAAATGGTCATGCAGAATAAGGCATTAATATATGCTTTATAAGTACTAATAAACAGCCAGTATGCTGGTAATATGCATGCTAATAAGCAACTAGTTAATAATGAGACTTGGCCTGTAAAATAAAGTGTTACCAACTATTTTTGTATGGTTTTAGTTAGTTAATAATAACCGTACATATTAAATTGACATTTATTAAGTTATTATTATTCCAAATAAATGTTCAGTAGCACTTTAGTATAGGGAACAATTCTCACTGTTAACTAGTTGCTTATTAGCATGCATATTCATAACATATTGGCTGTTTATTAGTATTTATAAAGCACATATTCTGCATGACCATATTCTACTCCCCTATTCCTATCCAATACCTAAACTTAACAACTACCTTACTAACTATTAATAAGCAGGAAATTAGGAGTTTATTGAGGCAAAAGTCGTAGGTAATGGTTTGTTAATAGCGAGACCTTAAAATAAAGTGAGACCAAATATTCTTTTGAACTTTCTTTTCAAAGAATCCTGAAATGTATCCTGAAATATGAAGCAGTACAACTGTTTTCAACACAGATAATAATAAGAACCATTGTTAAAAAATGTGCACCAATAATAACTAATAATAATTGAGAACCAACTCAGCACATTAGAATGATTTTCACAACCTTTTGAATGGTGGTGTATGTTATGGAAGCTCGCTTTTGCCACTGAATAAAACATTTGAAAAGGTTATTGTGACTTTTTATCTCACAATTTTTTTTCTCAGAATTGTGAGAGATAAAGTTCAATTTTGAGGGGAAAAAGACTGATATGTTTTTAGAATTGCAAGTTTACATCTCATAACTCGCAATAAAGTCAGAATTGTGAGATATCAACAAATTGCAAGATATAAACTCGCAATTCTAAGAAAAGTCACCATTATGAGATATAAACTCCCTATTCTAAAATAAAGTCAAAATTGTGAGTTTATTTCTCAGAACTGCGAGTTTATGTCTTGCAATTCTGACACACAGTTATGAGAAAAAAAAAAGAGAATTGCGAGATTGTATATTGATATCATAGAGCAGATGTGTGAATGTTGAGGTCTTACCGTCATCACTTTTGGCCAGTGTGTCCCGACTGTGGACTTTGGGTGCAGCAGTGTGCCGTTTGCTGTAGACGTTGGTGTTGTCGTAGCTGTTGTAGTCAAAGCTGGTTTTGGAGTATTTCTCTAACTCTTTGGCCAGGTTGGATCGTGGGGTTGAAGTGGGCACGTTGTTTTTATAGCCGTACTGTGGAATCTCCAACTGTTTCACGAAGCACATGGGCCTGGAACAGACGCAACCAGCGGTTCATGGTGTATCATATGAAATGAACACATACTATGCATTTCATGAACTTTGCACAGAAAATCCAACACAAATTGTTGGCTACTTTTAAAATACAGCTTCTAGCTAAGAACAGAATTCACAGCTTGACCTGGAGCGTGAATGTAAAGCAATGAGAACCAGATACCTGAGCACACGGTCTGAAGCCTGGCTGGATTTGCCTCCATCACATGACTGATGTTTCTCGTGGGCTTTGGCCAGTTTCTCTGCAGCCGCTATTGGACAGCCCGACAGGCTGGATGAACAGAAAGAAATGTCAGCAACGTGTTTAAAAAGACATGACAAATCAGTGAAGGATAAAAATGCAGATTCAACTGTCTTCATTTCTGTACATCTCATTAATCATATACCATCTCTTGTAATCTGCTTCATGCAGTATGAAGTCGGAATTAACTGATGGTCACAATTTATGCCCGTAAAAAAAAAAAAATCTCTCGAATGTCTCAGCTGTTTCTCAGACAAAACAGTGGATTATAAATTAATTGAGACTTTTTCTGAAATCCTCTGCTTCCCAGATTTGCCTCTTGAAAAAAGGCAATACAAAGCCATCCAAAAATCATATCTATTATTAGATACTGTGTGTTTATTTCTTTGAACCAAAAACTCAAATGCAATACATTTTTAATAAAATAAAGACTTATATTCTGTCATTTTGCATAATTACCTGTAAGTATGTACTGGTAAACATGACCAAAATTCTAAGTAAGATTTATCTGCTGTTGTTTTGCAGCGTACAAAAAAGTAACCTGAGAGCAATACAAGGTTCCTCTAGGTAGTGCTATTAACTCGATATGAAAGGCTGTGGTAGCTGATGGTGTGTGTGCGCATTCAAAGCATGAAGCAAGCTGCCAGGTTTCTACTGGGCTGTAGGAAACATAATTTCACTCTTGCAAGTACAAGCGAGGTGTGTGTGTGTGTGGTTCAGGGGGTTGTGGCGTCCGTCTGGAGCAGGCCGTCTCCCCTGGTGAGGTGTCAGTGAGGTGCTAATGGCTGACGATCCCTACAGCAGCTGCTGAGAGCATTACTGCAGCACCCTCTCCAAATATCTGCATGAACCATTTCATCAGCCCTGTACAACCCACATGCAAAGCCTTCCACAAAAGAATGTGGTGTTTTAAAAGCTGCTTGAATTAATGTGCATTTGTAGTTCTCTATATTTTTTTATATATATATAGTTCTCTGTTTTTTTTTTTTGCTTCCCCAATCTGTGAATGAATGAACTTGGTACTTTACACTAATTGTCTTGCTATAGCAGCTTAATAGCAGAATTTGTATTTGCATAACTTTTGCAATTTGCAACACTGGTTCTGTTACTTTCTTGTTTAACACTGTAAAGCTACTTTGAAAGTATTTTTTTATTGCTTTTATTATTAAATTGTGATTTATTTATTTTATTGTATTTATGTATTTTTATGTGGGTATCAGTTTATCATCAACTGTGTAACTTTAGGTCATCTTATAAATTACATTACTAACTACAGTTTCCATCATGTAATATTAAGAAGTAATATCCAGCACTGGTCACACCTTTAGTTGAGTCGAAAGTTAAAGGATTAGTCCACTTCCAGAACAAAAATTTATAGATCATTTACTCACCCCTTGTCAGCCAAGATTTTCATGTCTTTCTGTCTTTAGTTGTAAAGAAATTATGTCTTTTGAGGAAAACATTTAAGGATTTCTCTCCATATAGTGGACCTCTATGGTGCCCGTGAGTTTGAACTTCCAAAATGCTCTAAACGATCCCAGCCGAGGAAGAAGGGTCTTGTGAAACACTTATCTAACTCTGCGATGCACATGTGTACTCTGTGCACTCCGCTACAAGACAGTTATGGTATGTCGAAAAACTCCCATCTTATTTTCTCCTCAAATTACAAAATTTGCTGCATTACCTTTTTCGTTTGACCTTCTTTGCACATTCACTTTGTAAACACTGGGTCGGTGCTTCTGCAGCGATGTAGGATGATTTTAAAATTGGAGGAAATAGCTGGCACAGAGTTTGAATGTGCATCGCTAGACAAGACAAGCATTTGACATTAAAAAGTATATAAATTGTACATTTTTAAAATAAAATAACCAATTGTTTCGCTAGATAAGACCCTTCTTCCTTGCCTGGGATTGAAAGAAAGACATGAATATCTTGGATGACAAGGGGGTGAGTAAATTGTCTGTAAATGTTTGTTCTGGAAGTGAACTAAAGGTTAGGGTTCAAATAAATTACAGTATTTACACACTTCAGAAAGTCAACCAGTAGTAAAGTATTTTAAAAAACATACAGTGCACAGCATAAATGAGTACACTCACTCTAAAACTTAACAAATTGAGCAATTACTCTTTACTTGCAAGACATATTAGGGTTCTTTAGAGATATAATGTTCCAACAAGCCTGCTGATCAATTATCAAACAAGAATGTCAAAATTATTCAGCAAAATAAGAGTTTCTTATCAAAGTGATAAAATGTTGTGCTGCAAAAATAAGTACACCCTCCTGAAAGTTACTAAATAAAAAAAAGAGAAACAAAGTGAAACAAAAAAAAAGAAAAAAAAGTGTAGGTTTAAGGCTATTTTTTAGATCAACATTAAGTATATTATGGGCAGTTAAAGGCATTTTATAACCTACTGAATCATACACAGACTTAATGCTGTCAAGAGGACAATGGTACAAGAGGAATAACAAATTATTGTTTTAAATGTGAAAATATAGCAGAAGTAGCACCGACATTCAAAAACAATGGACTTGTGACAAGGCCCCTAGAATAATCAGGTCTTCACTTTAAGTTTCCGTTTATTGATGAGTTAATTTTTACTACAAAAAGAGCCTGAGAAATACCATGCAAGAGTCTCAGAGCCGGCAAAAGTTATGAAAAGAGTGACACTTTACCTCACAGAGTATGACGCAGCCTGCAGAAGTGACATGAATGGTTGTTGTCACCACTAGAATTACCTACTGTAGCCAAAGCACAATAAACTCATTTAGCCTCTTCCAAGGCCCATATTTACAATAATAGACTTCTGGGAATCCATACTCTATCTCAAGAGACGAAGTCAATCATTTTGGATCCAAAAGCATCCAATATGTTCTGTTGTTGCTAGAGGAGGAGTACAGTGAGAAGTGCCTGGTACTCACAGTGACGTTCAGTGGTAGTAAAGCTCTTCTATAGGGATGTATGAATGCTGAAGGTGTGAGGGAGTTGTGCTATATCAATGGTGTCATGAATTCACACACCACCGTGTGATGTAATACAAAAAACTGAAACTGCAGGTGCTACCCTCCTGTCATTTTCTGCATTATTGGGCATTTTTCAGCATGACAATGAAGATATTCATTCTCCCAAGGTGAAAATCCTTCAGTGGACATGTATTTCACTCAGTCTTAACACTCTTGAGCAGCTGTGTGGGATTCTGTAGAGATGAGCTGAACAAAACTCCCCATTAAAGACCAGGGAGTTTTAAGGAGGTCGTCCTCCAGGAGATAAACAGGACAGATGTGAAAATTTGTCATGAACTTGTACACTCAGTGCCAAGAAGTGTCAGAGCCATATACTTAAAGTTCTGGAGGACAAACTAAGCACTAGAATATTATACATTTGCTGAATTAAATCTATTGGTGTACTCATTTCTGCAATCCTTTATTTAAACAACATTGGCTACTTTACTTATTTTACAGAAAATATTGGCATATAGTTTGTTGTTTTTATTAAGTATATGTTTAATATATTTAAATTTTGCCATCTTTCCATGAATTATATTAGTGATCATTAAGAAAATACATCTTTTACATTTATTCAGAGGGGGTGTACTCATTTATGCTGTACACTGTACATACTTAAAAATCACATTTACAAAAAACCTTGACTTTGATTCAGGATATATTAAATCAGAAACTACTGCACCACTTGAAACCAAAGATAAAACTGAGAAATTTGCTGAGGTAGAGTGAAAAAGTGGGGAGCACTGTGATTTTAGACACAGTAAATAAAGACAGATTCGTAGAATAAACATGCCGAGAATGAACACAGAACTGGTTCTCTCATCCAGACAGAGAGAAACTCACCTCCTGTGAGAGTTCCTGTTGCTGTTGACGTGACCCCGGCCCGTGCAGCCAGGCGTAGGGCACTTAAGAACATTTTCATACATTGCAAGAACTTGACAGCAGGCGAGAGAAATAGGGTGGAAGATTAGGAGTTAGAGGCCCACAGTTAGTCATCTGCATTAGTGTGAAACACTTGTCATTATCACCAGCACGCTCAAAACCAGAGACATCAAACAGCGGCATGCAAGAAACTGCTAATGGAAGAACAGTGGCATGCACATGCACCATGCAGCGCCAGTCATGCTACAAATAACATGACTATTCTATTCTATTCTATTCTATTCTATTCTATTCTATTCTAGCCATGCAGTTAAAGGTATATTTCAAGTATTAAATAATACCTAAATAGTAACCTGGCAGTATTCTTAAAGTGCAAAAACAATACACAGGAAATAATAAAACTCAAAACTTCAAAAGTTTCAAAAACAAGTAATTTACTGAAAGTATCTTCAAAGTGTGTTTCTATAAACTTAAAAGTGAGCTACAAGTACAGAATACAACTAGCAAACAAACACTGTACATATACAGTACGTTTACTTGTAGTTGTGTTCACAAAGTTTACCACAGTTACACTTAAAGTACCACAAGAATTCTTGGAATAGTACACATATAAATATACTAAAATACTGATTTTTGTATATTTGCTGCATAAAAAGCGCTTGAAAAATATACTTGAACTGAAATTAACTTGAAGTAAAATCTGGATATGGCTTTATAATAACTTGAATATTATAATATTCTATAATGCTTAACAATAATGCCTAACCTTAAGTCATACCTTAAAAGTTAAAGAATCTGGAAGTGGCTCTTCAGACACTATTCTATTCTATTCTATTCTATTCTATTCTATTCTATTCTGTTTGGTTTAATTAGATTTCCTGCTGCTAGCTTGAAGGTGTTGTAAGTAAAATCTGAGTGCGATGGCTTGTGAGTGATGCAGAAAGACGGTTTCACAGAGAGCTTGAACCCTGATTGCATTCTCATCACTAGCTGAAGCTGTCAGCTAACGTTAGCTCATGCATCCAGTCACTGGCTGTGAGGTGTTGCCGCTCTTGATTGTTTCAGCTCTGCATTTGTCTTTCATTTGCAGTATGCCGTGCTATCCGTGACCGTCTAAACTCTCCGCCGACAGCAATTAGATTACTGTTCATTAGGACGCTGGAGTGGGGACAGAGAGCATGGACCGGGGCAAGCAGACCCAGAGCGCTCTTCCGGTGCCCATCTTCATCATTATCAGCTCCTTAATCCTTCACCCTCATCTTCAACATACTCTGACATGTTCATTACCGAGCAGCAGGCAGCATCCGCTACCTTCATAGACTGAGACACACGTCTTTGTGGCTGAAAGTATGTAAAGCTTAATTTAAGATTTATACTCAATTTGTCTGAAGAAAAGGTGAGTGGCTTTACTTTTAAAAAAACTTTTCAGATTTTTAGATTCTCTCAACTATTCGTCTTGGGAAAGTTCACCCAAAAATGAAAATTCTATCATCATACTTACCCTTAAGTTGTTCCAAATCTGTATGAGTTTGTTTCTTCCTCTGAACACACACACACACACACACACACACAAAGCCATTGACTGACATATTATTTTTTTCCCTACTATGAAAGTCAACGGCTACCATCAACTTTGCTCAACAGGAGAGAGAAACTCATACAGGTTTGGAACAACTTAAGAGTGAGTAGTGATGACAGAATTTTCATTTTTGGGTGAACTATCCCTTTAATTAATTTTAATTGGTTTATTTACTAAATGTAACATGTCTGATTTAACCAATAATTTCCGTGAGTCAACTACAGATTTCTTGTTCAGCAAATATTCAGTTAGTAACACAATACACTGACCTATCATTTTGGTAGATATATATAGAAATAGTTTTATAAGACAAGATGTGAAGTAAACTATGCTCTCTTTTTTTTCTGAAGGTGCAATCATCTTACAAAGCGTAAAGATCAGGGTTGTACACAGACTTAAACACTTGAAACACAAATCTCAATGGCGACAAAAAAATGAGATGTTAACACCACAACACAGCAAATAATTAGCAAGTTTAAACAATTTTCAGCCAACAGAAAAAACAGTACTCCTATAACAGTAACCGCATAAATTGATGGGAACTCACAAACCTTTCACATTTCAACAATCAATTTGTTCAATTTCAAAGTCTTTGTTTAACTAGTTGGGACAACAAAAGTGAATTATGCTGGTTTAACATTGGTTATGTGGTTTCAAGTAAATTCGCATTTCACAATTCACAAATTCAAAAATATGTAGTTACTTTTTTTTCATTAAAGGACTCAATAAAATCAAATAAAATGGTCCCAAGTCACTAACAAAGACGCATTTCAATTGACCCTGATTGACAGGTGATCTGACCAATCATAACGCAGAATTTGCCATTCTATCTATCAAACAAATCAAACAGGAGAGTAGATTAACTTTGGTGGACTTAAACTTGAAATATATAAGCTTGGTTTCACAGACAAGGCTTAGACTAAGCCAGAATAAGGCCATAGTTCAATTAGGAAATCAAAGTAATTTTTACAACATGCCTTACAGAAAAAAAAACATTACTGGTGTGCATCTTGAGACAAAACAAAGGCACGGACATATTTCAAAGACTTACATTTTAGTCTGGGACTAGGCTTAAGCCTTGTCTGTGAAACCGGAGGTGTGTGTATTGACGTCTTTCTGCAGTTGAAGTAAAATACGTTCTGATGTTCATTCATGTTTTTTTTTCATTCTTTAAGTAAAGAAGAAGAGACGATTGGTTCACGTGTCATTGATCTAATAAGGCAATACACTGATCTGTCATGACACATTAAAGAGCCACAAAATGGTGTTTATGGTTTGAATTTCTTAAGAAAATCACAACATTTTAAAGCTGAGACCTTGTTTCATACCAGAAGTAACCTGCTCTCTCTTGTCTGTCTGCATGTTGTCAGTTTTCCCTTTGCTCCGCAATGTATTTTTCAAGGCATGAGAACATGATGTGTAGTTTGAGAGCAGCATTGTTTGTCAGACATAGCAACAGTACCTAAGGAGGGAAGGTCAGTTGATAAAAACATTGCCATAGCTTCACATCCTGTCTGGCATCTTCATGGTCAAGTTTATTAGCGCAGTTTTGGAATATCAAAAATCCAAGAATCAAACTGATCATCTGCCCAATCTCGATGAAAACTGAAGATCACACTTGACTTAATGTTTTCCATTATATTAATATCCTTTTAAAAGACAAATATATACTGTCTTCAAGAACTTTTATTTTGTATTCTTTAGTTTCCTGTGTTTTCTCTGTTTGATGTTTCTACTTCTTTTTTGTTTCCGTAGTTACTGATATGATTGGTTCTTTGTGTTCAGCTGTGTATTGTTAATTAACCTCATTTGTGTCAGTACTTTCAAAACCACTAGAAAGTACCACTATATAGTCTTAAGTAATACCAGAAACATTGTTACTGCACATCCCTGCTAAAAAAAACAGCCAAAACCAGCCTAGGCTGGGCACAACAGCGAGAAGAACGGTCTGGCTTGTTTATTTTCATGTTTTCTCTTGATTCAGCTGTTTTGTTTACTTGTTGACGTAAGTTGACAATGCAATACATGTCAAAGGAGTTAGACAGTATGAGGAAATGTTTCTGTAACTATGTAAGCTAAAGTATATTGAGTATACATTCTTTTTGTTGTTTCCTACCTAGCATTATTCCAGAGGCAGACAAACACCGTCAGTTCAAATCTAGATTAAAGAAGAAATCTCTTTAACCTGGTTTACACATAACACACTAACACACTTGCTACATCATAAGAAGAATTGTATTTAATATTAGTCTGTTTTGTTCGTATTCCAAGGTCACCATAGCTACCCAGATTCAGTCTGTATCCAGATCAGATGGTCACTGCAGCCACCCAGATCCAGTCTGTATCCAGTCCAGACGGTGGATCAGCACCTAGAGATGACCTCTACAGCCCTGAATGTCAGCGGAGACCACGTCAACTAGAGGCAGAGACAGATCCCCAGTAAGGACCTCGTCACCTAGATGGCCATCGGCACAACACCATGGGAACCTGATGAGTCCTCTGCACAATCTGACTTTGCTGCAGCCTGGAATTAAACTGCTGGTTTGTGTTGCCAGAGAAGAACTGGACCCCCGACTGAGCCTGGTTTCTCCCAAGGTTTTTTTTCTCCATTTCTGTCAACGATGGAGCTTTGGTTCCTTGCCGCTGTCGCCTCTGGCTTGTTTTGTTAGGGACACTTAATTTCCAGCCATATCATCGACTTGATTGCACAGATACTATCTGAACTGAACTGAGCTGGATGATGACATCACTGAATTCAATGATAAACTGCCTTTAACTGACAATTGAGTGCCTTCTGTTGTCCTTTTGCATTATTGACACACTACTTTTCCTATTTAATATGGAGTAAGAGTAAAGTTTTATAATTAGGTATAGTTACTCAGTTTAGTTACTATAGTTTTTTGTACAACACAAAAAAGTAAAATCTGATACAATTCCACACAGAACCCAAAAAATGCACTGGACAAAATTATTGGCACCCTTAACTTAATATTTGGTAACAGCCCCTTCGGAAAAATGAACTGAAATCAGTGGAGCCTCTGGTGGAGACGCAGCTTTCTGACACTGGCCACTACGTTGCGCCCCAAAATTCTTTGGTAATCATAATATTTCATGATACCGTTCACACAGTCAAAGCATCCAGTGCCAGAAGCAGCAAAGCAACCCCAAAACATCTTTGAACCTCCACCATGTTTGACTGTAGGGACTGTGTTCTTTTCTTTGAAGGCCTCATTTCTTTTTCTGTAAACAGTGCCATGATGTCCTTTACCAAAAAGCTCTACTTTTGTCTCTGTCCACAGTATGTTCTCCCAGAAAGATTGTGGATTTTTCACATAAGTTTTGGCAAACTCCAGTCTTGCTTTTTTATGCCTTTGTGTCTTTGTGTCCTCCTGGGTCTCATACCATAGCGTCCCTTTTTATTCAGATGGCGACGGATAGTGTGAGCTGACACTGTTGTACCCTGTGTCTGCAGATCAGCTTGAATTTGTTTGGAATTTAATTGGGGTTCTTTATCCACCATTCGAACAATCCTTCACTGTAATTTTTCATTGATTTGCTCTCCCGTCCACGTCCAGGGAGGTTAGCTACAGTGCCATGGGCTGTAAACCTCTTGATAATATTGCGCACAGTGGACACAGGAACATTAAGATCTCTGGAGATGGACTTGTAGCCTTGAGATTATCCATGTTTTTCCACAATTTTTTCGCTCAAATCCACAGACAACTCTTTACACTTCTTTCTTTTCTCCATGCTCAGTGTGACACACAACACAAAGGCTGAGTCAACTTTTCTCCATTTTAACTGGTGGCAAGTGTGATTACTATATTGCCCACACCTGTTACTTGCCACAGGTGTGTCTAAATACAAATTACAGAAGCATCACATGCTTGAAAAGCAATTATTTCTTGCAATTTTGACAAGGTGCCAATAATTTTGTCCAGTCCATTTTTGAGTCTGTGTGAAATTTGATCAAGTTTGACTTCTCTTCTGTGTTTTTGTGTGTGTGTGTGTTGTTGCAGTGCAAACAGAAACAATAAGCATGTAAATACCAAAACATTTGCAATTGGAAAAGTTTTCTGAGAGTATGTGTTTGCATTTTCTGACAATTGCAAGGGTGCTGATATTTTTGGTCATGACTGTATATTTGCTTTTTAATGCATAAGTTAGAGTGGATATTGAAGGGAAAGCATTAAAAAAACTAGCTATTACTCTAAAATGGAGCCCTAATAAGATGCTATGCCAATAGACAATAAAACACGGTTTTTAATTTATCTTGAAGGTACTAACTGGATTATAAAGAAAGAATAGCCACAAAGTGACTCAGCACAACACACCAATCATTCATTAAGTGTGTGTCATATGTCACCGTCCACACTAAAGTCACGGCCATCTAAAAACGCCCTTGCGATGCCACCTCAGTGCCAGTTACAAACTGTCTTGCCATCTGGACACTTTAAAAGCAAATCTTTTTGTTAACTAATTCCAGTCTGTAGTCAAAGCCATCAGTTAGTTTGATTGCCATCTGGTTAATTTGTGAATAAAACACACACAATTTTTGTATGCATTTTAATGAATCACATAACAGAGGTTTGCTCAAGGTGAATGAGAGGAAATCTCACTCGTTTTTCCTGTCTGTAACTCTTTCATCAGATTATAATTATTACAGTTTATTCAACTGGATTTAATTGAGCATCTAAAACAAAATGAGAAATCTAACCAGCTTATTAAACTGGCCTCCATTAAGATAGCGTTGTAATTATCAACAGAAACAATAAACGCATTCATGCATGTCTGTGATATTGCGATGGCTGCTCCTCCATTGCGAGAAGTTTTCTTGTGAGCTGAAGGGTAGATGGGTCATTCCCACTATGCAGTACACTTTCATGCCCACATAATTTACCATCTTAACACATTCAGACCTGAATTATGTTCCAGGGACACCAAAATATGCTTTACCTACTGTAAATTTTGCCATAAATGCTATTCAAGACAAAAAGGCATATTATAATATTTAAATAGTCATGTTCATCTGTCCATCACATTGGACAAATTGTTTCATTTGTGTTTAATTTTTTAATGAATGCAAAATATTGTACATTGTGTAAAAAGTGGTATTTTTAAGTGTTTTAAATTTTGAAGTAAGTAGTATTTCACTGGCTATTGGAATGTGGTAAAAAAGAAAAAGAAAAAGAAAAAAAAAAGTCCTGTTTTCAGTAACACTTAGAGTACCAAAAAATCAAAATTTATAGAGCTGAAAAGGTATTGCATAGGAATGAGCAGATTTTTTTTTGTGTGTGTTGAGGAGGAAGGCATGCAGAATGAACTGAAGACTGGGTCCCACAGACAACATATACAGACACACAGTCAACCAATGATTATGACTTCATTTCATAAATGGCAGCATGAAAAATGACAAAGCTTTAAAGGACAAATGCACGCACATGTAGCATTTACGTTTAGAAATTTGTGCTTACTTTCTGGCGGCACTCTGTCTTTATGAGGGCATCCAGACAGGCTGCGATGGTGCGGGTACAAACCCGTCACATGACCTGTGCCGTCACAGCCAGGCGTTGGACACCGGCTCTCTTTTTTCCCCGACCGTGAAGAATCTGAATACACACACAAACACACACAAGATTCATTACTGATTCATTTGTTTATAAATAAATATGCAAGCAATCTGATAAAGTCTGCTCCTCATTGCAACTTATTCTGGTTAAGAACTGCCCACTTAGAAAAGAAAATAACGCTGACCGATAGGCAAAGCAACCAAGCAGAGATGTGTTTCCTAGCTACCATGTGCTTCAAACAAAACTCTGTTTTCAAAGGTTTGATTCCATATCTGATCAGTGAATCTTACCTAATCTGTGATGGATACTTTATGAATATACACTGCTGCTAATAAAAATATGAAGCAGTGCAACTGTTTTCAACATTAATAATAATCAGAAGTGTTTTTGAGCAGCAAATTAGCATATTAGAATGCTTTCTAAAGGATCATGTGACACTGAAGACTGGAGTAATAATGGTGAAAATTCAGCTTTGATCACAATATTAACACATTTTTATTTATTTATTTTTTATTGAAATTTGAACAGTAGTGTAGTTGTGACCTTTTGTCCTTTTTAGTGTTAGTGTAGTTTGCACAGGCAGCGACTATCCTGGACCAGGATCTGTGTATTCACTGCAGAGGGCATCTCTTTCAGATAGCTATCCAGAGCTATTGGCTATGTTTCAAACAGAGAGAGCACAGGACAGCAAGTGAGCGAGTGAGTGAGTATGCTACAGTTACCACTGATTAAAATTTTAAGGATGGAGTAACCTGGTAACAGGCATCATGTTGCCTCCTGTATCAAAGTAAGCTCAAAACAGACAGGAATAGCATGAGAGATGTGGGCTCGGTTTTGGTGCGATCGAAAATAGACTGCAGTGCTACTCAAATTTTTGGAATAAGTTTTGCAACCGGTAACAAACACATATAAATCTGGGTGAATGTCATGAAATGTCTAGTTCACATTTTAGCTCAAAATCAAATAAAGAAAAAAAGAAAAGAAAAGAAAACTAACTGTAGTCTTTCTTGTTCTTTCATTTACATTTTCACCCAATTGATGAAAATAAATAAATAAAAATAATAAAAATATATACTTTTAAGGTGTTTTCCGTGGTTTGGTAACCATTTAAAAAAAGTTCTGCACATAAGAAATAAACTGTTATTATAAAGAGCCATCTAAATAATGTACACTCACATGAGATGAACTCAGACTGCACTCGTAATAGTTTTCTTTATGCAGGTGCATCTCAATAAATTAGAATGTTGTGGGAAAGTTCATTTATTTCAGTAATTCAACTCAAATTGTGAAACTCGTGTATTAAATAAATTTAATGCACACAGACTGAAATAGTTTAATCCTTTGGTTCTTTTAACTGTGATGATTTTGGCTCACATTTAACAAAAACCCACCAATTTATTATCTCAACAAATTTGAATATGGTGACAGGCCAATCAGCTAATCAACTCAAAACACCTGCAAAGGTTTCCTGAGCCTTCAAAATGGTCTCTCAGTTTGGTTCACTAGGCTACACAATCATGGGGAAGACTGCTGATCTGACAGTTGTCCAGAAGACAATCACTGACACACTTCACAAGGAGGGTAAGCCACAAACATTCAATGCCAAAGAGGCTGGCTGTTCACAGAGTGCTGCATCCAAGCATGTTAACAGAAAGTTGAGTGGAAGAAAAAAATGTGGAAGAAAAAGATGCAAAACCAACCGAGAGAACTGCAGCCTTGAGAGGCTTGTCAAGCAAAATCGATTCAAGAATTTGGGTGAACTTCACAAGGAAAATAAGAGTACTTCAAAGCATTATCAAAACACAATTATGTAAAATGTCAAATTAAAAGTTTCACTTTTAAGTGCATTAAAGTGCTCCTATTATGGCATTTTATGAGTCTCCTAAAACAGTATGTATGCATGGTCAAAAAACACTTTAGTTTTCTCCAAAAATAGATTTAATTTTACTTCATTATTAAATGATTTATAAACGACTCATGCAAAGCAGTTCGAAGAATCAGTCTCTCTAAACCCCTCCTTTCAGTGAGCCCTCACTGCTGTGATTGGTCAAATGGTGCAGTCCTTTATGATTGGTCTACCGCGTACAGCGCCGGAAAACGAAACACCCATTGCCATATCTGAATGACAGCCCTGGAGACTTGTCAATACACAGAAAAGATGGTATCGATTTTACCTTACCAATTCGAGCCAGAGTCTGACGATGAAGCGGTTGAAGTGACTGATCGACAAGTTAGCACAGACTACTGTGGAAAGTGTTCGCAATTTGCTTATGTAAGCGAACCAGACACACCTCTACGTCGTAAACTTCAACATTGTATAATGCATTAAACTGCTTTCACACTGAACGTGGAAAGCACTGGCTGGCTGCTGGGTTCAGTGTAGCCCTTAAGAGCATAGCAGCAAAAATTCAATTTATTTGAACTTTGAGCACACCGTGCGCGCCAGTGGTGCACTCCGGTCAACACAGAAACAAGCCGTCCTCGCGCAGCACAAGCAATCGAAATGAATGGGTTTCTAGGCACAGCGCTTTCCGCATTCGGTGTGAAAGCCGCTTCATGCGCCATCCTTTATCATTACTGCAACTAATGAGACAGACAGACAGTCAAGCTGCATCAATCACAAATTTTTAGACTACAGTGGGTCCACAGCTGAACAACAGAACTACAGAAGTGTGAGTTAGCCGGATCGCAAGACATGTGCAGGGTTGTTACACAACATAACATACGCAACTACGTATTTTGAACAATCGCTAGAAAATAGATTTGTAGATTCATCGATTGGAAGTGAATATAAAACAAATTTATTCTCACAGCGTAGGATACAACGTCTTCTTGACATGACATAAACCACATGGAAATTTTACTGTGTTTGTAGGCAGGCAAATTGTTTGCGACATAGATTGTGGTCAGACATTATGCAAATATGTTACTTTGTGACATATAGCCGTAACAGAATAAGATTCGAATTTCTGACGACTCGTTTAGGCGATTGTGAGCCGACTAATTTTTTGGATAGACAATAACTGTATTTATCATGCACTGTCTGCGTCACAATTTTGCAGATAGTTTATGTTCACATACAGCTACATGGCACACTGCATGAAAGGTCATATTTGAAAAGGCATAATAGGAGCACTTTAATACAAATTGCACTATTAAAGAGTGTCTGTCTTTAAGCGGGCCATTTATTTTATTAATTTTGTATTATACACAATTACAGATCAGTAGTATTTAAAAAAACAACAACCTAAGTGCACATTTAATACAATAAAGTGCGTTTTTTTTCACAAATGTATTATTCTATTAAATATGAGCATGTCTGGCTCATATATCACAAAAATCAACAGAATAAAAATAATACACGTGAAAAGAAATGCAATTTATTGTATTTAATGTGCACTTAATGTATGTCAAATTTAGTAGTTAATTATTATTCTTTACTGGTGTTGTGAGATTTACCTTTGCATATGATTTCTTTATGATTCTAACCATCTAACAAAGCCTGAATCCTCTGACTATTTTGCAGCCATTTCAAAAATAGAGAAAACAAACGAGGAGAGAGTGCAGCCGAGCCGAGCAGAATACATATTAGAAAGTGCTGGATATTGATTGTGGCTCCGGACAAGCCATGCTTTGCATAGCAAATGGCCCCCATTACCATAGCGTCTGTGGATAATTAATGTGCAGTCAGTGGTCCTGTCGTTTGTTATCGGTCATACTGATACTGTTCAATTTCCATCTCCGCCTCGTGCCTTCTTTAAGGAAGGGCTCCTTCCATAACTGTCAGGCCTCCACACTTTTTATAAATCATAATGCCCCCTGGTTAGGCAGCGTCTGCCGCTATCTCTGCTGCGGCGAGATGTTATCACGGTGTAATGGCCGAACGTCCCTCATTATTCTGCCATTAGAGAGATAGTGTCCGCTGTGCATGCTGGCCAAACGTCCTTTCATGCGTGCTGTCAGCCCTTCTTCATCTGGAGAACAGCAAATGAAAGTTCTCATGGGTTTTTTAAGGGTTTGTTCACCCAAAAATGACAATTCTGACATCATTTACCCAGTCTTGGTCTCGAGAACATTTTTGAAGGTCTTGGTATTGACCACATTTGTACTCTGTCTCAGAATAAGAGGACTCTGGATTCCTCAACTGTGGGGATGTCACTAAATTACTGGTGCATTGTCTGATTTATTTGTTAACATCATTACTGTGATTTGATATAAAACTTCCTGCTTCAAATGCAATCAGTAACTTATTTCTAATTCGATTTCATTTGTTACTGTTGTGCTGGGTCAGAAATTAAAGGTGCAGGAAGGTTTTTTTTTTTCGTACTAAAGCATAAAAACACTATACCAAGTTTGCAGATATTTACAATACACACTAAGTTTACATACTTGTTTCTCCAAGAAACAAAGGTACAGCCAGTTATTCTACTTTAAAAATGTGTGATCCATGTCGGAATGTCTGTTTTTGTTTTACTCTGTGTGATTTTGCTTACTACCATTTTACCCAATAGCTTTTTAACACCCCGGGTTGCCAGGGGTTCATTTGGACTGGGGCTGTCTGGCGCTGAGCCCTGCCACATAGACTTACCGTAGTAGCTCATCAGAGGACTTACCTCATTCATTTTCAACATCATAAGCTATAGTATTAAACACTTTACTCATTCTTAGTAATTCAAGCAATGATGCAGGCACAGGTGTTTTTATATATCTCTGAAGGGAACCGAGTGTCTTCAGAAAAGTTTTGATTGCATTTCAATTTGATCTGATAAATTAGCGTTCATAAGTGCCTTTGTTTACAGCCGTTACTGGGGAAACTGCTATATTTCCGATGTTCCAAAAGTGCCTTCTACTGGCAGAGAATCAACTTGGATTTTCAGTAAGGCTGTCTGTTGTTTCCCCTCATCCACCCATATAACCCTGTTTTAAATTAATATAATAATTTATACTTCTGACTTGTCCTTTTTCTTAAAAAATGCTTTAAAAGCTGAAATGTTAGGTTTATCATTTTAGATCATTTTTTATCTTTTTTTTGTGAAAACCTTGGGCTGGATTCACGAACATCTTCTTAACAAATAAGTTAAGAAATTTCTTAAGACAAACTCCACAAGGTTCTTAAGAATGTTCTGAAGTGCAATTCTTGAAAAATTCTTAAGTTCTCAAATGTGTTTTTTAAAACATCTTAATTTTTTCTTAAGAAGAAAATGACTGTCTTTATTTTAGTGAACAATGACGTTGTCATAGGGAAAAAGTCCCACCCATTTGTGACGATCTCTGGCCTATTAGCACAGACAGAGCCCTGAGTGAGAAGCAGCAGTCTGCCATTACTGGAGATATACAATGTCAGTGCCAAACAGGCATTACAAGTAATATAATATAAACATAATATAGGAGTCTCCACAGACCCGCTAAATTTAAATGTAATTTTCAAAGGAAATGTGCCAGAAAAAAAAAACGGTACAGTCCCCTATATGTTTAGGGATAAATTCCAATGCTTTCTGCGTGAACGTCAGTTTCTGACATTTTTAGTGCGTGAGATTGTCCGTATTGGCAGAGCATGAGCACTTGAAGCTCCGTCCTCTTCTGAAAAGGGGGCTGGGAGCACCAGCTCATTTGCATTTAAAGGGGCAAACACAAAAACGGCGCATTTTGTCTCATACACTAAAAGTGGCAATTTTAACAAGCTATACAAAATTTCACATACACACTCTGATGACATCTGGAGACTTATTTTACATCTTGTTAATAGGGGCATAATAGGTTACCTTTAAATTAAAAAAAAAGTCTTAAATTTGATTTTAAAGATCCTACAGACAGATGTACCTACAGAGAACTAAAACTGAAACTAAAATTAAATCCATTAAAAAACAATTTACAACTACAATAATATCTCAATTAATTTCTGCAGGTCTTAAAAAAAAGTCTTAAATTTGATTTTAAAAATCCTACAGACAGATGTAGCTTTGCATACTGCCAGCATGTAGAATGATTTTGATCAACATTTTAATGTTCATTATAGAGGGTTCTCTCAACTTGTTATATTTTACAGTTTGTCAATCGATATAAGATTTTGTAGGCTTTGCATATGCATGTGCACCCCTCAAAAGCCTGAAACCACAGAGCACCCCCCGCCCCCCACACAACAAGTCCCAGTTTAACCCCCGCGGGTTGCCAGCTGGCAAACAAAGCAGCGCTTTGCAGCCATGGAAGCCAGCAAACAAGCTGGGTCAGAGATCACAGATTCTACCCAATTTAAAAAACCCTATAACCAAAACGTGGATAAATCAAGTCATCAACTTACAACACATCTTCCATTGTCAAATGTGCTCATTCTGTAACATGTTCTCAGTCTGTGGTGGGAGAAACACTGCTTTTCAATAATTTAAATTTGGACTGCAGTATACCCATTTCAACCACTAGCCTGATTTCATGACGAAAAACATACCTGTGGGAATGTTTTCGCGAGATGCGAAATACGTACCTATAAGTACATATCACTGCAGTTTCTAACAGAAATGAACATTAGAGGCAATAAAACAGCGAGCACTTGTAATCGTTTTTGTACACAGTTCATATAGCTCCATATGTTTCGCCTTCCAGACACAACAAGCTTACTCGGTAGCTCAGCTGGCACAGAATTGGACTTAGGGTGCGAAATCCTTGGGTGTGAATCTCATGGAAATCATGACTCATGATGAAAGAGCTAAGAGATGAAAGATCAAAAAACAAGCTTTTCCTACTATCAGGTAGGTTTAGTGCTGATGGTGCATTATTTTAAAACGAGTTATAGCTCCACTCAACAGAAATTTCAAGTCAGAACTGCAGTTACATGTACAAAACCAATGTCACATAAAACATACCATATATACGTTCATCTGCTGGGGGATTGTGTCATGCATGTCACCAAAAGTTTTACAAATGCTCAATAAATTCAAGATATGAAGATAAAGATAAAAAAGTACCTGCTTCTTTTCATATTATAACATATGATATTATTAAGCAATTTCACAAGAACAAGAGAGCTGATTTAACAAATATAGCCCAACTGCAAACAGGATTTTTTTTGTACTGTACATATGTTCAATAAACAATAAGTTAATTTTAAGTGATTTACATTTTAGACATAATTTTTAAACTATTTTTGCTCTATTTTACTAAAAAAAAAACATTACAAATAAATCCACAACAGAACTGCTGTGAAACAGCCATTTGAACAAACTGGTTGAATAAATGACTCCATGACTCCCCCATTCATTCATTTGCTATATTAGTTTCATGTTTAAAAGTACCATTTTATTTTTCCATTATATTTCTATATTCAAAACTTTACATTTTGTTTAATAAAGACGTTAATTTCAACTTCTTACTCTTAGCATTTGTTCGCTTATCGAAACCAAAGGAAAATTCCTACACATACAGTTTACCTCTGCAATGACTTTTATTTTGATTATTTTATCAAGAGATTTCTCAGGCAGTAAATGTGCATTTCAGAGGAATTCGAGGAGACCTGGTCTGGTCTTGGTCTTGACACGGTCTTGTAGTCTTGATCGCAAACCCTCAAAGTCGTGGTCCGGTCTTTGACTTGGATTTAAGTAGTCTTGGCTACAAAACTACATATAGTTACCATCACTATCATCATTTTGAATCAATGTTGTTATAGTTACTATTCTTATAATAAACTAAAACTGAAAATTAAAACCATTAAAAAACAACTTACAATTTTTTAAACTGAAATAATATAACATATTAAGCCTAAAGTAAACCTAACTAAAAATAAAACTATACTGAAGTATGAAAAAATGAAAATCAATATAAAAGTACTAAAAATAATTACAATTAAACTAAGAAACAATAAAAAACTGATTCAAATATATACTATAATAATATCTCAATGATTTTTTTTTTTTCTTTTGAAAGAACTCTTTAACCATTTTCAAAAGCCTGCTTTATGTTTATGAATTATTCTCTTTGAAAACTGATCTTTTATGCTTGCAAAAGTCAGATCCATTTTGGGTATAAAATAATCCATCAGTCTAACTCCTCTGTGCCTGGAGAAACAGAAATAAACCAGGAATTGCATTGAAACCTCCTCTGAATATGCAGCACTGACTAATTTCCCAGTATGTTTCTCCAGTGCCAGAGCTATATTTCCAAGCAGAGCTCCTCTCCGGGTTTATAAATAGGCAACATGAGCACAGACTGTGTCCCTGGGATGAGATTTGCTGTTCTCCCGGCCGTGCAGATCGCCATTACTTATGCCTGAAAAGCTTAGCCTGTGATGTGGCCGTGCTGGCCTGTTTGAACAACATTAAGCCACTGCTGTTTGCACTGCAGGCATGGAGATGTTTGAGAAAGCTTGTCCCGGGGTCAGTACGGGATCCCCTCTCAGTGCAAAGAAACAGAAGAGCACTGAACCTATCCACTTAAACTGACCTTTCTGCTCTGGGATGTTAAAGGAGTAGGGTGATATCATTTTATTACTATGGGAGTAGCTCACCAAATAAGAAACATATTCAGCATCGATAACTTGTGTAAATGAAAGGCTGACATTTAGATTGTCTTTTAAATCTCATTTGGACATGCATTACTTATTTTATTTATGTTCATATGGGATATTTATGGGACGGTGCACTGAATCAGTGCAAAAAAAAAAAAAAAAAAAATGGGGAAAAAAGGGACAATATGAGTGGAAACTGGTAGCATGTGCACTAACAGTCACTCTCTAAGAAAAATAATGAAGACAAGCAAAACACACATTAGGGGGTTGCATTAAGCAACCATTTCATGGAATAAAATGGTGTAAACCAGGGGTGCTCAACCCTGGTCCTGGAGATCGACCTTCCTGCAGAGTTCAGCTCCAACCCTGACCAAGCACACCTGAACCAGCTAATTAGGATCTGAAGGAGCACTTGATAATTACAGACAGGTGTTTTTGATCAGGGTTGGAACTAAACTCTGCAGGAAGGTCGGTCCTCCAGGAACAGGGTTGGCACCCCTGGTGTAAACTATGTAAAAAAGAGATTCATTGTGCAGTATAGACAATTGATTTTCTACAGTATAGACAACTGGCATGATCTCTGAGAACCTCAGAAAAAAAGAGTTTTTGTTGCTCATCCAGCTAGAAAAGGTTACAAAACCATCTCTAAAGAATTCGGACTCCACAAATCCACAGTCAGACAGATTGTTTACAAATGGAGGAAATTTAAGACCACTATTATCCTCCCTAGGAGTGGTCAACCAACAAAGATCACTACAAATCAAGACTTCCCTTACTAAAAAGAAGTTTATTCAAGTGTGCTATTAGTATACTTCTTTTAAACTAAAAAATAGGAAAGTGTACTTTCAGTCTACTTTTTATGTACTTCTCAGAAATATACTTAAAATGACATTTAAGTATACTTGACTTATACTTACAAAAAGTCTAAATATATTTGAGCAATATTGTTCTCAGAGAATCCATGTTTTCATTGTTATGTGGTAGGGGGTGCTTTTTACACATCTTCTGTACAGAATTTCCAAAACACAAGTGAAGAAACAAAAAAACAAAAGAAAACAACAGATGCTTCCGCATGTTTTTAACACGATCATCAATCATAAAACAGCATCAAAACTGTAACATTACGGAATAAAACGTGGCCCATGAAGAGGTAATAATGACTGTCAAGTTTTGGGGTGTTGATTGACTCATCTATGTTTTGATTTTCACTCTGAATCTAATTCATAGTCTTTTTTCCAGCTTTTTGTTCAGTAAATTTTTGTTCAAAAGTTTTTTTATTATTACTTATGAAACTCATTCTCAAAAAATAATGCATGAAGCTAGAATAAAATATTTTTGTTTACAAGCAGATGCCCTGTTCTTTCTTTTGATGTTTTGTATGTTTAGATATTCATATAACAAAATATACAAATTAATACCTAATAGGGACATTGTAGTATACTTAAAGTATGATGTAAAGTTCACTTAAAGGGGTCATCGGATGCTAAGTTCACTTTTTCATATTGTTTGAACATTAATGTGTGTTGGCAATGTATGTACAAATCTAACATAAAAAGTAAACAAGATCGTCACACCACAGAGAGAAGAGAGGGGCGGGGCGAGCAGAGCTCATTTGCATTTAAAGGAACAACCCTTAGAATGAGATGATTTTTGCAGAGCTCATTTTGACAAGGTAAAAAGGGTGTTGTTTTACAAAACCATTTTTATTCAAAGTATATTACAGACTTTTCATTAAGACCCTAAAGAATCATATCAATTTGTGGAAAATGGGCATCCGATGACCCCTTTAAAGAAAACTTACTAGTAGTTTGCAGTATAAAACTACTAGTAGTTTACTAAGACTATACTTCAAAGTATACTAAAAATGCTACAAGTATTTAATTAGTAATCTATCAGTATACCTATAAGTTCACTTTTAGTATAGTTGCAGTACAAACTAAAACATGGATATACACGTGTTGTTACAGTATACTTGAATGTATACTTTTATATACTAGAAAGTGGACCAATTTAGTCCCAAGGAGTACTGAAATAGTACACTTACAAGTATACTTCTAGTACACTGACATTTGTATACTTACTACATAAGGTATACTTAAATTATATATATATATATATATATATATATTTAAACTTTACTTAAGTATACTTAATGAAATAAACTGGAAGTATACTTATTTTTGGTATGGGTAGTTACAGAGGAAAAACCAGCCATCATAAGCGCCCGAGGATCACATACTACCAGACTTTCACGTTGTTCCTATCACAACAAACTTGGTCAGAAACGTGTGCCTTGTTGCTCGGAGACACATGACAAATGAAAACAATATGTGTTCTAAAATAAGCTTAAAATATCAAATATGTTTGATATCTTCCGACTGAAAGAAATTACAGTCTGAAGATAAAAAAAATCAGAGTCAGTGATATATTATGCGATTTTCTATGAAGTCTGTCAACTCAAATATACGTATAACAATGTCCAAACGCTCGACACCAAGTGATGAAATTTGGATAACATGAAAATCTAGTTCTATTTGAAATGAAACAATCACATCCTTTATAAATTGCAATTCACTAATATTTAAGTTATTTGCATATGACTACTTACACACATGATACATTTACAAGCATGATTAAAGTGACTGAGAAATTGGCCTTTTTAAATGTGTAAGTCATGACAAAGACACTCATCTTAAACTAATGTCTGCGTTCATGTAGGTCCAGGAATGCAAAGATTATGTAACATGACAGGCAGCTCGAGGGTAACACTTGTAAGACCTGTTAAAAGAATCAGCAAGGCCAACCAAACACGAATCCTTTATTCAGCCCTTCTCTTATGAAAAAGAAGTTTATTCAAGTGTGCTACTAGTATACTTCTTTTAAACTAAAAACAAGAAGGTTCTCAGAAATATGCTTTATGTACTTGTCAGAAATACACTTAAAATGAGATTTAAGTATACTTGACTTATACTTAGAAAAAGTCTTAGAAAAGTCAAGATATTTAAGCTATACTTGTGCTTCGAGAATCCATGTTTTCATCGCTATTAAACGTCTTCTGTACAGAATTTCCAAAACACAAGCGACTCAAACAACAGATGCTAACAGATGTAATCTAACACGATCATGAAAAAGCATCAAAACTGTGTAATGTTATGGAATAAAATGTGACCCATGAAGAGGTAATAATGACTGCCAAGCTTTGGGGTGTTGATCAACTCCATCTACATTTTGATTATCATTCTGAATCCAATTCAGTCTTTTTTCAGCTTTTTGTTCAAAATGTTGTTTATTTCTTTGTTTTTTATTTATGAAACTTATCCACATTCAAGTGTTTATATAAAATAATGCATGAAGCTAGAATAAAATGTTTTTGTTTACAAGCAGATGCCCTGTTCTTTCTTTTGATGTTTTGTATGTTCAGATATTCATATAACAAAATATATACAAATTAATACCTAAATAGGGACGTATTAGTATATTTAAAGTATGATGTAAAGTTCACTTAAAGAAAACGTATGAGTATACTGGAAGTATAAAACTACTAACTAGTAGTTTACTAAGACTATACTTTAAAGTGTGCTAAAAATTCTACAAGTATTTAATTAGTAAACTATCAGTATACCTATAAGTTCACTTTTAGTATAATTGCTGTACAAACTAAAAACATAGATGTAAACTAATTGTGTACTCAAAGTTTACTACTGTTATACTTAAAGCACACTTAAATGTATACTTTTATAATGTATAATGTATACTAGAAAGTGGGCCAATTTAGTCCCAAGGAGTATTGAAATAGTACACATACTACTAGTACACTGATATTTGTATACTTATCACATAAAGTATACTTAAAAATATACGTTAACTTTACTTAAGTATACTTAATGAAATAAACTTGAGGTATGCTTCTTTTTGGTAAGGGTTGTAATAGTCTGCAAGGTTGCAAAGAGCCTCAGAGTAACTTTTAAACACATAAAGGCCTTTCTCACATTGGTTAATATTAATGTTCATGAACAAGTTGCAAGGAGAAAGCCACAACTCTCCAAAAACTGCCTGTCTGCAGTTTGCTAAAGGTCATATGGACAAGTCAGAGGGCTACTGGAGAAATGTTTTGGGCCTGTTTTGCTGCATCTTGGCCAGAATGGCTTGCCACTGATGGAACAATGAATTCTGAATTATACCAGCAAATTCTAAAGGAAAATGTCAGGACATCTGTCCATGAAATAAATCTTAGAAGAAAGTGGGTCATGCAGCAAGACAACGACCCTAAGTGCACAAGTTATACCAAAAAAATGGTATACCAAAAACATGGGTCATCGGATGCCCATTTTCCACAAATTGGTATGATTCTTTAGGGTCTTAATGAAAAGTCTGTAATATACTTTGGTTAAAAATTCTCAATGGTTTTGTAAAACAATACCCTTTTTACCTTGTCAAAATGAGCTCTGCAAAAATCATCTCATTCTGGTTGAGGCTGCTTTAAATGCAAATGAGCTCTGTTCGCCCCGCCCCTCTCTTCTCTCTGTGGAGAGACGAGCCTGTTTACTTTAGCCGCATTTAGCCGCGTTTAGCCGCTAAACTTGCTAACTAGCCCATTATTAGGAAAGGCGATCGCAAAGATTCATAAAAAAAACCCCTTATACTCACTTCTGCTGTAAGTGAAGCTGGATCATGAATGATTCGCGCGAACATAGACGGATATATGTAGATCGGGAGGTGCATTCCCTTCACAAACAAATGTAATCCACTGCATCTTCAGTGGCCCAGGTGTCGGGAGTAAATGACGACAACTATGTTCATTATTACATCCACCAACACAACACCTCAATCGCTCAATCTGAGATATTCTTGTCGAACTTACATCCCTGCTCCGCCATTGAAACAAAGAGGGCGGACTGTTACAACTGCTCTGAGGTAAGACGCTCATGTCAAACAACTATCGTGGAAGCGGCCTCTGTTGGTGTGACGCCACACCGACAGACATCTGAGAATGGCTAGATTTGAAAAAGGGGATATTATTTTTACAGATTAATTAAAAACCACTGCATGGATTTTTATCATTATAGGGTAGATTTGTACATACTCTGCCAATGCACATTAATGTTCAAACAACATGTAAACGTGAACTTAGCATCCGATGATCCCTTTAAAGAAGAAGAAGGTTAATGATTTTGAATGCCTGAATGAGTCAAAGTCCAGACCTTAATCCAACTGAAATGTTGTGGAAGGACCTGAAGCAAGCAGTTCATAGGAGGAAACCCACCAATATCACAGGGTTCAAGTGTTTCTGTACTGAAGAATAGGCTAAAATTCCTACAAGTCGTTGTGCAGGACTGATCAGCAGCTACAAAATATGTTACCTGCGGTTGTTGCTTCAAAAAGGGGTCACAACAGGTGCTGAAAGCAAAGATTCCCATACTTTTGCAACTCACAAATATTTAACACTGGATCATGTTTCTCAGTAAATAAATGACAAACTGTATATTTTCATCTCATTTGTTTGATTGGGTTCTCTTTGTCAACTTTCAGGACTTCTGATGATGTTCTGTGTTATATTAATGACTTTCAAGCAGCACTGAATATCTGTCTCTGTGTCTTGAAGTGTAAATGCAAACTAATACTTGTGTGATGTGTTTTTTTTTTTGCTTGTTCCTCATAGAATTACTTTTATGTTGCAGCAAGCACAACTTTTTGTAGGAAGACTTCAGTTTTTGTATAATTTTTATATCTTTTTATATTTTTATTTTGTTACCTTTAAGTACATAAAAAAACACACATGATTTTTTAAATGTTTCTTTTGTGTTCATATAGTAAAAAGCAGTAAGCTGTCACTTTATCTATATTATTATTATTATTATTATTTTATTTTTTTTTACTTGTGCTGATTGTGCAGTAATGAAGTAATGAAGCATAAACTCTTAAGACAAATAATTTCAAGTGCTGGTTGTGTTATGTAATATGAGATTACCTTTAAGGTAGAAGGGCTTCTTTAGGCCATCGTGGTGCAGACGCGCCTTCCGCTCCTCTGCACAGCTGTGCCTCAAACCATCCTCATGCAAATGCAGTCTATCTCTCCTGACTGCTTCCGAAGCCATTTTTTCCCGCAAAGCTTTGGTCCGCTCCGTTTCCAGCGCTATGGCCTTCTCCAGCAGTGACAGGTTGCCTTTGGTCATGTCGAAAACGTCCTCTGAGCGGTCCGACGTGACGGAGGTGGTGTCTTCATCGCAGTCCTGGAAGACCTTGTGCTCTGCTGCGCAGCTGGAAAAAGCCTTGGAGCGCGGGCTGAGCTGCTCCTCCAGCTTCATCAGGTTTACCATGTCGGAGTAATTCCGCTCGAGGACGCGGGTCTCCTCAGGACTCTGATGCTGCAGCTGCTGCTGGGCCTCTTGATAAAGCTGATGAGCTTCCTGGCAGGGATGCATACATAATTAACTGGTAAATAGTTAACTGACAGTAAGATTTTTGACCAACTAATACTACTACATCTCTTGCAGTTCAAAAGTGATTTTAAGCCACATACACACTGCAGCTTTTAGTCCTGTTCTGTACACACACAGTTTACAGGAAGAACAACTGCAATCTACAACCAAATTAGTTGTGTGTTCCAATTGTACTCGAAAGTCGGAAATTCTGAGATCCCAGTAGCAACTTTTAACTGAAACACTTCCTCAAGACGGAGTTCTGGCACAGAAACTCCAGGGTTCACACAGACGCTGTAAAATTCCAGGGCCTTTCAAGGACTTTTCAAGCACTACTTTTTTGATTTTCAAGGACCTCAATCAGAGATATCAGTAATCAAACAATGGTTTCCATTTTAAATTCTAAAAAAAGAGAAATGAAGCACAAAGTATTAAAAAGTATACTACACTTTTACAATAGCAAAACCGCTATTTATTTGCTTAAGGGATTAAGGGATGTATGTGTATACTTTTTTTTTTCTTTTTTTTTTTTAAAATAGTTTGTTTTCTACTGTTTAAGAAAAAAAAAATCAGAAACAAAATAATCTGAATCTGAATCAATTTATTCCAATTTGTTCCAATCTAAACCAAATGATTCACAATACGCGATCCGATTGGAGCGTTTCGAAATAGTAAATCACTTTACAACACAATAGTTTAACGGATTCAGCATTTCGAAAATCTTTGTTTGCTTTTTACAATCATTACAAGCGATGTCGAAATTCGAAAATGAATGGCTCTTTTAATTTGATCTGGTTTTTGCTAGTGAATCGCTTGAAACTATGAGTTTGAATCAATTGGAGCAGTTCCAGTGCAAATGACTCAACTGATTTGGTTCATCTGTTCCTCTTTTCGCATCTTAAGCCATGTTTACACAACACTGTCAGTACTACTACTTGCTAAGCTCGATAGTTTTCTGACATTCACTGAAATAAGCAAAAAAGGTATGTTTTTTTTTTTTTTAATTGCGTGAATTTTGCATGGAAAGAGATGTGCTTATTGACAAAATTAAACACTTCTTTCATAGATACATTTTCTTTCAATAATTCAGCCACTTTTCAAGTACCTCTTTAGGAATATTGCTATTTTCAAGGGTTTTCGTAGCCTTAAAATTCAAAAAGTCAAATTCAAGTACTTCAAGCACTTAAGCAGTATGAACCCTGGGAATCACAACAAGCCTGACATACAGTATTACTATCCAACTGGTATCTGTGGGCATGATATTTCGATATGTGTGTGCAAAATACCACTTTTTATTTGTTACGTTTTCACAAAACAACTGGTATTGGACTCTTCACACTAGGTTTTATGACTTGTGTACTGGACTGTTCATTCCCAACTCAGATATCTGAATTCCAAGGTAAATGGAAATGGTAAATTAAGGTAGTGGCAACCGCATTTACAAAAAATCCACACAGTCTGTACAGAGCCAAACTGACCATCTAGTTGTTAATAATGTATTTAAACAGGCATCAGAGATGTGTCTCTGTTTTGTATGCGCAGAGCAAAAAATAATCGAGAAAGAGGTATAAGCCTCGACTCATTCGTGTTGCCAGATCTTGTTACAAAAATCAGCAAATAAGAACAAGCTCATAATAAACCTTAATCAATTTATATTGGAAATAAGACCAGAACAGTGCAGTCCACACCTGGCCACTTTAATAAGTCCATAAACTAGATTGCTTTATGAGTCAAGCCCAAAGACACTTACAATAAGTGGACATGGCAACACTGAAAGAAAGTACTTTGCTAAGCAGCCTTTCAAATGTAAATAGAACATGACACCTCTGTCAACAGCAGTTTAGTTAAAACTGGCAAACATAAGAGTCTTTGGTGCCTGTAATATTAATTTGTTCAAAAATAGCAACAAAATGAAATGTCCATGTACACATTGCAATTTCTGGGAGAGACAACTACATTCACTCTTTAAGAAGTAAACATACTTGTGCTTGCTCACCAGTCCATAGGGCCTAAAGAGACTGTGTTGCCAGATGTTGCAAGGAAAATAAAACAAAAACAAGCCCAAAATAAACCTTAAAAAGTAACATTTTTAATGCTGTATTTTGGAAAAAAAATGAAAACATCACAAGCCGCAGCGGCTCACTTTATGGGAAGAGTCCAAAAACAACAAGCCCAAATAAAAGGGGACATGGCAACACTTTAATTTTTACAATTTTATGGTATTTATAATGGGTCGCAGACAATTGTTAATCCTCTAATTTAATTCAGATTTAACTTTCTTGTCAGTTAATGGTCAGTTCCCAGCTAACAAAAAAAAAATTCTAAGAATTTTTTGATAATGTTTGCATTACGTATTTTGTAAATGATTTAAAAAACATTTTTTTCTTGTTTATTCAAATGTTAGCAAAAACATTAAGGAATGTTCAATTTTATCATTTTGAAAACATTATGGGGACATTACTTTTGAATGTTCTCTGAACATGATAGAACATCTAAATAAAAATGTTTAAGAAAAAAAAAAACATTGCTTGGATGATACACCAAGAACTTTATGAGGGCCAACAGCCAGTTGCATAATGTTAAGACAGTGTCTTAAGAATTAATCTGACCAACTAGCGGTTAGCCAAGGTGTAATCAATTATTTTTTGGCTTCAACTTAGACTAATCTACATTTTTATGTAACTGAATTTTAAAAATTATTATCAGTCTTTAAAAAAAAATAATTAGCTGACTAACTTTTAAGACTAAAGTCTTAACCTTTTATGCAGCCGGCCCCAGATAACTTTAAATGAACATTCCATTAATGTTACTGGAAGAACACTTGTTCATGACTTTGAGAGAACCTTGCCAGAACATTCACCAAAGCTCTGAGAACATTCCTTGTTAGCTGGGTTAATATCGGTCAAGAAGAAATTATCCCTACCTGCTGGTTGTTGTTGAGCCGCTCGGATGGTTTTGTCTCGCTTAGCTTGCGTGCCAAGTCAAAGCACTGGTTGCGAAGACACTCCAAACTGCTCAGACAAACTTCCTCGTCACTCTTTTCTCCCATCTGGCCATTAGTGGTGGCTTTACCGCAGTTACCACTGAGTCCATTACCCATGGGCCCATTTCCATTTATATCGCAGTCCGTGTTCTCGATCCCTTCATCCTGAAACGGCCTCTCGTGGAGGTTTTCTGAGAGCGTGACTCCGTGACCCTGCGCCAGGAGCTTCAGAGAGTCCACAGTCTCCCTTACCACATCACTGTTCACGTCTAGACTCAGCTCACCTTTCCTTGAGCCCTCCTCATCCTCATCTTCTTCATCCTCTTCATCATCTTCTTCTTCCTCTTCCTCCTCCTCTTCCTCTTCTGCACTGTTTGAAGAGTTGCTGTTCATCTCGGACTCAGTCATGGCCCGGTAAGCAGCGTCCTCTGCAATCTTGCCCAAGTTGAGCAGAGATTTGGCCACCAGTTCATCGTAGTTGTCGTATTCATCGTTGTTGTTGTTGTCCTTCTCCATGGAGGGGCTTGTTCTGCTGGGACTGCAGTTCATATGGTCACTCTCTGTGAAAGACAAGAAAATATTCTTATACCAGCTGTAGCAGCTAAACAGATAACTTGGTTCAATTGCATTGTCCAAAACAAAGTTTTATTCCATACCCAACCACTTGTTTGGCTCTAAACCACTTTTGCATCATGGTCATAAACACTTCAAGGCTCAGATATATGCAAGTTATTTCTGTTGTTTCTACTATCCCTTACCAAAAAGAAGTATACTTTAAGTTTATTTTATTAAGTATACTTAAGTAAAGTTCAAGTATATTTTAAGTATACTTTATGTAGTAAGTATACAAATATCAGTTTACTAGTAGTATACCTTTCAGTGTACTATTTTAATACTCCTTGGGACTAAATTGGCCCACTTTCTAGTATATAAAAGTATACTTTTAAATATACTTTAAGTACAACAGTAGTAAACTTTGAGTACACAACTAGTTTACATCTATGTTTTCAGTTTGTACTGCAAGTATACTAAAAGTGAACTAATAGGTATACTGATATCATATTGTACATGTCACACAGTGAAAAATACATCACAGAGCAAAGAGGACACTGACACTGACAACACACTGACAGACAAGACAGAGCAGGTTACTTTTAGTATGAAACAAAGTCTCAGCTATCTACTTTTGTCTCTTTTTTTGAGAAATTCAAACAATAAATACCATTTTGTGGCTCTTTAAAATATCATGACAGATTGCTGTAGCACCTCATTTCAAGCGTACATGAACTGATCATCTCTTCTTTTTTACTAGTTGTAACACAAAATAAACATGAATGAACAAGTTCACGTCCACTGACATAAACCTACTCTCATGTCTGTTTGTTGGACAAAACGGCAGGTTTGGCGTTGTGATTGGTCAGATCACCTGTCAATCAAACTCCGACAAAGGGACAATTCCACAAAAACTGGAAATGGGTTCACTGAACAAACACCTAAAATATGTGCCGCTTTCATATCTCTTGTGAAAACTGCCCCAGAGGACTTCAGTATTCTTTTTATGAGTCTTATGAATGAGTATAAAATGTTTGAAAGATGGCTAGAAGATCAGGAGTCCCTGTTAAATCAAGAAAACTGGAAGAACACTCAGAAGAACAAGGACTCATTCATAAAGAAAGAGCTCTATAGAACTTAAAATACAGACATGTTAGTTAAAATAAATAAATAAATAATTGTTGGCAGAGCAAAAACTTATATCAGCCTGGCTGTTCAAGCTCTGAGACGCTCTCGCTGCTGCTCACAGAGACACTAAACGCCTTCGGAGCCGGTCTCCAAAGTGAAAGCAAAAGTGAAGTCTCGTGTTGTTTCCACCAGCGCAGATTTTTTTTCATCACCATATATGGTGGATGTCTAAAATATAAAAATAAGAAGCAGCCTAAAACAGGCCCGAAGCCCGTCCCGCGTCTGAACTATGACGCGAAAATTGGCACGAAGCGGGGCGTAAAAAAGCCGACACCCATCTGTCTCGGCCTGCAATGCAGGGCTCTATCGGGACATATCAACCAGTAGCCTAATTACATTGCCAGTAACGGACGGTAAAATTCAGAAATGAATAGTATGCGATTTATGACAAAATAGTCCCACAACCGATTGTTCTTTTTTTTTCCTAACGTGTTTCACTTTTATTAACAACAAATCAGAACGGATACATTTCAAGTGACAGGGGAAAAAGACACGGAAAATCAGAAAAGCAGCGTGCACATTTGGTTAAAAATGAAAGGCTGTCAACTGACACTTAAAACGGGAAGCATCGCCAGATTCAAGAGTCAAACGTTGGCAACCTCTATAAGTTATTCTTGATTGCGCTGCATTGACTGCTTTGGTGCACTGTAATATGGTAGGACATTTAGACTTTTGCTTTTTTTCCCCCGATTTTTTTTTCTTTTTTTCAACATATGCACAGTCTTTGTGTGTACGCACGCTTTATAAATGAGGCCCCGGGGCCTGTTTATTAGTATTTATGAAGTCCATATTCTGCATGTCCATATTCTACATCCCTAATCCTACCCCATACCTAAACTTAAGAACTACCTCACTAACTATTAACAAGCAGCAAATTAGGAGTTCATTGAGGCAAAAGTCATAGGTAATGGTTTGTTAATACATCTATTTATTTAGGCCTATTTGATGAGTAGCCAAAACCCAGTAGTAGTGTACAATCACATTGTTTTATTGTAAGTAATAAAATTCTATTTTTACAAAAAAAAAAAGTTTATTATATAATAATGACTTTATGTTTGCATTCCAAACCCTAAATAATCTAAAATCAATACTTTTTTTTAATAAAAAAGGCCAATAGAAGAGAAGACATAAGTAATGCATATTAATTCCATCTAATTATTTTCACAATATGTAAGTGTGCTAATATCATTAGCTTAGCTTCATGCTAACAATAGGATGTTAGTCGAGTGCAAACTGCAGTGCATGATTAGCTGTTAATGAAGTTGTGCCAGTGAAGAGCAAAATCAGTTACTTATAAGCTTCTAATTCAATTAACACACTGTCGACAACTGTTCATGCAGTCAGCTCACTAGGTTTTGAGACAAAGCCAATATCTTAGGTAAGAAAACACAGCACAGAAAACAGGGTTAATGCCAATACATGTGGGAGTCTGATTGTTAATTAGACTAGAAGGCTCTGTCAGGTCTGATTGGAGAGCGTTGTCCTGCCATGTGCGGCTGGCTGAGCTGTCTGAAGTGGATGAGACATGTCTGAGACACATCTCACGCCTACACCCTGATTTAGCAGACATTCGCAGACCACCAGAACTGACCCATCAAATACTGAAACAATTGGTAGGCAATAATGCTGTCCCATGAATCAGACATCATGAATGCTTTAGGTCTAGATATACAATAAATTATAATCTTTAATCTTGATTTTTAAAATAAATTATTGAGAACATGAATTCTACACCTACTGTGATAGGGCTAAAATAATGTATGTGCATGTTAGCATTAGTACCTAATACTCTTCGCAAAACTGTAATCACACACTCAAAAAAAAAAAAAAAAAAAAAAAAAGATTCTATACAACACTGTTCGGTTTATTTAAAAATAGTAATAATAAAAAAACATTTTCATTTAACACCACTGTGCTAGGTTTCCCATTTACACAAATGC
The DNA here is from genome assembly GCA_012976165.1 of Labeo catla. NCBI lineage: Eukaryota > Metazoa > Chordata > Actinopteri > Cypriniformes > Cyprinidae > Labeo > Labeo catla. The sequence goes on from VONZ01000100.1 coordinate 1,506,711, forward strand.
ATTGTGTTAAACTGACTTGGTTCAACTCAATATTTTCATGTTTCAATTAAGTAGGCCAAAAATAACATTTGATGCTCGTTCAATTTAATTAAGCAAATTAAGTTTTTTATGATTTACTTAATTAATTTGAGTCAAGAGTACATAAATTATTTTACTTCTGTAACTACGAAGTTGATTTCCCCTTCCCATCATGCTTTGCAAAGGGCAACTAAATGTTGAAATAATTTTTTATTAAGATATAAAATTGGGAGACTTGTTAATGTTTTTTTTATGTTTGTATTTAAAGCAGTTTCTGGTATGTTAGTGTTTTTGGAGGTGTAGAAGAAGAGAGGAAGTGTAGAGCATGTGCTTGGGTTGAGGACCTGCTTACGTGAGTTAAAGTTGTTTTAATAATAAAATAAACAACTACTTTGGGCATACCATGAATGTAACAAAGCCATCTTATGGCTTATGCCTAACAAGTTGGTTAATGCCTAAAGTTAAGTAAATCTAGTATAGTATCATTTTTGGAGTGTAGAAGGATTTCTGCACAGTTATTTGTTTTCCAGTTTTCGTTTGAGCTCAACAAGCATAAAATAATCACTTCATAAATGTATTAATTGCATTTAAACTATATTTGATCAAATTGAGTTGGCCCAACTCAATTACATTTCATTGCATGAATTTGTTTTTGTTTACACGTATTTATTGGATGTAAATCCTGCCCTCAATTAAATTGAGTTCATCCAATGAATTATTTTTTTGAGTGCACACAGTATATAAAATAAATAAAATAAAAAACTAATTGTTGTTTAAATTAAATAATGGAAAAATATGTATTCTTCTAAATAATTTTTCTTTAAATTTTGTAACTTTTTGAAACAATCAGACTGTTGGCAATATTTGAGGGCATTGGTCCTGCCAGAGTGCTCCACTTCAAAGCTCACCTTCAGTAGGCTGTGTGTGTCGATGAACTGAGCACCTCTGTTTTGAGACGGCTGTTTTTAGCCTGATACTGAGACTGAAGGTCACAGCAAAATCATCCAACTGCACCTCAAATTACGGTGACCTTCTTCCAAATATGCCTAACTGCCAAATTACCTCCTCTACCCCTCTGGAGGCTGAAATACTCACTTCACATTCAGCTCTGGTTTTGTTTCTAAACCCAAAAATAAAACATTCTGATGCTGGATTAACCTTTTAAAGCCTACTGTATTATATATGATACCCAAATTTCTAATAAATGATCTTAACCATCAATATTACCAAAACTTTGCTGTTGAACCTGTTGTATGCAATCTGTCATCTGATTGATAGTTTATACTTTTTTAGCGACTAAAAGGTCTTTTAGAATAATTGTAGAAATGTCCACCTTTAGCTCGCACTTCATAAAGTAAACGTAAGAATATCTTATATGTGATCCTGCGCTACAAAACCAGTCATAAGTGGCATTAGGATACTAAATAAAGATCATGTTCCATGAAAATATTTTGTAAATGTCCTACTATAAATATATGCATGTATGCAATATATGTAATATGCATTGCTAAGAACTTCATTTGGACAACTTTAAAGGTGGTTTTCTCAATATTTTAATTTTTTGCACCCTCAGGTTCTAGATTTTCAAATAGCTCAAATAGCAATCTCAAATATTGTAATGTACGCATTAATTAAAAAAAAAAAAAATAAGACCCTTATGACTGGTTTTGTGGTCCAGAGTCACATATTGTCAGTAATATTTCAAGATGAACACTTACTGGACTGAAGAAACTTAGGTTTACTTGATAATCATCGTGTTCAAATGTCTCAAATATGATCATCAGGCTTTTGAGGAATGTTTACTTGTTCATCTCTCAATCATCATTGTATCGCATTTAGGGCTGTCAGTCGATTAAAATTTTCCATCTAATTAATTACATGATGTTTTGATTAATTGATCTAATTGATCGGAAAATAAATTTGACAGTGAAAATACCCACAAAAGATTGTTTAAAGCTATTTTTGTGTCAACTGAGAACATATCCCATAAACATTAGAAAGAAATATTTTATTTAATTCAACATAAAATTTATTACACAAACATTTGGGCTGCAACGGCCTAACGTAAACTATGGAACATAAAAGAAGATAATTTGAGAAACATCTCAAGAAACATCTTTTTTTTTCTATCAAAAAATGAAATTTGAACTATCCCTTTAATGTTTTTATTATTATTATTACTATTATTATTACTATTTATTTATTTTATTTTATGTTCAAATAGCTGATTAATTCAGGAATGTTTATGAATGGGCCTTTGAATCATTGGTTCAAAAGATTCGTTTGAAACGTGGATTCATTCAGAAACCAAACGCAGCAATTCTGCTATGGCTTCAAAGCTAATATGTTCTTTGCAAAACTTTGCAAAAACATGTAATATTTTGTTCAAAATAACACAATATCAGCTTAAACTGTTGTATAAAATCACATTTCAGCTTGTGATAGATCAGGATAAAATCAGCACTCGTGTCATATTGCTCCTGCTGCCAGTGTGATATCGTGTGATATGTGAAATATCTAAAAATGAGACAAAAAACATACATGGGGCATGTTTTGCACCAACATCCTGAATTTTAGTACATAACTACATTTGTGGAGTTGTTGCCCTGTATCATATTTGTCAACAGTCATCTGTATGAAATATAAGATGATGTACAGGTCTGGGGGCGAGGCCAGCGCATTAACTGCGTTAAAATATTTTAATCGCGCTATTTTTTTCATAACTAATTAAGGTAATGCGTTGACAGCCCTAATTGCATTGCATTATATGTTTTGATAATCAAACTATGCATTTAAATATTAGGTCCCACTTTATTTTAGGTGATTTTTTTTGTAATGAAAACCAGTTAATTTAAATGTTACCATTTTTCAGTGTATATGAGCCAATAAGCCTATGTATCAAAAATTACACTCAGCAAAAACTGTGGGCCAGATTATTGCATAATAATCAAATGTCCATCTTTCATGGATTTATTCATGCTCTCACCTATTTCTTGAATTTGATCGTCATCCTCTTGCTCATCTTCCTCCAGCTCATCCTCTTCTTCATCCTCCTCCCCCTCTCTTTCTACTTCTTCTTCCTCTTCCTCCTCTACCATGTCCTCTTCTTCCTGCTCCACCTCTTCTTCTTCTCCATTAATCACTTCTACCTCTTCCTGTTCATATTGGTCCTCGTTGTCTGTATATTCCTCTTCCGCTTCGTCTTCTTCTTCTTTTTCCTCTTCCTCGTCCTCTTCTTCCTCCTCCACCTCCTCCTCTTCCTCCTCTTTTTCATCCATCTCCTCCATTTTGTGCGTTTTGTAGCATTTTTCCATTGACTGCTGGTCTACGACTGTTAGAAAGACCTTCCTCTTGGGCGAGGGCTCCAGGGCATGACTCTCCAGGGGTTTTCTCTTCTTGGCGACAGGACAGCCATACACACTGGACATGGAGAGATAAGAAAAAGGCAATTAACAAGCTGGCTTGCGATTTGCTGGGCTTTAGTACAGTCCAATGTGCTCCAGACCAGGCTACATCATTTACTCTGCATAGGCTGAAGGAGTTTTGAATTGGGACAAATACAGCAGGCTGCATGCCAAATCATTTATGGGTTACACAAGTGGAACAATCAATAGACCTTAGTCAGGGTAAACGCCATATTTAATTTGCAGTGAATGACAACAAGACCATGAGACATAGATGTAGAGTATTGAAAGGACCCATATTATGCTCCATTCAAAAAAATGTATTTTTGAGGTCTGCTAGAACATTTACATGATTTAAAGCTCAAAAAATAAGTAAATAAATAAATAAAAAAATATCATGCAGCACTTTTTTCACCTTCTGCCTGAAACTCTCTGTTTTAGTTCATGTCTTTTTGAAATGCACCTTTCTGAAAAGCCTAGTCTGCTCTAATTGGTTGGCTGGTTCAGTCTGACGTGATTGGTCAACCTCTTAAAGCATGTGATAGAAATGAAAATTGAGTTTTAGCTTCAAGGCTTCAATGGGCAGCTGTAAATAGTATTACAATCTACAGGATATAGAGTGAGTATTGGAATTCATATAGTGTGTTTGCCCTCACAGTGAAAAGATATGATCTCCCTGACATAGCAAATCAGCTGCTGCCCAAACTGTTGTAAATTTGCAAATGTGTAACATGGTGAAGTAGCTAAATCACAAAAATAATGGCAGGACTACAAACAAGGCATTTCAGGCTGCTGTTTTCTGGTGGAGAGATGACAACTTTGCAGATGGTTTACATGCACAGACAACTATATTACACACTAAAAGAAATGCAAAATAATTTAAAAAGGCAGTAATAGTTTAATAGTACTGTCGAATTCCTACAGCCCAATATTTGTGTTGAAGGTTTTTTTTTTGTTTGTTTTTTTTTTCAATCAGATGAACAGTTGCACAACCTGCTGCTTTATACAACGGACTATCCTATTTATTTATTTATTTACATTAAATATTAAATTAAAATATATGGATTAGGGTCCATAATCAAATAATAAACATGCAGTTCTTGTATTTCAAAATGTGTAGACTATTGTCACATTTACATTAATTTATTTGAATAAATCTGATATCTAATAGGTAGCATTTTACTTCATGATAAATCATGCAAAATACAGTAGAATAATACTGAATTATAATGCAGAATTTGGATGACCAAACAAACTATACAATAGTTTGTCTTTAATTCCTGTCCTGTTAGTATTGCATAGTCTAGGCTGTGCATTAAATCACAAATGCACTGGTAACTTTAGCAGTCATGTACACACACATACACACACAACACCTTGCAGCTGTGAGATTAAGAGGTGATTAATTGCATTTTATACCTTTGGCAAATATATATTTTATAGATCCACCCAGCAGCAGGAGCAGGTGATTTTATCATCCAATAATCACTGTATTGATCCAGCTTTGAGACCAGCAGACATGAGTCTTTTTCATTTGAGTCAGGGAGAGTGAGTAACAATCCATTTCCTTTAAAGGTACAGTTCTTCCAAAAATGAAAATTCTGTCATCATTTATTCAACCTCATGTTGATGATGACATGATGATGATGTTGATGATGAATGTTCATTTTTCATATCTATCTTTCCATCCACCCATCATTTTTCTATTATCAATCAATCAATCAATCAATCAATCAATCAGTCAGTCAATCAACCATATTTCTAAATTAATCATATTTCTATCTATCCATCCATCCATCCATCCATCCACTGATCATCTATCTGTTTGTCCACCCATCTTCCATCCATCCATCCATCCATCAGTCATCTTTCAATCCATCTACCCATCCATCCATCCTTCATCCATCCTTCATCTATCCATTCATGCACCCATCAACCGTCCATCCATCCAGTTATCCATCAATTATCTTTCAAACATCCATACATCATCAGTCATCTTTCTATCCATCCCTCCCTCCATCCATCCATCCATCCATCCACATCATCCATCAATCATCTTTCCATTTATCCATCAATCTTTCAATCCATCCATTCATCCATCCATCCATCCATCATTGGTCATCTTTCTATCCATCCATCCATCCATCCATCCATCATCTTTCATTTTATCCATTTATCCATCCATTAATCATCTTTCAATACATCCATTCATCCATTATCAGTCATCTTTTTATTCATCCATCCATCACCTATCCATTCATCCATCAATCATCTTTCGATCCATCCATCATTTTTCCATCCATCCATCAGCCATCTTTCTACCCATCCATCTTTCTATCCATTCAACCATCCATCCACCTATCATCCATCCATCAATCATCTTTCCATTTATCCATCAATCATCTTTCAATCCATCAATCCATCCATCCATCCATCACCCATCTTTCTACCCATCCATCATTCATCTATCTTTCAATCATCCATCTTTCAATTTGTCCATCAATCATCTTTCAATCCATCCATCCATCCGTCCACCATCATTTTTCTATTCATTCATCCATCCATCATCTTTCCATTTATCCATTTATCAATCATCTTTCAATCAATCCATCCATCCATCCATCATCAATCATCTTTCTATTCATCCATCCATCATCTATCATTCATCCATTAATCATCTTTCCATGTATCCATCCATCAATCATCAATCCATCCATCCATCCATCCATCCATATTTATCTTATTTATCCATCTGTCTGCATATCTATGTATCTATAAGTCCACGATCCATCCAAAAAGCCTTTCCAAAGCACCACCAACTCCACCACATCTATTTTCTCTCCCTACCACAGAAAGACACATTTTACCCAGTCTCCTCACATGGACAGGCAGCACAGCTCCAAATTAACCAGCGTCTATCCGTCAGCCGTCCACCCGATTGGCAGGTTCCATCTCCCTAGAATGTGAGTTTATTGGGCTGACCCTTCCAACAGGGCACTATTTCATTTTGGAGACCACGACCGGCAACTCATTCCAGTGCTGACATCACGCACCCCCGGGTCTCCAGGGATGACTCTTCCGTGCCGTGATCAATAGTGCTTGTGACCAAACATCGCAAAAGCACATTAAAATGCCACTCATCCTGTCTGACCCTTCCAAATAAATCAGGTGCTGTTCCCCGCAGGCCCGGTGTTTGAGCGGTCAGGCAGACAGCAAGAGGGGAAGGTGGAGGTGGACAGCGCTAGTGCTGCGACGGGTTATAACCTGTCTGTCTTATCGCATTCATGTCAGTCATATAAGGGGGGATTTAGTCCTTGTTGCACATGCAAGCTTAAAAGATGCATTGAACAGTCTGAGAACTAAACTGACATAGTTATAATGAATGTTGCAGCACGGTATTCATGATTTCTAACAAATGCAGTCAATGTTGGATGAAATGTAAGAACGTCAGAATCCTGTTATAATTCTTATTACACGGCTGTCAGGAATACTTGACTCAATTCAATCCCATCATTCTGTTCTCAAATATGTAAGGCATAATGTACAGTCAGCTGGTTGCTATTGTAAAACAAACTCAGCTATGTTGCACTGACATCATAAACACCCTGTTGTGGTGAGAGTGAGATACAGTGGAGATGTTTTTGAGAAAAGAGTGTCAATGATACTCTCATCAGAGTATGAGCAAGTATATTAAAGTACGCTAAAGATCTCATAATACGAAATTCAGGAAACCTCGTCTTATATCTTGATTCTCAACAGCTTGGGATATGACTCTTTGGGTAGAAAGAGAATCAATTTAATTTCCGATTCATAGTTTTCAGGAACAATTTTTGAAAACTCAGTGATTCAATTCAGTTAGATTGATTCAGTTTGATTAATGATTCTAAATGAATCTAAAGATTCTAATTTTAAGTGAATTCATATAATTATGTACAGTTACAAAGATTGTTGCACCAAGCAACCTGAAAGTAAGCGCATTGAATATGTGTACATGCACTATAACAAAGAGTGCAATGTGCATTATACTATACTAGACACATTTTTAGGGGTGTAACGATTCAGTCGTTTTTCTGATTACACCTCTTTAAGAGTCCTTTGATTTGCTTGATGCTGAAGGAAAAGTTCCAAATGAATATCACACAATAGTGAAAATAGACAAGTACTGTACCTCAAGGAGTTTAACCTACAGTGAGCTTCATAAATTCACATGCTTAGCAATTAACTGCAGCCTATTACAGCTTTAGCCGGTTGTTGGCATTACATGCATATCTCTGCATGTTTGATGTGATGAGAATGGAGACAGGACGTTAGAATGAAAGATTTGTGAAATGCGTGCATGTTCTGACTGCTGGTATAAAAGCATCTCTCGCTGTGCCACTACACTGCGATCTATATGCGCGAGCGGCAAGAGTGCCGTCGCCATGGTGATCTCCGGCTCAAATCCAAGTGGGATTTGCCATCTTGGCAGGCAGACAACGAGGAAGCCAGCAGGAGTGATTGGAATACAGGAGGATGGAGAGAGGCAGAGAGGTAGAGAGAAGCACAACATTAGGTCTAACAAAATTCTGCTACAAAATGACTCAAACACAAAAGCCAAAAGAAAGAGCTTGAGTGTTCTCATATTGAGCGTACATATCTGTGCTTCTCTGCCATTAAAAAAGCTTGCAGAGAATGGTTAAGGTCAATGAAGGTCAAAGATGTTCTTTCAGCAACCAACCAGGCCGAATGCATCTAAAAGCACTTAATCATACTCACCTCTATTTGAACCACAACACACTGGCTGTTCACTAGAAACTGCATAAAAGACTGCAGAGAAATGGCGTTTTCAACAAAACGGAATTATGTTGCATCTCATTTGGGTATCAGCTCTGGAAAACAGTTGCACCTGCACACTAAACCTTTCTTGTGTGTCGTGTAATACATCAGTGTACATGTGGCCCCCGAAGCACTGTGAACACACTTGTATTTATATTATCTGATGCCCATTGGATGGTGTATGTGAGCACCAATGTGCTCATAACGTGGTCCAGATCACTAGAAAAAAACCACACAACAATCTTTTTTTCAAAAGTCATTCACAGATCCCAACCAAAAAGTGTGATATTTTTTATGCATTTATTTAATTTACTTTTTTGTCATTAATTGTAGATGTTATTTATTTCAATCACAACAACTTTCTGAATAGTTTTAGCATGTTAATGGATATGACAATGTATTTGGTCTAAGATATGCTGCTGCTGCATAAGGGGCCGCTGCATATGGCGTCTTTTGCGCGCTCAAATTCGTTATTTCAAATGTAGACGCGCAGCAGCCGCGCTCATAACGGAAGCGACGCGGTCGCGACGCGCAGGCACATCTCAACTTTTTAGAATGCCGCAAGCGCACCGCGGGTCATGTGACAAGATTCAACCAATTAGCTCCATCCTTTCCAGTAACAACATTGAAAGCTCAGCCAAGATGGAGAAACAGCTGATCATAGCTGTACATTTTTAAATAAATTTAGTAGCAGAGCTACAGCAAGTGATTTTTAGTGCTGGAAATCCGTTTGTCCTTTGATGAAACTTTCGCGTCTTCATTGAGAGTGCGGGTCATGGTTGCTTAGCAACGGCAGACGCCACGGGAGCGCAAGCTACAGCGTTTTTAGGCGTTTTTCCACGCATTTTTAGGCGCAATATGTGAACGGCCCCCAAATGGGCATCAAAAATTCCACGACTGATTTAGACCGGTGGTGCTGGGGGAGGTGGATGGTTTCAGAGGAAATATCGCACTGCAACCGAAATATTGAAACATAACATTGAGCCAGAATATTTAAAAGTTAAACAAGCACAAGACTGCAGAATCTGCTGAGCCAAATCAGTTTGTGCCTTGTAGTAAATGTCTTGATTGCTAGCAGATTGTATGGAAAGGACCATTCAGAGTTTCATGACTAAAGCAGATATTTAAATAAACACCAATTCATTGCAGTTCTTGTCACTGGCCTTCTAATTCAATTAATTGCTTATTTTAAACCATATGTATCCATGTTGTAGCAATGATAATGTTATGTGTAACAGTATGCAGTCAAATTTGATACCAGCGGATTACTGTTACTGAGAATAATGTACTTACACATACACAAGGACACAAGGTGTACTGTAGGTGCCTCGGGCGCAGTGGTAATAAATCACCAGTTAGTGTTTAATCACCACCATCTGCATTTAAACTTATGAACATTAACTAATCAGACAGATGTTGATGTCTCTAAGAAACACAAATCATATAACTTAGTTTAGGAAATCATATTTGCTGCTTTAACAATGAAAGCAACTGGTAATGGTGTATTATTAACTGATACTTAAAAATGTCTGATAAATAATGCAGAACTTTGCATACCTTATCAATAACAGTGAAAAACAGAATGTTTTATTTTTTAAATGAAATAAAATAAATGTTTAAATAATGTTTAAATAGTAATACGTTCTATAAAATATGTTGACTGTGTCTAATATCTTGCATGAAAGTCTTCACTGAACTTACTGCATTGCTTTCAGAGATCATCTAATTCATCAACTGAACCCTTTGACCCAAAGTATTTACTCGGAGTCCCTTGAGATTTTAAGTTAATATTTAAAAATTTACAAACACATGACATGCAAGTAAACAAATAAAATATTTCATATTTTAGTAAGTGTTTTGATTTTTAATTATTTATTTTAATTTAGAAATTTAATGATTTAAATAATTACGTAACGGATGAACTCCAGTTAATATTTATACCTAAATTCAAAGGGATGATGAGCTGAGAAACCAAAATTCCCTTGATCCTTGGACATATAAGAGGTCATTACTATAAAAACATCCTGTAAGTTTTAGAACTTAAAACTTTGTCCTTAGTCTAAAAACAGCTTAAATTAAAGGCAGTCTGCCAAAACGACAGCTTTTGGAATGTTCTACTCTATGATAAGCGCCTCCATAGAAAATCGACAGTACTGCCTGTTTAGCCCTGCCCACCGTTGGTGCATAGTTTTAACCAGAGAGGCGAACGTGCAGGCCTACACAGAAATCAAACAATAAAGATGGCAGTGAAAATAACAGGACACTCTGCAGTGCCAATTCTTGGGAAAAAAATTTGCATTACCTTCCTTCTGATCCCAGCGTTAGGAAAGAGTAGAATATGTTTGTTTACTTCATTTTACCGCTGATTTGTTTACAATTACCCACAGCGTCAGCGACGCAACGCTTGTTCCCTTATCTCAGGGAACCAAGGTTAGTAACTAGAACAACACAATTCGACATGGGATTTTTAAAAAGATTGAAACAGGGTTCCCACACCTTGGTTAACTTGAAATTCAAGGACTTTCCAGGTGCAATACCCTCAAATTCAAGGACTTAATGTGGGGACACATTTCAAGTGAGAGCAAGGTTACATCATGTTACCTTGTAAGATACATTGTTACAGTTTCCTGTCTCAAACACAACTATGCAGAAAAGCATTTTATTTGAACTTCACATTTTTTTCACTGTGAAACGTCTGTGAAACGTTGAGGTACCATCGTACATTACAGCGGGATGTAGGGGTGCTGAGGGTGCTGCAGCACCCCCTGGTTCGGAGCTAAAGAAAAAATGGGGGTGCTGGGGGTGGGGTGTTAAAAATAAATAAATGTAAATTTTGTAACAAAGAAGAAATAAAACAAATTTTATTAATTTGAATATTCATTAAAATATTCATTAAAATTCATTGGAAAAAACACAATGACAATAAGAAACAATTGCTGCGTGACGTCACCACGTCTGCATCCGTCACTGAAGATTAATAATATACCAGTCAACATGTCGCAAAAACACATTTCTGATTTTTCTGGCAAACGAAGCGTCGCGCAGCACGCGCAGACTGGGGACAGTTCTTCGCTATTTTAAACGTTACTTAAAACTAAGAAATTAAACATTTATTAACTCGTCACGTGACTCCTGTGGCTCCACACTGCTTCGAACAGACGCGTCATGCACAGCGCCTCCCTCAGATATGCAGTGTCCCATGTTCAGCTGAACTAAATTTATTTTATTTCTATAGGAAAACCTTGTAACACTGACTACAGGACCAAGCCTGTGTATTGCACACTTATAACTTCGCTCCTGGCAAACCTTGACAAACCCAACCCCCCCTTTTCTTTTTCTCAGCGCCCCCTGCTCAAAATACATTCCCGCTGCTATGCCATGCCATCGTAGTAGTTTCGTGTGTGTGTGTGAATGTCATGGCTACGTACAACACAAAGTATCTCACGCGGAAACACTTGTAACGTGTAAATGCGTGTTACGATCCTCGCATCTGCGCGATTCGCTTTGTGTATGTGCATGTGCTTATGTGTATGTGTGTGTACAGGTACCGGCGTAGCGATGGATCACGTGGTTGATGAACTTGGAGTCAGCTGATAAAAGGGCGGCGTTTTCGAAACATGGCGAGCTCATTTTTAAGCATGTGCGTCGTGGCGTGGGGAGCTCCGGATTCCAGCGCTACAACGGATCACTGATCGTTTTCTTTTGATTTGTTTAGTGTCCGCATTCTGTTAACTTATATTGTATAAGATCTATTCTGTGGTTCGAGTTACAACCCGAACCCTAGTTTGTTTTGGAGGACATTTGTTTAGTTTGCTTGAGTTTTTGGAGCGTAGGGGTGACCTGCCCTTTTATTTTTTTGAATTGTTTTTGCGATGTGTTTTCGTTTAGGGAGTAAGGGAAGTTATCTGTAATTTTATTTTCTTTATTTACAGGTTATTTATATGACTTTATTTTCTATTGGATTTTGTTTGTTATTTTGGCCTTGGGTCACCCTGAAACCATTGTTCCATTTCTTTATATAAATATATTTTCTTATCTATTTTCATTAATAAATGATTTAACTTTATGGTTTTGTGTTTTGGTGATCTGTTGTATCTGGAATCCCGTCACTTACATGCGCACGCGCATCCAACCCCTAGACAACGGGTCGTAACAAATGGGGGCTCGTCCGACGGTACGTATACTTTTTTTTGTTTTGCTGGTAATTTTGTAAATGTTTGATTGGCAGATTTTTCTTGTTTGGGGGGGAAAATTATGGAGTTTAATGTTGAGGAATTTCGACAGAAGCCTTCGCGTGAAGCTTTAGCTTTATGTCGTAAAGCCGATTTGTATTTGATTGCTGAGAGTTATGATATTCCAATAGTTAAAACCGCTCGAAAAAAAGATGTGCGTGAGGTCATATTAACCGTGTTGGTTCAACAAGGTGTGTTACCAGCAGCTGAATCTGTTCACGGTATTGATATGAATGAGAACGTGGGCACGAGTGATGAAGAACAGGGAGTAAGCGGTGAGGTGCTGCACTCACTTGCTGGTTTGAGTACTATTGATTTACAACTTGCTATCCAGCTCAAACAGCTTGATTTGGAGGTTAAGCGTCAAGAGCACACTACACAGTTGTTGCGTTTTAGACAATGTGAGTTGGAATTGCAGGCTGGTAAACGACCGCCTAGTCCGCTTAGAACCATACCTGTTCTAGCCCAAGATGCTCGAGATTCGTATCAGACCTCAGATAATTCGTTCTCCGTTTCGCCCAATTCTTTTGATTTTGATGTGAGTAGACAAATTAACCTTGTGCCACCTTTTCGAGAGTCTGAAGTGGACTCGTATTTTGGTGCGTTTGAGCGCATCGCTATAGCTTTGAGATGGCCAAAAGAAGTGTGGTCTCTTTTGTTGCAATGTCGTTTGATTGGAAAGGCTCAGGAAGTTTGTTCTTCGTTGTCGGTTGACGATAGTTTAAATTATGACAAGGTTAAATGTGCTGTTTTGAGGGCTTATGAGCTTGTCCCCGAAGCTTATCGCCAAAAATTTCGCTCGCATATGAAATCTGCCAATCAAACATTTGTTGAGTATGCCCGTGAAAAGGGTGTCCTCTTTGATAAGTGGTGTCAGTCCAGCAAAACGAATAATTTCGAGCAGCTCCGTGAACTCGTTTTAATTGAGGATTTTAAGAATTCGTTGCCAGACAAAATTGTGGTCTATTTAAACGAGAAAAAAGTTTCTACTCTTGCCGAGGCCGCCGTGTGTGCTGATGAATTTGTTCTAACGCACAAGAATGTGTTTTTAAGTTCTGGCCGGCGTGAACCGTTTCATTTTACGAGTTCGGACAAGAATTTAAAGACTTCCAAGTTAATGAAATCACCAGAACAATCTGATGCTCGCGAATGTTTCTACTGTCACGAGATTGGACACTTGATTGCCGCATGCCCCACTTTGAAAAAGAAAAATAAGTTGAAACAAACGAAAAGTGTTGGTTTCGTACGAACTGTCAGTCAGACATCACAACCAAAAATTGATGATGTATTTGAACCTTTCGTTGGTCAGGGTATGATTTCCTTAACTTGTTTAGTGAAGGATCAAGTTCCTGTTACCCTGTTGCGTGATACTGGAACCGCTCAGTCTTTTATTCTACAAAGTGCGTTGCCCTTTTCAAAGGAAACGTATTGCGGTTCAGATGTATTAGTTCAAGGCATTGAAATGGGAATTGTGAAGGCTCCTTTACACAAGTTGCACCTTCACTCTAAACTAATCACTGGTTTTGTGAAGGTAGCGGTGCGATCGGAGTTACCTGTGAAGGGAATTTCCATGATTATTGGGAATGACTTGGCAGGTGGAAAGGTCCATCCCCTTCCCGAAGTTGTGGATAATCCACTTGACGAACCTTCGGTTTTAAATAAAGATCATGCGGCAGTGTTGACTGTCTTCCCTGCCTGTGCTATCACTCGAGCTCAGTCCCGAAAATTTCCTAATGTTGTTGATCTTTCTGACAGTTTTTTGATGGATGAAGACACACTGGATTCTGTTCTCTTGCAGCCTGAAGTGACTGATTCGAAGTCGTTGTCCCCTGGCACTGGTGCTGAAATTAGTTCCATTGACGTGTTACTGTCCGTCGATCGTAAGTCATTTATCGCCGAACAAGCACGAGATCCGTCACTCACTCACTGTAAGGAAGTCGCTGTCACGAGAGAGGTAATTGATACTAAATCAATTGGTTATTTCTTAGAAGACGGAGTATTAATGCGTAAATGGACGCCGTCTGTGGCAGATGAGTCAGGGTGTGACACGATTTTTCAGATTGTAGTTCCTAAATGTTTTCGAGAACAAGTATTATCTGTTGCCCATGATAAGGTTGCTGGTCATCTGGGTATAGCTAAGACACGTTATCGCGTGACGCGTCATTTTTTTTGGCCTGGTATTAATTCGGATGTGTTGAAGTTCTGCCGATCCTGCCATACATGTCAGATGGTTGGAAAACCTAATCAGGTTATTTCTCCGGCGCCACTTACACCAATCCCTGTTATAGGAGAACCATTTGACCGTATTGTTTTAGATTGTGTAGGACCCCTGCCAAAAACAAAATCCGGTCACGCTTATTTGCTCACGCTGATGTGCGCTGCGACTTGTTTCCCGGAGGCTATTCCAATTCGTTCGTTGAGAGCGAAAACAATTGTTAAAGCTCTCGTTGGGTTTTTTTCAACATTTGGCCTTCCGAGAGTTGTTCAGACTGACCAAGGAACGAACTTTATGTCACGTGTGTTCAACCAGATTTTAACTCAGTTGCACATTAAGCATATTGTTTCAAGTCCATATCACCCGGAATCGCAAGGAAGTCTGCAGAGATTTCACCAGACTTTAAAGACCATGTTACGCACTTATTGTACTGAGTCAGAGAAAGAGTGGGATGAGGGTCTGCCATTGCTTCTGTTTGCGGTGAGAGAAACGGTCCAGGAGTCTCTCGGTTTTAGTCCCGCAGAGTTAGTTTTTGCGCACACTGTGCGTGGACCGCTTAAACTTTTGAAAGAAAACTGGTTGTCCGAAGGGCAATCTGTTGTTAATGTGTTGGACTATGTTAGTTCCTTTCGGGAACGTCTTCACAGAGCTTGTGAACTTGCTCAGTCAGCTCTGTCGGATGCTCAGTCCAAAATGAAAGAACATTTTGATAAACGTGCAACAGCTCGCTCGTTTGAGAAGGGAGACCAAGTTTTGGTTTTGTTACCTCTTCTTGGCTCTGTGTTGCAGGCAAAATTCTCAGGACCTTATGTAGTGGAGCGAAAACTTAGTGACACGGACTATATCATTCGTACTCCCGATCGTCGGCGAAAAACTCGGGTGTGCCACATAAACATGATTAAACGTTATGTTGTGCGAGGAAAGGAACAAGAGTCGAAAAGCTCTATTATTCCTTCTGCTTCTATCTCTGTGGTGCCGCTTTCTTGCACTGACGAGGATAATGATGAGCTGTGTTTGCGAAGTATGCCCACGTCCAGTGTTAGACTGAATAACTCTGAAGTCTTGTCTGATTTGAATTCGTATTTGTTGCACTTAAGTGATGTTCAGAGAGCAGACGTTGTGACATTAATTAATTCATTTTTGTGTTTATTTTCTGATGTTCCAACACAGACTAATGTTGTTAAACATGATATTGAGGTACATGGTCATCCACCTATTAAACAGAATGCATATCGTGTGAACCCAACTAAACGAAAGATCATTGAGTCTGAGGTGAAATATCTTGTGGAGAATGGTTTGGCTGTTCCCAGTTCGAGCGCTTGGAGTTCACCCTGCTTGCTGGTTCCGAAGCCCGACGGAACGCATCGTTTTTGCACTGACTACCGTAAGGTAAATGCGATTACAAAGCCTGATTCGTTTCCTTTACCGTTGATGGAGGATTGTGTTGACAATGTTGGTTCGGCTCAGTTTGTGACGAAGCTAGATCTCTTGAAGGGTTACTGGCAAGTTCCCTTGACCGAACGTGCAGCCGAGATAGCCGCATTTGTCACTCCTGATAACTTCCTCAACTATACGGTCATGGCTTTCGGACTTCGAAACGCGCCAGCTACGTTTCAACGTTTGATGAACTCAGTGTTAGCAGGGGTACAGAATTGTAAAGCGTATTTGGATGATATTGTGGTTTATTCGTCTTCTTGGAAAGAGCATGTGGACACCTTGACTACTGTCTTCACACGCTTGCGCGATGCTTCTCTTACATTAAATCTGTCTAAGTGTGAATTCGCAAAAGCCACTGTCACTTATTTAGGGAAACAGGTTGGTCAAGGACAAGTGCGTCCTGTTGCCCAAAAAGTGCAGGCAATTGTTGATTTTCCCGTGCCTCAGACCAAGCGTGAACTTCGCCGTTTTCTCGGCATGGCTGGTTATTATAGAGCATTTTGCCGAAACTTTTCCGATGTTGCTCTACCATTAACTGACTTGCTTCGTTTGTCTCAAAAGTTTGTGTGGGATGCTGCATGTCAACATGCTTTTAATGCTATTAAAACTTTGTTGTGTAGTGTGCCGGTTTTGGCCGCTCCGGATTATTCACGTCCTTTTAAAATTGACGTTGACGCTAGTGCCACGGGTGCAGGTGCAGTTCTTCTGCAAGATGATGCTGATGGAGTTGAGCATCCTGTGGCATATTTTTCGAAGAAGTTTTTACCGCACCAAAAAAACTACAGCACAATTGAGAAAGAGGCATTAGCTTTGCTTCTGGCATTACAGCACTTTGAAGTGTACGTTGGATCAAATCCTAATCTTGTGCGTGTTTTTACCGATCACAATCCTCTGGTATTCTTGACAAGTATGCGTAATACAAACCAAAGAATTATGCGTTGGTCTTTATTTGTTCAAAATTTTAATTTGGAAATTTGTTATAAAAAGGGTAAGGACAACGTATTAGCAGATGCATTGTCTCGTTCTTTTGAATTTGTTTAAAAATCAACTATGTTGATTTTCCTTTGTTTGTGGGGATGTTACGATCCTCGCATCTGCGCGATTCGCTTTGTGTATGTGCATGTGCTTATGTGTATGTGTGTGTACAGGTACCGGCGTAGCGATGGATCACGTGGTTGATGAACTTGGAGTCAGCTGATAAAAGGGCGGCGTTTAAGCATGTGCGTCGTGGCGTGGGGAGCTCCGGATTCCAGCGCTACAACGGATCACTGATCGTTTTCTTTTGATTTGTTTAGTGTCCGCATTCTGTTAACTTATATTGTATAAGATCTATTCTGTGGTTCGAGTTACAACCCGAACCCTAGTTTGTTTTGGAGGACATTTGTTTAGTTTGCTTGAGTTTTTGGAGCTTAGGGGTGACCTGCCCTTTTATTTTTTTGAATTGTTTTTGCGATGTGTTTTCGTTTAGGGAGTAAGGGAAGTTATCTGTAATTTTATTTTCTTTATTTACAGGTTATTTATATGACTTTATTTTCTATTGGATTTTGTTTGTTATTTTGGCCTTGGGTCACCCTGAAACCATTGCTCCATTTCTTTATATAAATATATTTTCTTATCTATTTTCATTAATAAATGATTTAACTTTATGGTTTTGTGTTTTGGTGATCTGTTGTATCTGGAATCCCGTCACTTACATGCGCACGCGCATCCAACCCCTAGACAACGGGTCGTAACATGCGTTTAACTGACGTTAATCAACCAACCGTGTTGGCGAAATAACACACTAACGGACCGGAGGGAATAATATGGCTTTTTTTCCAGAAAACTTCTTGCACAAAATAAATTCAAGCACTTTCAAGGACCTGTTTCTATGTATGTTTATTTTCAAAAACTTTCTAGGGCCTTGAATTTTTTTTTTTTCAGATTCACAAACTTTCAAGGATTTCAAGGACCCGTGGGAACCCTGATGAAACTAAAAGACAATGTTGTGCCACCTATATTGGATCCGACAGTGATGTCGCAACAAAAGTGTAAGCAACTGTTTTCATTACGTTGTCACTGTTGCTTCGTTTCTTCATACAGATCGTTTTATATGTATTGAGTTATTTATGTGTTTTAAACCTAAATCACAGCGCTGTCCATCTATGAGGAATGAATGTATGACCATTGGGATTATACAGTTTTAAACACAATAAAAATTCATCAAGTGACTTAATGTGATGCATATTTGTCGGTCATAAATAAAACAGATAATTGTAACAGGCATTTCTGTAACATTACTAATAAACGTAATGTGTTTTAAATACAGCATAAGCAGGTTTATACAGCATATTTCTCCAAGAAATCCCATTTGTTTCAGTGTCTCAATATTGCTTGTTCCACAGCCATATTCATACTTTTTACCAGAATATTTTTCACAATGAACATGTTTATGCTGATTCTAAGCAATTTGAATAAACACATTTTGAAAATATGATTATTTAATAAAACCAAATAGATGCAAATGGATTAAATAAATCTGTGTATCATTCGTCCATTCGTTTCTTGATTTAATATTGAAAGAAGAAACCTGAGAAAACGGCTCCTTTCTCGTTTTTTCATTTTTTCCAGAAAAACGAAAAACAAGAATTCAGCTTGATTTTTCATTTTTCGTTCAGGGGTTGAAAAATGAATAAACAGCTTGAATATTCGATTTCTACATGTGGGCGGAATGAAACGCCGCTTTCTGCTTATTGGTCAGCTAAAGATCAAACCATCCCGCCAGTTCTTCTGCAGTTTCATGCAGAATAATAGTCCTCCTCTGCTGCTGCAGTTGAACGGATAATTAACACATTTATTGTAACTACATTTTATCTTTTTCTCATCAAACAACCACACTAACGAATAGCTCGACACAACCTTTACCGGGGACAGGGCTTTATTCTGTGTGCTATTCACAAAGTGCCAGGGGTGTGCAAAATGCTTGTTGCTTATTGAATGATACATAAATAGATTCGGTTTTGCATTGTTAGTGCATCTGTAAAAAACTATAGTGCAGGTTACTATAGCTAAGAGTTAAAAATAAATAAAAATAAATTGACAGATTTTCAAAACGAACCCAGAATACAAAACTACCATCAAAATTAGAAAGGTACAACGTGGCCTTTCCTTGAGAGTGTGGAATATTTCGGCATCATGTGAAGTGGACCCCATTACAGGTACCTGACAATAGCACTTGATTAGACGCCGCGCGCTGCCTATTGTTAGAAGACCTCCCTATGCAATTTGGTTTCCTCCATGCAGTCATTCAATCAAATTAAGCCTCCATTAAATATGGAAATGTGGTTTGCAGTGGTGGGCTGTGATAGCACAGGAGTGGCTGCGAGTGATTAATGTACCTCGCCAGGCAGTGCTGCTTGACTAGCTCTACTGATAGAGTGCTAAGACTGAGGGCTTGGGTGACGATGCACCAGCTTGTCAGTCCAACTTGCTCCCAGCATTCATTTGGAAGTCCTGTCTCTCTCTTTCACTCCTATTCTTTCTTTCTGCCACAGCTAGAAAGGTCCAGCGCACGGCTATCGTGCCAGTTTGTCCGCCCGTCCACCTGAAATCCCGCCCTGCCAGCATGGCTGAGTGCCAATGCTTTTAGCGAGCGCTATCTGTCAAGGTATGAATAATACAACCCTGAGACCGTCCACGGAATCCAAATGAGGAGAAAAACGCTCTACTTCAGCTCCCCAACACGCTCACGCCAAGAAAAGGCAATTATTCAAGCCCAGCTGCAGCAATGGAAATGAGAAGGACCTGTATTCATGCTTTCTAGGGAAAAAAAGAACAATTGTGCAAATAAAGAAGGAAAAAACAAAAAAAAAAAAAACACCTACAATTAAATAACAGCTCAAAAAGAATGTCCTGCATTGAAACCACCAGTAATGGCCATCAGAAATACGATTAGCCACTAAACCCAATCAGCCCACATGAGCACCCAACAAACAGTGTGCGTGCTGGGCCACGTCACTGGCTTCGAATTAGGGTTATTACATAGAGAGATAATAAACAAAAAACATGAATAATAAAAATACACATAGGGCCAGCTAAACGGCAAATTAGCGTGAGAGCGCTATTCCAAAACAGCGACAATGGGAGGGGAAATTTCTGTGGGTGATTGCAGAAATTTTACTAACAATGCGCAAATTAAAGAACACAGATGCAACATCTCATTTACATATCGACCAACACAATATACCAAGTGCAGCGCAAATTAGCATAGTTGTAAATAAAGAATAAAGAAATAAAAAAGCCACAGGACGTTGAAAAGAACTGGAGGCCAAAAAATGAAGGTTTGCTAAAAGTTTTGATTGACCTGACAGTATAATTTTAGCATCAAAAGATGGTTTGCGCTGGCGCAAGCTTTAGAAAAACTAGCCCAAAGTTAATAAAACTTAATATAAAATATAAAATATATAAATAAAAACAAATTCGGTAACTTAGTACAGGGAACAATATTATTCTCAATATTAACTAGTTACATATTAGCATGCCTATTATCAACATATTGGCTGTTTATTACATGCCAGCAGCCATATCACCTTGTAGCCCAAGACTGGTTGCCCACTGAAGCTAAGCAGGGTTGAGCCTGGTCAGTACCTGCATGGGAGACTTTCAGGGAAAACTAGGTTGCTGCTGGAAGAGGTGCTTCCAGCAGCAACCCCAGCAGGGGGTGCTTGCCCTGTGGTCTGTGTGGGTCCTAATGCCCCAGTGTAGTGAAGGGGACACTGTACTGTCGAAAAGCACCATCCTTCGGATGAGACGTTCCCAGGATATCTTTTGAAAATCCCAGGATATCTTTTGAAAAGAGTAGAGGTGTGACCTTGGCATCCTGGCTATATTTGCCAATTGGCCTCTGACTATCATGGCCTACTAACAATCCGCATATTCCAATTGGCTTCATCGCTCTCCATCAATAAGCTGGTGTGTGGTGGGCGTTCTGGCGCAATATGGCTGCTGTCGCATCATCCAGGTGGATGCTACACACTGGTGGTGGATGAGGAGATTCCCTCCTCACAATATAAAGTGCTTTGAGTGCTTAGAAAAGCGCTATATAAATATAATGAATTATTATTATTAGTAGTAGTAGTACCTATAAAGCACATATTCTGCATGACTATATTCTACATCCCTAATCCTATCTGACACCTGAACTTAACAACTACCTTACTAATTATGAATAAGCAGCAAATTAGGAGTTTATTGAGACAAAAGCCATAGTTAATAGCAAGAACTGGACCATTAAATAAAGTGTGTCGACAAATTCAAAATATTCATAAAAAACTAAAATAATAAGTTAATAGTGAATAAGTGTTCCCTAAAGTGTTAGCTTAACAAAAAATAAAAAAATCTAACTAATCTAACTAAAAAACTATAATAGTATATCAGTGATACTAAACACTGCTTCAAATGATTAATGCTAGAAATTGCAAGTATGTTGAATTTAATGTGAAATATAACAACTAAAATAGCATTTTCTTGTAATACATACTCCAATAAAGTTTATTTACAACTTTATCAAAACATTTTTGACTTAGCGAGTGCTTACCAAGGAAGTACTGAGTAAGATAAGATAACTACATAGACTTAGGTTCAGGGTTATTACTGTAATTACTATAGAACATAGTACGTACATGCAGAACACGACTGTAAAATAAAGTGCTAAAACAATAAAGCTATTAAATTACTTATCTGTTTTTTGCATTATCCTCCAAAGTTTTTTGCATACAAGGATACTATTATGGTATGTCTTAAACACATGGTTTTAGTGTTACATCATGTCCAAATATCCATTGTGACAAGTGTTACATTCAGTGTGAATGACCTTTCCAGCAACAGTCAATACCTCGACCAACACAACCTGCACAGAAAGCTATGTCTGTGCATAAGGAAGCTGATTTCTCACACCATATCTGCTTTACATCAATACCGCAATAGAGTATTTATGCAGTTCTTCAGCTACGCACATTATTCAGCCCTAATCTGGTTTTGCTCTGCTTATCCCCTTCACCAGCGCTTCGCTAGCACACACTATATAAGTAATATCGATAATCTATTTACTGTTCCCATAATTACTTTGCATTCAGGCAGTTGGGTAGAGTATCAATCCATCATTGGCTAGTTTGCGTATGAGTTTATATAACAGCAGATGAACCATAAATGACAGAATAGTGGGATATTTGTAATTTAGGGTGACACTCCGTTACTCAAAGAACCATGGCTAAATATAAGATGTAAATGTAAAGATGAGATTGGTTCTGGTTTGGTAAGAAAACACTCTACAAAGCCTAGTGAACTGCTCTGCTGTCTACATAGACTGGTACTTTATGAGGCATCAGTTCAAGTGAAGCAGAACCTGAAATCTGTTACAAAAAGTGATTTTGCCATATTCTGCAGCCTGTTTAAGTTATTCAACACTGTAGATACAGAAAAGTGCAACAAAAAGCCACTTGATTGCATAGTGATTTCACCAGTGTTTGTCATGTTAACATGGTGTCGCTCAGGAAGATATTCATATTTATTTGGTAAACGTAAAATTGTTACGTAAATAAAATGCATCAGTAACTGACAGTTTTAATAGTACATGAAAGCAAAAACTTGTTCAGCCGATTACACAGACAGGTGTGTTAAATTAAAGATCTATGAATGAATTAATGAATGTTTGCAAAACAAATATATATAAATAACTACTATGTACTTTTATTTAAATTAATAAATTGATACAATGCACTTATTGTGTACATATGTGCTTTTACATTGTACTAATAATTTAAAAACATTCTGCATGTAATTATATCTGTAATTAATTTTTTTGTCAATAAATTTGACCCATCCCTTACACCTTAACCTAAAACTTAAACCTACCCATACTACCAAACCTGTCCCTAACCTTACCCATTTCTCACCTCAATAGCAGCAAGTGTTTTGCAATAAAATATGAACACAATAAGTACATTGTACTTATTTTCTGATGTCAGTACATAGTAGTTAAGTTCACCTATTATAAAGTGGGACCATCAATTTTATGCAATAATGTCAAATAAAAAGTTTTACTTTAAAGTACACTTTAAATCAGAATGTTTTAATAATCTTTTAATATGCTTTAAAGAAATACACTTATTTTGATGCACTGACCAACACACTAAAGCACAGGGGGCGTCATGCACTCATTATTTTTGAGGGGGCATGTGGGGTAACTGACAAAGGTTTATGTTTTATTTATTTATTTTTGTCCTTTTTATTTGAAATATTACCATATGTGTTAATATCATGAAAAATTTCGATTTTCAATTGAAAATGGTCAACATGTGACTGAAACGTTTGCCTTGTTTTTATTCAGTAAATTGCTTATATTGCTTTCATCTCGCTTGTGACCTTTTGATTCTTGAGAGTGTGCTGACTTTTTCAAGTATTTTACTTTTTGGGAAACTTTTTTGGTCTACGCACCTCAGTTGGAGTGTTTCGAGGGCGCGGTGAGTCTCTGGCTGCTTTTTTAATGACAAAATTCAGTCAGCGAGCTAGTGAACAAAACGTTTCTTTGATGGCTAATCTGAACACCTCTGATTGGTCATTGCATCCAAAAGCTCAACAGAATTGTGTGTGATTAGTTGTAATGTGCAGCGCTGTAGAAACGCGCCTGTCTTTTTCTCAGCACCAGCTAACGAACGCAGATTTGAATTTGGCAGCTGAACTGATTGTGCCGCACGCACTGAATGTTCTAATAACGCCCGTGTGATTGTATCAAATATACAAGGTAACGCTTTAGATTACAACCCGCAAAGAACTATGTAAGTAAACTGAATTTACGGTGTATGTTTCTGCAATTATAGTGTACCTATAAAGAACGTACATGTAGGTATAAGGGAACAATATGTTATATTTGGGTAATAAGGGGATAACAAACCAGATATTCAACCTGCAAAGAACTACATAAGTATACTGAATTTACGGTGTACGTTTCTGTAATTATAGTGTACCTATTAGTACGTATGTGTAGGTATAAGAGAACAATAGGCTATGTTACGTTTTGGCAATTCGGGGGTAACAACCAGATATGCAACCTGCAAAGAACTGCGCAAGTAAACTGAAGTTACAGTGTATGTTTCGTATTTATATTGTACCTACGTGTAAGTATAAGGGAACAATATGTTACGTTTGGGTAATAACGGGGTAGCAAACAGATATACAAATAATTTATAATGGAAATACTTAAAAACTTAACAGGTACCTATTCTATTAAATCGTAAGTTTGGTGTATCTATACGTAAGCTTTTTAAAATTACTGGGAAAATATACTCTTGTTCCATGTAGTTACAGGGTAAGTGTGCCCTCTGCGGGCTGTAAATTAAAGTGGCGATTGTTACCCCCTTGTTCAAGGAAGTTACAGGGTAGGTTCAATACATAAACACACAATCTGAAAATATATCTAAAAATATTTTTTTATAGTCGCTAATCTTCTACCTCTAAACCTGACGTTAACTATGACCGAACAGTAATAAAAATATAAAAAACAGGAAAGTGCAATCACAATCATTTATTCATTGCAAAAATGTCAACAGCCATACAACAAAGTAATCCAAATAACGATGCGTTTGCAGCCGCAGTCCTCTCTGGCGGAATACAGTAGGTTTGAGGTGCAGTAGGATGAGAGCGGAATTTAAATTGTTAATCGCTGAAAATATTATCCAGATTATTGTCTTGATCCACTCCTCGAAGGCGCCCGCGCGTCATTCCAACACATCTCACCAGAAACACGGCATGTCGTAATCTGTGACGAATGCAGGCGAGAGCCAATGAACGTCCGATTTTCCTGTCGCAAAATGCACTTTAGCACGGGTTTATGGCTGTTGCTGCTGGACTCGCTGCTAGAGATGGAGATGAAGATCGCCGGACAAAGCCTTGAATTTGGTTCTGGTCCTCGCAAATCGTATGGATTCTGAAGATCTGGGTTACAGCACACAAATAAAATTGTTTAATTTGTAATTATGATGCGTGTTCGGTGTATTTTATGGTTCTATTGTTAGTCACAGCATGTTAGAGAAAACGCCTTTGTGTTCCACCACGGCAAACGAAGTTAATATTACATGAATGGTTAAACGATTGCAGAAATATTATTTATTTTAAGGGTTTAACGTGTAGTCATGATAACATTATGTAGACCTATTCTTGGAAAGAAAACTGGCAACAGAAATCAGACAGAACATGAATGAAATGTTATAATTTCATATTAAGTAAACGTTAAATGTTTAGATGATGTAAATATGTCAGTATTGTACATTTAGTGTCTGTAAAAATGTAAATAAATGTACATTTTGTAGAACCACATTTTACGTCGCGTTGTTATATGTATTGTACCTACCCTGTAACTTCGTTGAACAAGAGGGGAACAATCGCCACTTTAATTTACAACCCCAAGATGTCACACTTACCCTGTAATTACATGGAACGAGTATATTTTCCCAGTAATTTTAAAAAGCTTACGTATAGATACACCAAACGTACGATTTAATAGAATAGGTACCTGTTAAGTTTTTTAAATTAATCCATTATAAATTATTTGTAGGATATCTGTTTGCTACCCCCTTATTACCCAAACGTAACCTATTGTTCCCTTATACTTACACGTAGGTACAATATAAATACGAAACATTCACCGTAACTTTAGTTTACTTACGCAGTTCTTTGCAGGTTGTATATCTGGTTGTTACTCTCTATTACCAAAACGTAACATATTGTTCCCGTATACCTACATGTACGTTCTTGAATAGGTACACTATAATTATAGAAACGTACACCGTAAATTCAGTATACTTATGTAGTTCTTTGCAGGTTGAATATCTGGTTTGTTATCCCCTTATTACCCAAATATAACATATTGTTCCCTTATACCTACATGTACGTTCTTTATAGGTACACTATAATTGCAGAAACATACACCGTAAATTCAGTTTACTTACGTAGTTCTTTGCGGGTTGTAATCTAAAGCGTTACCATATACAAATATTACTTCCTATTTTTTTGTCTTTTGGAAGATGCATTCAAAATCCACTTGGCTCAAAAATCTGAGAGTGCTCGTGCTTTTAACTGTAGTTTGCAATTTGGTATTACATTTCAAGTTAATATATTTACATTTATTAAATGCATCATGGCAAATGTGCAACTATATGTGTAAATACATTTTAGCTTTTAGCTTTAGCTTTTAGTAAACCTGTAGTAAATAAAAATTAACATGCAATAAAGTGCCTAACAACATTACATTCAGTTTGTACTTATATTCTTTAAAGTATATTACTTTTGTAATAAGTACTCATTTTAAAGGTATGCTAATGAAGTGCACACACAAGTCCTGTATATTTAAAATTATTTAGTTGCATTGTAAGTCATCTTCCAAGCATCAGGAAATGACTTCTTTTGATTAATATTCAGGGATATCAAGTAGAAATACCTCACATCCAACTGCCCATGATCTCTCAAAATACTGTCTAGGACATCTCTCTAGGGTTTGGAACAGTGCTCACATAAAGCAAAATGAATCCCGTAAAGTCGACTCTGGCTCTCTGACAGAATGCCTAAAAAAAGCAAAGGCAGGCTGTAAACAGTGGCTCCCTCATTAGCTGCGGTATCTTATTAACAAATAATAACAGCGGTGCTTTGTTTTTACCTCTCGCCACATGAATTATTCAGCTTTCACAGATTTGCTCATGACTCTTTTATGGAGCATCTTGTGCAACCCAGATACTAAATGTCACTCAAAACATTGATGTCACACACTGCTGTAGTTATTTGCATGTGTGTGTGAATGCATTAGCGATAGGTCGCCATCAACGCTGAATAATGTGTGTCGGTCTTGTATGTTGGTGCACTTGTCATCTTGCCCCATCTTCTTCAGAAACTCCAGACAGAATTGTGATTCCTGTCATTTTAGCTGCTCAGTTCAAATCCTAAACCTAATCCCAATCCCTGTCCTTCTTCTAATAAAAATGTCAAATGTTAAAATCACATTTCACCCCAAAATTTAAATACAAATTTTAATAAGTGTGTCTTCATTGTTTCTGCATTATGTTCATGACATTTAAGCAAAAAAAAAAAAAATAATAATAATAGTAATAATAATTTATTAATTTATAACTGATATTTCCTACTGACACACTACAGCAAAAGACCGACTTTAACTGACTTTAAACCATTTTTTAGCTGATGAAAATACTAGTGGCCTAAGACTTTTGCACAGTACTGTGTGTATATATATATATAAGCTATTTTATGTTATGTATAGATAGATATTACTTTATCTTAATTTTAGGGTAAAATATTAACTGGACAGTTCAAATTCCAGACCTGATATCAATCCCTGTCCTTCTTCCAATTAAATATGAACACATCAAATAAATAAATAAATAAATAAATAAAATGCACAAAGAAAATAGTCTATTTTAGCACCATTACGATGTGATATTATTCTCATGTCAACTACACGTTTTCTCCTTAAAAATAAATAAATAAATCATTGCCACCCAGATTTTATTTATTTATTATTATTATTATTATTATTAATAATAACTTTTTTGTAATTACCACTATATTTTCATTGTGTAATACAGTCATTTTTACTATATTACAGTAAAAATGCATACATTTTTGCTTTATGGTAGCAATGCAATGTTACAATGCATAAAAGTTTATTATAAAAATAGGTAATATAAACAGGTATAGTAATAAGGTATAATAATTTCTTCTCTCGATTTTGTCGTGAAATATTACCCGGACATATTTCACGAAATTCACCTATAAATGCAAGCTTTGTATAAATGTGGTGTTGCTTCTTTAGAATCTATACTTTCAGATTTGAATCTAGTTAAGAAGGAAAGCCAATCACTCTGCACACAATTATTGGAGATTTTTGTGTCGCCATGGTTACGTGCCGCCTGTATAATTGCATGTCTGATCTCATGAGGTACATGAGGTGGGTTTTGGGGTCGGGACAGGCAGGAGGGTGTAACTAATCTCCCTCATGATCACTACCTGTTCCTGTCACCACCCCCACCTCTCAGTTTAGATCGCTTCCTCATTCATCTTCTCACAGAGCCAAAGGTCTGCTAGATGAGCCGTTTGTCTGCAGGCTCCTGTAATTCCACAGCCGCCTCAAATGGCTGCGCTGATTGCCTGCTACAAGAGCAAAGCCGTGTCAGTCATTCAGCCGGGAGTAAACTGAGCGCGGGGGAAGAGAAACTAGTAATCTAGAATCTGAGTAGGCGGCCTGTGCGTCTGAGAGGAGACCTGAGAGTTCATATCACTGCGAGCTTTTGTCAAATGTGTTGTACGTGTTTCTAATGGATCCTTTTTTTAGCTGATTGCCACCAATGGAAGTACAGCACAAATGTGTAAGATGCACTGTTAAACTGTGATCATTGTGTTGGTTGCTGGTTGCCCGTCCTGCCGTCTGCTGGTTGTCCTAACAAACCATCCCTAATGACCTACAGTTCGGGATAATTTATTAAAGTTTTTAAATAAGTCTTATCTGCTCACCAAGGCTGCTTTTATTGGATAGAAAATACAGTAAAAACAGTAATATTCTAAAATATTATTACAAAAGAACCTGCAATTGTTACCTTTTGTTTTAGTTTTTACCTGATTTAACCCATAAAAATAGTTTGGTTACAATTTGGACATTTTTAGGTTCATTGTGAATATATGTCATTCTTTACTTTTACTTAAAAAGCAGTGTGACTGTGACTGCAAAGCAGTGTAAGTGCAAACACTTCTAAATAATCAAAGTTTAGTCAGGAAACAGTTTCTTGACATTGTATTTAATATTGGATACAGTATTAATGTACTGACATTCTTCTAAGCAAAACTACAAAAACTCAGTTGAATTTATTAATAACAGCTGGGAGGGAATCATGTTTTGTAGTAATAAAATAGATAATAATAATAATAATTATTAAAATTAATCAAACTGTTCCTTATCTCAATGTCGGTAAATATTAAATCCCAGGCTATTAACTACTGAATGATGATAAGCTGTACAGGAGCTCTCAAAGGATACATCATGTTTCCTCCTAGTCATGATCTGTGTTAGGAATGTAATACCAGCATACTGCTGGCTGCATAATGTGTCATATATACTGCACAATATACTGGACACAATGTACATATGAAACAGTATGCAGCTATAAATGTCTCAGAGACTATAGTGTACTTCACATGACCTCTGTATGTTGCATAATTTATCGAAGTCCAGCACATTGCATTGAGAGATACAGTATTCTGTGCAGTGCGTTCTGGTTATTTACTACAGATGCAGCTGATAATCCAGGTGTGTCATGCTGGATACGGCAAACACTGCTGCCGTTTCGCTGCATCTAAATCACCACACATGTACAATACACATTACTATTCAGATTTCCATATTCTGCATTCTAAGATTGTAGCTGTTTCTAATACACTGCCCTCCAAAAGTTCGGAAACACCCCTGGCAAAGTGTGGTTTTGGACGATATCAGCATAAATCCTTATCATTTTTTTGGTGCAAATACATTAGAGTAACTTGACATTATCATTTAAGACCAGCAATAATCATTTACATTTTGATTACATAATAATGGCAATATATACATGTCAAAGTCAGACATGCCCCTTTGCCAGCTGTAATGCCTGGTTACTGGTTTAAACTTGGCCCAGATTTTTAAAAGATTTTTGGGTCACCACACCTTAATAGCTTCAACAATTGATTGCCAATTAAGTTTAGTATACAGTGAATTTAGGCTCAGATTATGCAGAGCTGTAATAGCTGCTAATGGTGGATAGTTTGATGAATCGAAAATGTACATTTTTTCTATGTATAAACTGTTTATGTAATAAAACATGTTTTCATAGTTTGTGTTGTCCCTTATCAGTGCAAAATTATCACAAATTAAAAAGGATTCATGCCAATATTGTCCAAAACCCCACTTTTCTAGGGCGTTTCCAAACTTTTGGAGGGCAGTGTACTTTAGTAAACTGTTCAACATTTGACCAACAACTACAATACTATCTGTAGTATTTGTCTGTATTTAAATATATTTATGTATGAATCACATATAAATAGGGGAGAGTGGGGTAAGATGAGTTTTTTTTAGGTATGTGGTCCTCAAGATAAGGGAACATGAGATCTAAAGTAACTTTAGGATGTTTCCTATCAGTTGAAATGATCATAATATATCTGTGAAAAAGGGTTCTAAAAATATAGCTTCTATAAAAAGTGTTCCCATGGCTCAATTTGCCACAGGTTAGGGGTAAGTTGACTGAAGTCAATAGGTAAGATGCACCATTTGGGTGTAAATTGTCCATCTGACTGAATCTGATTTAAATCCATGTAAAATTTTAAAGATAATTTTGAAACTAATAAAATAATCAAATTTCCTTTTAATAATATGTCTTCTCTTAAAGCTTACTTAAAGTGCTCCTATTATGCCTTTTCAAATATGATCTTTCATGTAGTGTATTATATAGCTGTATGTGAACATAAACTATCTGCAAAGTTGTGAAGCCGACAGTGCACGATAAATAAAGTTATTGTCTATAAAAAAAAAAGAGTCGGCTCACATTTGCCTGAACGAGTCGTCAGGAATTCGAATCTTTTTCTGTTACGGCCACACGTCACGAAGTAACACATTTGCATAATGTCCGCCCATGTTATACGTCGCGAACAACTTGCCCGCACACAAACAGTAAAATTTCCATGTGGTTAATTTACACGTACATTATACGATGTTTTATTAACAAGGTTCGGGGGGAGCGCGTCAGATACGTAGCCTAATTATCACAAGAGGAGCTCACTCAAGTTAATCAACGCTACAATTTAAATACAGCTGAACTTGCCTCTATCCATTTGATGGTTTATCAGCATCTCGTTCACCCGTCTGCTACCATGTCGCAAAGACAAACTTCCCCGTCTGAAGACGATTTTGACTCTCCTCCGGCCGTCTCCAAGACCGTGCCTTTCCCGCATGTCGCCCCAAGCGAGCCCCAGGCCCCATCTCACGGCCGCCGCTCGGCCCGAACGGCCACGCGTCGCTCAAGACACCTCGGCCTACCCTCGCCTCCTCCGGCGAGAACCCCAGCCGACTCCACAGCATCCTCCTATCGATCGGTCAGACCAACAATTCCACGCATAGAGAAAAAGACTATGGCGAGTCAGAATCTAGCGCTGGCCAAATCCGACGTCCAGCCTTAACGCAAGTTAAACAAAACAGAGCTTCATGAATTGTACAAAAATCTGCTCCCCGGAGCCCTCCCTAGACTCAAAGGCGACCAAAAGGAAACAAACCTTCGTTCGCGCCGACGCCACCGTTTTCCTCCTGTTTAGGGCAAACATCAGCCACAGCTCAACCCTCCACAGCGGCTCTGCCTCCAGCCCAAGCGAGCGATTGGCCGCTTCCTCTGCCAATCCCAGCCCCCCGCCAGTCTCTTTTGGTCACAACGGTTACTAGACTCCGCTCCGCTGCCTGCCACGTCCAACTCGGAGCTCACAGCTCAAGCGAGCGCTTAGCCGCACTGGCCGCCATTCACAGCCCCGCCTCCCGCTCCCGTTAGCTCGGGGCTTGCAGCCCAAGCAAGCGCCGGGCCACATTCGCTGCCAAATACAGCCCCGCCTCCCGCTCCCGTTAGCTCGGGGCTTGCAGCCCAAGCAAGCGCCGGGCCACATTCGCTGCCAAATACAGCCCCGCCGCCAGCTTCCTTCAAATCCTCTTTCATCACACAGCCCCGCCTCCCGCTCCCGTTAGCTCGGGGCTCAGCCCAAGCAAGCGCCGGGCCACATTCGCTGCCAAATACAGCCCCGCCGCCAGCTTCCTTCAAATCCTCTTTCATCACGTCTGCTTCGTTTCTGAGTTCTCCCAAAGACTATAGTATACCAAAGATTTGTCACTCGTACAGTTTTAAATTGGGAAAAATGCAACGCTCATCATGGCCTTCTCAACGAAAGAGCCATTCGTTGATCACTAAAGTCAACGCGTCATTGCAGCTGCAGTAAGAAGTCCCGGTTGCTATAGAAACAGTCAGTGTTCTGAGACGTGCGCTCAGTACTGCGCATGCGCACTGGCTCATCTAGCCTGGAAAAAATAAATAAATTAAAAAAAAAACAAAAAAACAAAAACGTTTTTTAACGCTATTGGAGCATAAGGAACAATATTTATGAGGCACTTCTCCTCAGATTTCATTGGTGATTTCAAACATGAAATTTACTCATAAGCTTGATGAACAGTTTTTGAGAATGTGATGTTTCCCCATTCAAAGATATAGGAGCTGCACTTGCCTGCCCGAGAGGCATTTCAAAGATGGCCGCAGAGCGAAATGACTTGCCTTAAAGGGACTTTGGTTTTCCATTGCATTCAGTCATCCCACCGAGATCATCCGTTCAGCCTTTCCCATAGGTGACGCGAGCTCATTGATTATCTGTCGATTATAGTAGAGCCTGTGTTGTCCTATGGAGGGGGGGGCATTTCTATACATACCGCAAACCTTTTATTTGCAAATGCGCAGTACAAGTCAGTAAGTGGGATGTGGGATTTGGATACGATGGCTCGAGAAATTCTACTTTGCTGTCCGTTTAATTTTCGGTTGCAAAGCAGCCCCAAAATTTTCGACATGCTATCAGAAGCCATTTGCTGGATCCTATCAAACAATTACCTTATTCAACTCCTAGACAATTTCCTCATCATTTCAACTCCCAACGCAATCCCAGCTGCCCATATCCTCACAAAGCAAAGCTTGGGATCCCCATCGCTCCACAAAAAAAAAAAAAAAAATTCAGGTATCCCTGCCTAAAGAAAAGATTGATAGAATAATCCTCGTCTCCTCCACCCTCCTCGCCAGCCCAAGCTGTTTCAACACGAACTCCTCTCTCGGCTCGGGCACCTAAATTTCGCCATGTGCATCATTATGCAAGGCTGCCCCTTCATCTCGCACCCCCTCATGTGTGTACAACGTGAGGATAACGTTCCTTCAACCCTGGAATCACTCTTTTATAACAACCTCGTTTCATCTCCCGTCGATGTCCAACTATTTACAGATGCAGCTACCTCTGCTGGCTTCGAGGGGTTTTACCAAGGTCGCTGGTCCACGTCTCCGTGGCCCCCCCATCTGCAGGGCTCCCCCAGTCCTCAGCCCTCCCCCTCTTGCTAGCAGCATACCTGTGGGGAAGCGAATGGGCTTCTAAAAGCATCTTAGTGCATTGCGACAATGCAGTAGCCGTGCAGTGCACTAATAAAGGCCGTTTTCATTCTCCTACCCTCACGCTTCTCAAATTCAAGATGCTGGCTCCAGAGGCGGACTAGGATTTTAAATTTGATCCAAATACCAACCCCACTGTCTCAGGTTTAACAGTACTCAATAACGAAACAATTTCTTTTTAACCAAACAAGCAAGACAGACAAGCGAAAAGAGGCCATCTCATCTATGTCTTCAACCTCCCTTCTCCAGACCAACCCTATCAGTCTGTCCTCGAAACCAAAAACCTGTCATTCGCTTCTGGTTCCAAAAACTCCTCAAATCCGTCCTGCAATCCTCAAGTATTCCAGCAGGAAAATTCTCCAGCCACGCTTTTCGCATTGGGGCAGCAACATCAGCAGCCCAGAACGGCCTCTCCAAACAGCACATCCA
Source organism: Labeo catla (assembly GCA_012976165.1). NCBI lineage: Eukaryota > Metazoa > Chordata > Actinopteri > Cypriniformes > Cyprinidae > Labeo > Labeo catla. The sequence goes on from VONZ01000100.1 coordinate 1,540,498, forward strand.
AACCCTAGGAAGATGGTCATCTGAAGCCTTCCAAAGCTAATCCAGAACTAACCAGTCCCACATAAAAAGAAGCTCACCAAACCCTCATTGGCCGACAAACCATGTAAAGTAATCTTCCCACATCTCTTCCCCCGCCTGTTGCGACGCCCTGAGTCTTGATCTCCCATCAGTCGCTGCGAGAGCGCTCCCAGGCGGGTTTGCCTTTCTCCCCTGCCCGCAGGCCAAACTCCCTCGCCTCTCCCCGGCCTGGTGTAATGCCCGGAAGCCCTGATCTCCTCATCAGCTGTCAGTGGAGAGAGCCCTCCTAGGCGGATTTGCCTTTCTCCCTCCCTCACCCGGGTGGGCCAAACTCCACATCTCTTTCCCCCGCCTGGTGTAATGCTCTGGTAGACTTGTGCTCCCATTAGTCAGAATGAGAGCCTCTCCCAGGGGTTTTCTCCCTCTCTCTTCCCCGGGCGGCTAAACTCCATGTCTCTTTTCCCCATTTGGTGCAACGCTGAGTCTTGATCATCTCCCATCAGTTGCCGGGCAGAGCTCCCTCCTGGTGCTGGTTCGCTTCCTCCTGGTCTGGGCCAAACCCATGTCTCTTTGCTCCCCGCCTTGGTGCACCGGAGTTTTGATCTCCCATCAGTTGCCATGAGAGTTCCTCCCAGGCGAAGCCCTAACTTCTTTCCTTCTCTTCCCGACGTGGGCCAAACTCCATCTCTCTCCCTTCGCCTGGTGCAACGCCGGTTCCCGGATTCCCGTGAGAGCCCTCCCAGGCGGGTTCGCCTTCCTCCCTCTCTTCCCAGCAGGCCAAACTCCATGTCTCTTCCCCGCCTGGTGCAACGCCGGAGTCTTGATCTCCCAGCAGTTGCCGCGAGAGCCCTCCCAGGCGGGTTTGCCTTTCTCCCTCCTTGCCTGATGGGCCAAACTCCACGTCTCTTCTCCCCGCCTGGTGCAACGGCTGGAGTCTTGATCTCCCAGCAGTTGCTGCGAGAGCCCTCCCAGGCGGGTGTTCCCTCCTTCTTGCCTGCCCGGTGAGAGCCCTCCCGGTCAGGCCTCCATACTTGCTGCCCACAAGCGAGGCTCACCCATCCGATGCCACGAGTCTTGATCTCTCATCGGACGTCTCGAGAGTCCTCCTGACTGGGTGCCCCAAACAACGCATTCCAACATCAGCGGGCGGCAGGGCCTACCCATCCGTAGCCTCAAAACGGGAGTATATAGGCTCCTCCGGCCTGCCAACCAGGCGACTTCTCGATCGTCAGCCTCCGCCAGATCTTAGCGCCTATTTTGGAGGGGTCTTCAGTCCGGCGGCTGTCCTCCACTCTATTGCTTTTTGGGGGGTTCTCTGGGTTCGGGCCATTCCCGAGCTCGGAGCCCTTCCCCGGACAGCACGCCAAACATGCATTACTATACTCCGGCTAATTATATGTAAGCGTGAACTCGTGAAATGATGTTTTATTAACAAGGTTCGGGAGGAGCGCGTCAGATACCTAGCCTAATTAACACAACAGGAGTCCACTCAAGTCAATCAACGCTATGCATTCAAATACAGCTGACTTACCTTTATCCTTTTGATGGTTTATCAGCATCCCTCCACCACCCCATCTCCTCACTCCGAGTTCTCACTACACCTAAGGGGGGTTCTCTGGGTTCGGGCCATTCCCGAGCTCGGAGCCCTTCCCCGGACAGCACGCCAAACATGCATTACTATACTCCGGCTAATTATATGTAAGCGTGAACTCGTGAAACACAAAGATGCAAAAAACAGTGACTAACCACTTATTTAGCTAAAGCTCCTGATAGATAGAAAAGCACTGATAGAAAGGCTCTGGGGTCACAACCAAATCTTTGTCTAACAACAAAGTTATGTCATTAGCAGGCATGGACCAGAAGGGAAAAAGTTTGGACCCATAGACTTACTTTTCTCCATTGGCCATGACCTGGTTTTTGGTGATTTTAATGGTGATGTCACTGATGGTAATCGACACCCTGATGATCTTTGGGCCAGTGCTGTGTTCTGTTCTCTTCACGGAGAACTGACGAATTAGGCTTTGGCATTCGGACACCAGGTTATACTCACATGTTCCTGGGAACTGATAAAAGTCCCCATCGAATGTCTTAAAGTGGAAGTTTCCCCACATGCCGCAGATGCAGTTGACATGGTTACTGGCAGGAACTGGAAGAAAACAGAAGAGATCACATACAGTATATTATGTGTGTTTTGAGAGTGCTTTTGCAGTGATGCCATGGAAGAACCATTTTTGGTTCCCCAAAGAACCTTTCAGTGAACAGTTCCTAAAAGAACCATTTTGAAGAACATTTTAAAAGGAACCTTTCGACTATAAAGAACCTTTCTGCATTTGAAAGGTTTCATGAATGTTCAAGGTTCTTCATAGAACCATTGATGCCAATAAAGGACTTTATTTTTAAGAGTGTACATTATCCTTTGAGATGTTTTATGAAGCTTATAGAATCATCTCCACTTCTAGTGTGTTTCATTGAAAAAAAGACAGAGATACATTTACAACAGTTTGGTCATTTTTGAAGTTTGAAATAAAAAAAAAGTTGATTAGTCCGCATATTACATCTTTTAGTCTTTATATTACTTCTATTTACATGCTCTTTTAAGAACAAAATGTTGGCAATGAGTTTAATGTGTAAGTCCATTTAGACATACATAAAGCACCAGTTTTAATTATAGTTTCTTTGTGAATCAATGTGATTAGTACATCTAATATAATCAAACACAATGGCATATTCACCTGTTGTTGCAGTTGTTGTTTGCCACATAATGTCCTGAGGATCTTCTGTACCTCCATAATCAATCATAAAGCCTTGAAACAAAGACAATATACAGTCATACTGTGTAGAAGATATTGTGTGTTTCTTGCAATAACCTATTCTTTTTATTTTTCTAACCTGCTTGAATCAACTGCATCCCCACGAGTAGGACGACCCATCTCACCATCCTCATCTGAGACATTCTTACAGTCCCCATAGAGATGACAATCAGCTAATCTATTAGCGCTTACTCTTTTATAGTGAATTTTATCTTTCTTTGAATCAATGTGATCTATGATCAAAAGGTGGAACCCAGCTTATGCATTTACTAATGAATTCTGAATAAATATTTAATGGCCTACAGTTGTGATTGAGCCATGGAAACCTCAGTGGTAAAAAAATATTTTATCACTGTCAAATCTTCGTATATCTTCATTATCTCATCACTCATATCCCAAATCATGTTAGCAAGCATTAAACACCTGGTATGATAGTAGACAAAGGTGTGGATAATTTCAGCGAGGTGAATCATGCAATTAAAAATGTACATGCTTTGATGATCTCCAAAAAATGTTCCAAAACTGTATGAATTCATGTTCACCATGAAATATTTTACATAAAATATATTTTTTGAAGAATGTGTGCATTCAAACAGTTGGTGGTCCCCACAGACTTCCAAAAAGAATATGGTAGTCAGTGGGAACCAAAAATTGTTTATCCAAATTCTTCAAAATATCTTTTTTTGTGTTTAGCAGAAGAAATACATTTTTGGAACAATTTAAGAGGGAGTAAATAATGACAGAATTTGCATTTTGGGGTGAACTCTTCCTTTAACATTTCAAAGCAACTTAATTATATATTGTAGTACTTTGCTGCCCATAAAACATAATGTAATCAACTGACTATATTATTAGGTAATTCTCTTTATAGCATTTCTGCAGCTCAAACAATGGTGCTATTAATGCCAAGTTCATAACCAAATTGTATATATATTTTTTCTATGAAAAATACAATAAAAACAATAATGTGAAACATCATTACAGTTTAAATGAACTGTTTATATATAGACAAGAAGATGGTGTGTGTGCTGCACCACACAGTTTTCCCTGGGCTGTTGAACGTTAACTCGGTGTTACAATGTATTGTACTAATGCTGTCTCTGACCGTCTGGTCTGTGTGTGTAGATATAAAGAACATAGGGGGCAGCTGTGGCCTAATGGTTAGGGAGTCGGTCTTGTAACCGAAAGGTTGCGGGTTCGAGTCCCAGGTCTGGCAAAGATTGAAGGTGGTGGGAGTGAATAACCAGCGCTCTCTTTACCCTCAATACCATGACTGAGGTGAGTCCCTTGAGCAAGGCACTGATCCCCCAACTGCTCCCCAGGTGCTGCAGCGATAGCAATATGGCTGCCCACTGCTCTGGTTGTGTGTATGTGTGTTTGATCACTTCTCACTACTGTGTGTGTGCACTTGGATGGGTTAAATGCAGAGCACAAATTCCGAGTATGGGTCACCATACTTAGCCAGATGTCGCGTCCTGTCCTTTCCTAGATGTGTTCGGGAGGGAGGGTGGGATGTTTGTTTTTAGTGCTATCAGGCTAAAGTTAGCCTTTTCCAAGATCTCCTAGTGCACCTTCAAGCCATTCAAACATAAGACAGCATGAAACAGATTTAAATGCAGCACCTACACGCTATGACAGACATTTTCTTAAAGAGATGTAAATGTGGTACTTGTGACAGATCGTTTGTGTTCGCGCCGGCGGCGCCACACACACACAAAAGCCACAGCTCGGCTCGGACAGCAGGCGAGCACCAAACTGAGCATACTTTCACGCCTTCATCAGCAATTGCAGACACAATTACAACAGAACGACAGTCTTGAGGAGTATCCACATAAACGCACATTATTTCCAAACCGCACTTTACCCCAAACCAGCAGGTTCGCGAGTTCTTCAACCCTTAACAGTATTACTGGTCGCAGTGTCGGCTCAAATGCATAGACAGTTGCACTTATTATGTATGTATGTATTGTGACAATATGCCAATCCATTAGTTTAAAAAAACTGTTTTTGGTTGGGGCTAGAAGGGATACATCTCCAACCAGCAAGTAACAATGAAATAAATTTTCTGCCTATTACATTGTGTTTTATTAATGTCTATACCTACCCCAACTCTAAACCTAGCTCTTACTATACAAAAAACAGTATTATTGTTGTGCAGTGTGACAAAAATTAATTATGGTTTAATTTTGGTCAAACCATTCAGAAGTTTTTCATTTTTCATATCTCTTGACCACTAGGTGGCACTGTGTCAAAACTGTGCAGGTACCCTCAGGTCATGGGCATCATAATATGCACTAAATTGTGAATGAATGCACTAAAGTGTTGTGGAGAAATATCCTCTGTGACAAGCACTTTGTTAAATTCATTTTCTGAGAATGGATTGACTAATCAACTTGAATTTGATAACTTGTCAGCATGGTCTGAAAATGATTACTCTAGGAGGAGTTAAAATAAGAAAAGTAGTTTTTTCTAAAAATTCAAAATGGCAGAAAGATTTTCATGATAGAAAATGTTATCATCGATTGTAACTGAATTGTCTTGAGCCAATATGTTTTCTTATGGTTCAAGTTATTAGCATACACAAAGTGCAACTTTGAACAGTTGGTGGCGCTAAGAGTTTGAGAAACTTTCACTGGTTAATGTTGTGACTGTATTCCATCTGTGTGCTAAATTTCATAACTTTCCTAGAAGCCATTCTTTACGCTGCCATAAGCTCAAGAGTGGAAGAAGACAATGTAGAAGAAAAAAAAAAGACAACTAACAGATACAATAGATGCATTGGTGCTTGGCCCCTAAAATGTTTAGTGCAATACTCAATACACACACACATTTAGGTTTTTAAATGCTTTAAAATGCTTTTTAATTGATTTTAATTTCAAACAAGCAAAAGAGTACATTTTTTCCAAGAAAGAAGAAAGAAAAGCTGATTTTTAGCTAAAGCTGAAGTTAAAAAAAAAAAAAAGTTAAACAAAGCATATGCAATTTAAATTAATTTCCAAACTAGGTCTCAAAAGAATTCATATTTCGAAGTCTTCAGGTGGATGATTCCCTGCTGCTGCTCACGGAAACCTAGCATTAATTGTTTTGCTGCCTTTAGTGAGTATGTATACTTTTTCCTTATGACAGTTAGTTTTGCTGCAGGCACACTCCTCAACATGGACATATGTATGGGTTATTTTGTCTCCGTTCATGCAACGAAGTTTTACTGTGCGATTACTTGAGCGAGTGGCCTGGCAACAGCTACAAGAGGACAATCCAGAATCAGTGTACCTACGTATATGAGAAAAAGAGAAAAACACATGTAAACCATTTCAAATTGGTTTCAGTTAGGATGCCACCTATGTAGGTTTTTGTAACAGAGTCTGTGCCTACTCACCTGCTAGAACTGGTACAGTCTCCACTACAAAATGTCAGGTTCATCCTTGTCTCTGACTGACACTTGTTGTGATTTATGTAATCATGAACAGTCCGTACTTGACATCTCTTAACTTGGTCCACATCTACAAACACAGGCAATTGAGCACACATTAATAATCATCTCAAATCAACCAAAATTCACATTGTGAAAAAAAAAAAACAACAACAAAATATATAGACTGATATTAAAGTGAATACAAACACCATCTGAGATACAAATAAGCATGCAAATGTCACAGAAATTAACTGAAGTGTGAATAACAATAATACCGCATTTGATTTCTGGACAGCATTTTCCATCAGGCACTTGCAGGACTGGTGCATACCCGACTGGACACTTGTTATTCATAGATGGGCACAAGTTGGCATCACAATCTACATCAAACAAAGGAGACTTAAGAAAAGGAAGATGTGAACTCAAAGCAAAAGCTGCACATAAACTTACAGCAAATTTGATTGCTGCAGCATGGGTCTGAAGGATTGCTGACGTTGACCAGCACAAAGCCGGGCGCAGTGCAGTTCACAGGTTTCACATCAGGACACTTCTTGGGTGTACAGATCACCGATTTGCTGGCCCTATCACAGATACACTTCTCGCAGTTGTGCTCGAAAACCTCGTCGAACTGCCACAAAATATCAAGAGAATTCAGTTTAAAGTCTAGTCCGGTCATTATTCAGCTAAGTAATTCCTTAAAGTCAGCACATGATGTAAATTCACTCTATTGATTAAAGAGTGAATAATTCATATGTGCATTTTTTTTTTTTTTTTGATCTTTAAATGAAATTCTAGTATTGAGTAAGCAGCTAAATTAAAACTGTTAAACACCATCATACCTGACGAGGTTTCCCAGAAGCATCCAAGCATCCTAAAAAACAAAAAAGGGAAGAACAAAATAAGACATGTATGTTCTTGATATGCAGGATGACGCAAAAAGGCACACTGTTTTTGTACATCTCAATCTAAATGTGCCTTATGCATGCACATAAACTTGACTCAAAGGCTTCTTACCGCATTTGTTCACACAGATTCCTGATTCCTTGTTAAACAGCAATGAGCCCTCAGGACAGAAGCAGCCCTCTGTGGGAACCTTAATCATGCTCTCTCCAGGTCTGCAAAATATTTAACCCTTTTTTTATTACACACATATCATCTGCATAATAAGCTTTATCTGCATAATAATACTATTTGTTTGTTTGTTTGTTTTAAGTACAAGTCTGTCATATTCCCATCCGTCAATTTACAATACTAAAGCTCTAAACTTTGAAAATTTGGATTATTTGGCATACGTATCAGCACAGGTTGGTGGCTCAGCTTGACCACAAGGATTGTAGACTTTATCTGCTGGACATTCAACATCTGAGGAAGAAAAGACAAATACAATACTTAAATAATCTCACTAACTTCCAATAATAATATGCAAATGCAACTTACTGCACAGGTTAGTGTAGTTCCTCCAGTGTATGCAGATGCCTAACTGAGAGCAAGCCCTCGCATATGTCTGCAGACTGATACACACCACTTTAAGGTTGCTCATATGACAGCTGTCATATTCACATGCCAAAAAGAAGTTCTTGGGGGACAGATGGGGATGGCACTCTTTGAACAACCTGAGAAAGACAGTAGTAGTAAGTCTCACTTTGGAAGCTTTATATATTAAAAATTTATAATAAAGACATCCACTCACCCGCTCATGAGGAGGTTGCAGTAAGGATGGGCCTGACATGGCTTAGATTTAAGTTCAGTATTACCCCCAGCAGTAGGTAATGCAGCTGGTGGAGTGCAAATTTCACCATTCACACCCTTGGCTGGCCAGTAATCCGCCATCACTGCACAGTTAACCGCCAAGATCCCTCCAGGGATCATGCAGTCATCAGCCTTGTTGTTGTTGCATGTTCCTTAGTGAGAATTATTTGGAATAATTTAGATGGACGATGCATAAAAACCATCCATGCATTGTGATGTCACCATGCATGACTTACCACAGTGACCTTGTGTGTTGTTTCCAAAAAGCTGGTATGGCAGATTGATGCCAAAGCCAGTGGCTCCAAATGTTAAATTAACACGCAGCATTGGAATACTCAGGATCAAGTCTAGGCCTGAGCTTATAACTCTCACACCATTACGAGCATATGGTAGTCGTAACTTTTTATTGTTCTCAAAAGCCTGTTATGACAGGGGACAATGACAAGAACATTTTAGGCTACTTAGCAACGCAGACAAAGCAGGTTATTCATTACAAGTCTAGAAAGTCTCACCTCTAGATCTGCACCTCCAATGAGATTGTGATTTGTAAGTGTTATGACTAGGTTGTTGTAAGAGACAATAATAGATTTGGGACAGGATACACGCTCAACACGGTCACAGTAGACACTGTCAATGTAGATCTTCAAATGGTATCGAGGCCTAATTTCCTCCATTAATATATAAGTGCAGTTTCCTTGATAACTGTAGAAGTGTCCATCAAATGTAACATAATGCGGGTCACCCCAGCCTTCACAAAAGCCTATGATTAGGAGAGGGTGAACAATAACAAAACAGCATTCAATTATGTGAATTTAACAAGCTAGCTGAATTTGGTAAACACTAATGGCCAGATCTACTAACAGCCCTCTTTTTTCCATTTAAAAAAAAGCTTGTCAGCCCATAGGAAAGAAAAATCAAAAGTCAAACCTCAACATCTCAAACATTTTTTCCTAGACAGAAATGAGGTTACTTTAAGATCGAATGGAGATTTTTGCTTGAGTCTCCTGCTTCTCAAACTTGTCTCCTGAAACGAAAACTCTAACACTCTCACAATGGTCTCCTTTGAAGCTTTAAAAGTGATCTACAACAACATTACCCACTACGCCTAGATATTTCTCCTAGTCTAAAGACTCTGGTGGTCTCATATTTGTCTCCTTTAAAGTTTTAGAAGAGATCTCAACAACATCACACACTATGCTCAGATATTTTTCCTTAGCTCAGGACTCTGGTTGTCTCGTATTTGTCTCCTCCAAAGTTTTAAACAAGATCTCAACAACATCACACATTTTGCTTAGATCTTTATCCTTAGCTAGAGACCCTGGATCTCTCACAATTGTCTCTTTTAAAGCTTTAGAAGTAATCCCAACAACGTCACACACTGTGCTCAGATATTTCTCCTTAGCTAGAGACTCTGGATCCCTCACATTTGTCTCCTCAAAGGTTTGGATTAGAGATCTTCGCAACTTTACAAAGTGTGCACCAAGTGTAGTACTTTAAAGGCACAAATTTGGAAAAGTTCATTTCCAAAACAAAAATTTACAGATAATTTACTCACCCCCTTGTCATCCAAGATGTTCATGTCTTTCTTCTCAAGCATTTCAGGAAAATTCTCTATATTCCATCAGGGGACTTCATCAAGGGACTTCAATTGTGCCCCTGAGTTTGAACTTCCAAAATGCAGTTTAAGTGCAGCTTCAAAGGACTCTAAATGATCCCAGCCGAGGAAGAAGGGTCTTATCTAGCGAAACAATCCATTATTTTCCTTAAAACTTTTACAATTTATATACTAATTTTTAACCTCAAATGCTCATCTTGCCTAGTTGACTAATTTGATTATTAATACATATTATATGGTAGAAATGTTTGAGCTCATATTGAGGCATTTAACTTGGTGCACACTTTGTAAAGTTACTGAGATCACTTCTAAAATTTCGAGGATGAATGTGAGAGCTCCCGAGTCTGTAGTGTTGGAGAAAAATCTGAGCACAATGTGTGATGTTGTTGAGATCTTTTCTAAACTTTTGAGGAGACAATTGTGAGAGATCCAGAGTCTCTAGCTAAGGATAAAGGAAAGGAAAGAAAGGAAAGGACATGATGTGTGGCAAAGTATGGTGACCCATACTTGGAATTTGTGCTCTGCATTTAACCCATCCAAGTGCACACACACAGTAGTGAGTAGTGAACAAACACTCCATGAACACACACCTGGAGCAGTGGGCAGCCATATTGCTATCGCTGCAGCACCTGGGGAACAGTTGGGGGTTCACTCCCACCACCTTCAATCCTTGCCAGACCTGGGACTCGAACCCGCAACCTTTCGGTTACAAACCCAACTTCCTAACCATTAGGCCACGGCTATGAGACCACCAGAGTCTTTAGTTTAAAAAAAAAAAATCTGAGCATAGTGTGTGATGTTGTTGAGATCTCTTCAGTAGCTTTAAAAAAAAGACAAATATAAGAGATTCAGAGTCTCTAGCTAAAGAGAAAAATCTGAGCAGAGTATGTGATGTTGTTGAGATCTGATTTGAAACATTGGAGGAGACAAATATGAGACCACTAGAGTCCTTAGCTAAGGAGAAATATCTGAGCACAGTGTGTGATGTTGATGAGATCTCTTTTAAAGGCTGTTACACTGTAAAAAAAACAAAAAACAATACAAAAAAAAAAAAACACAATTTGTTGAGTCAGCTTAAAATAATTAAAATTTTAAGTTCAGTCAACTAAAATAAGTTTAGTCAACTTGAAATGTTAAGTTGTACTAAGTAACAACTTAGATATTTGTGTTTGCTAAACTTAACAGATGGGTAAGTAACCCAGCTGCCTTAAAATTTTAAGTTGATTCAACTCAAATATCTAAGTTGTCACTTAGTATAATTTAACATTTCAAGTTGAATAAACGTTTTTTTGAGTTGACTGAACTTAAAATTTTAAGGCAGCCAGGTTACAAATTATTTTATTATTTTGAGAAGCAGGAGACTCAAGCAAACGTTTCCATTCAATCTTCAAGTAACCTCATTTCTGTCTAGGAGAAATATTTAAAATGTTAAAGAGAACTCTATTTTTTTATTTCATTTTTTTCCCCTCTGGTTAGCTACAATGTCATTTATCCACACCATTTCAATCAAAGACATTACTTGTATTATATGGTTTAAAAGATGGAACCATAACCTATATTTACATATATGCAAAAATTGGCTGTATAAGACAATATTTTAATGCTAAACATCTTGCACTTGCAAGTCCTTTCTAGTGTGTTTGGAAAATGTTGTGTGTATATGGTGGACACTGAAAATAAATTTAAACATTTCAACTAGTAATCCTTGATATTCTGTAATGTTTAATTCTATTTCAATGATAGTTTTACTCCTGTATTGGAATCTTGATAGAGGTTGCAGCAAGACAATAAAGAGATATTCTATGTTCCTCCACCACATTCCACAATCCACAACTTGACCCCAGAGAACTAGTTAATTACAGCCTGATCTCGAATCTCTCTTTTCTGTTAAAGATACTACAAAACGTAATATCCTCACAATCAGTGTTGGGGGTAACGCATTACAAGTAATGCAAGTTACGTAATAATATTACTTTTTTCAAGTAACTAGTAAAGTAACGCATTATTTTTGAGTTACTTTTTCAAATAAGTAACGCCAGTTACTTTTTTCCCCATTTACTGATTGACAAGTCTCCTCTCGGGAAATTGGGTGATGATAAACATGATGCTACTGTATTTTAGACTAAATATGAACATGCATTAATTCATCTCACTCACAAAAAACAGATTCAGTATTCAAACTCAGAATATGACACATCTACTGTAGCCTACAGCTGTTTCCTCCATCGAAAATGAACAATATTAACGCATACTTTATAAAACGATCCTGTTGCCATTTTCATTTGAAAATTTAACTTTCAATTGTTTCTAGTGCATGTGGCAAAGAGGTTTGCATACTTCAGCTAAGGAAAGAGGCTTGTACTAGAAATGCAAACAGTAAAATTTTGTATTTGTACAGTAAACAGGTGTGTGTGAGATCAGAAAGACTTGTATTTGGCTTATTCAGTAATCAAATGTTATACCTATCTATACAATACAGTTGAATATTGCAATAAGTATAGTATACCATCCCTATTAATCAAACATTTTTTTAAATTTTATTTATTTTTTAATTTTTTTTAATTTTTGTTATTATACCCTCATTGGGGGCTGAGCCCCCCTAAAATTAAAATCCTAGAATCGCCCCTGTTGAACATTATAACAATTTGCTTTATTTACAGGTGTTATATTTGAATGTAATAATTTTGTGCTTATTTGTGTTTAACCTAAACTACAAGTAGCGTTAATGTAGACTTACATACCTGTATCCTATCTAAATATGATTTTTAATTTTATGCTATATTGACCTACGTCATTACCCTCCACTGGATGTATAATGAGCAGCAATAAACTAAATTTTGGTATTTTATAATGCCTAGTCATACTTCTGTGGATATTTTGGTGAAATTAACTCAAAAGTAACTTAAAAGTAGTGTAACGCATTACAATTCAGATAAAGTAATGTAACTAATTACTTTTAAAAGACAGTAACTAGTAATATATAATGTATTACATTTTAGAAGTAACTTGCCCAACACTACTCACAATTACACTCTTAAAAATAAAGGTGCTTTAAAGGTTCTTTACAGCGATGCCATAGAAGATGCCATTTTTGGTTCCACAAAGAACCATTCAGTCAAAGGTTCTTTAAAGAACCATCTCTTTCTTACCTTTTTATAATCTGAAGAACCTTCTTTTGCCACAAAGAACCTTTTGTGAAACAGGAAGGTTCTTCAGATGTTAAAGGTTCTTTATGGAACAAATTTAGACAAAAAAGGTTCTTCTATGGCATTGTGAAGCACCTTTATTTTCAAGAGTGTATGTTTCTTCTTAGAGAAAAATGGTATTCCAGTTAGGATTTAGACCATATCATAGTACTGAGACTGCTCTCATTAGAGTTACAAATTATCTGCTCTTATCAGCTGATTGTGGTTGTATCTCTCTATTAGTGCTACTGGATCTTAGTGCTGCGTTCGACCCTATCGACCATAACATTTTTCTGAATAGACTAGAAAACTTTGTTGGCATTAGTGGAAGTGCATTGGCATGGTTCAAATCATACTTATCTGACTGCCATCAATTTGTAGCAGTGAATGAAGAGGTATCACATTGATCACAAGTGCAGTATGTAGTACTTCAAGTCTCAGTACTAGGGCGTTACTTATCACACTTTACATGTTACCCTTGGGAGATATCTTCAGGAAACATGGTGTTAGCTTTCACTGTTATGCAGATGATTCTGAGCTCTATATTTCCTGGCGGCCCAGTGAAACATACCAATTTGAAAAATTTGCGGAATGTATAATCGATATAAAAAAAAACGGATGACGAGTAATTTCTTACTGCTAAATTCTGAAAAAAATCAGAGGTGTTAATTATCTGACCTGAAACCTCTGCATGCAACAATCTAGAACACTGTCTAAAAGTCGATGGCTGCTCTGTCAATTCTTTGTCATCAGTTAGGAACCTAGGTGTGCTATTTGCTAACAAACAATCTCCAGCTGGTCCAAAATGCAGCAGCTAGAGTTCTTACTAGAACCAGGAAGTATGATCATATTAGCCCGGTTCTGTCAACACTGCACTGGCTCCCTATTAAACACTGTATAGATTTCAGAATCTTGCTAATTACTTATGAAGCCCTGAATGGTTTAACTCCTCAGTACTTGAGCAAGCTCTTATCACATTATAGTTCTATACGTCTGCTGTGTTCTCCAAACCTTGGCAATTTGATAATACCTAGAATATCAAAATTAACTGTGGGCGGCAGATCATTTTCTTATTTAGCGCCCAAACCCTTGAACAATCTACCTAATATTGGTTGGGAGGCAGACACACTCTGTCAGTTTAAATCTAGATTAAAGACCCATCTCTTTAACCTGGCTTACACATAACACACTAACACACTTCTATTATTCTAATCTGTTCAAGGATTTTTAGGCTGCATTAATTAGGTCAACTGGAACTTGGAACACTTCCCATAACACCCGATGTACTTGTTACATTGTAAGAAGAATGGCATCTACACTAATATTAGTCTGTTTTGTTCTTATTCTGAGGTCACCGTAGCCACCCAGATCAAATTTTCATTGCAATCACCCTGTTCCAATCCGTATCCAGTCCAGACGATGGATCAGGAGGCCTGAATGTCAGTGGAGACCACGCCAACTAGATAGCGTGGTCTAGTTGACAGACCCCAGAGACAGATCCCCAGTTAGGACTTCGTCATCTAGATGGCCATGGGCACAGGACTACGGGAACCAGATGAGCCCTCTGCACAATCTGATTGGCTGCAGCCTGGAATTAAACTGTTGTCCCCTCAAACTAAGTCTATCTTCTCCAAAGGTTTTTTCCTCCATATCTGTTGTATTTAATTGCATTGTGCTGATCATATCCAGTGTACATGCATTAGGTAGGAGTTTCAGATTGTGTCAGTGAAACACTGTTTGTTTGATTTACTTTACTGCGGATATTTTTTTAAACAAGACAGTTTGATGCAGGCTTTTCAGAGAGACTGAATATAAAAGATGATGCAGTGCTGAGTCTGACTATATTGGATTCAAATGAAATGTTGCAACACATAAGTGTGAGTAAATTTTTTTTTTTTTAACTTACCACTATTGCAATGACCAGATTGTTCCAGATTGTTTGATCTACACAGAATATTTATATGTTTTTAACCCAAATGACCCATGTTGTTTTCAGAGTATGTCACAGTTGTGCCCAGTTGTGTTCAGCAGAGAGGGTCCAAAACAGGATAAAAAATAGCCTATTACTCCTAAATTATGATGTTGATGTAAAAATCTTGCTAACATTTTAAGTAGACCTCAGGGAAAATAATAAAACAATTTAAAAATGCAGTTCATGACCCCATTTAAATGTAAAGATTGCAAAGACCAGTGTACTCACAATCACATGCATAATATTGGCAGCAGCCGTACTCATCTTTGACAAGCACTGGATTTTTGCCATTTTCACAGGTGATGTTCTTTAGTGGAGGGCATTTAAATGGGACAATTTCGATGTTATTGTCTTTTATGCACCTCGCCATGGTGCAGTCACACAAGATGAAGGTCTCGTTGGTCTGGTGATAATGAAAAAATGAAAACAGAATTAGAAATGCTAGTACATGCAAAATTGCAATGTAGATAATATTGTTTTCTTGGGAGTATTTAAATGTCACAGTGGACAGGTACATTCTTCATGTAGAAAGAATTCCAACACTTTTATTTAGTCTAAAATAAAAGGTAAGTATAAAAAACTGTACGTTTTTGTCCCATGCAGGGCAGTCGTAGTGCTGAGTTGTTCTAGAAGCAGATGATGTAGTTGTGATGGTACGTGATGTGGTTGATTTTCTTGTTGTAGTAGACTTTGTGGTAGATGTTGATTTAGGGGTAGATGATCTGGTAGGTCCTGCTGTTGTAGTAGGCTTTGCGGTAGTTGTTGGTTTGGTGGTACGTGATGTGGTTGATTTTGTTGTTGTAGTAGGCTTTGTGGTAAATGTTGATTTAGGGTAGATGATCTGGTGGTCCTGGTGTTGTAGTAGACTTTGTGGTAGTTGTTGTTGGTTTTGGTGTACGTGTTGGTGTGTTGATTTTGTGGTTGTAGTATGCTTTGTGGTAAATGTTGATTTACTGGTAGATGACCTGGTAGGTCCTGTTGTTGTAGTAGGCTTTGTGGTAGTTGTTAGTATGGTGGTACGTGGTGTGTTTGATTTTGTGGTTGTAGTAGGCTTTGTGGTAGATGTTGGTATGATTATGGATGATGTAGAAAATTGTGTTGTATTATAAACTTGTGGTTTTGATACATCAGTTATTTTTGTTGTTTCTTTTTCAGTATAAGTAATTATTATTTCAGTCGATACAGACTGTGATCTGGTAGGTCCTGGTGTTGTAGTAGGCTTTGTGGTAGTTGTTTTTATGGTGGTACGTGGTGTGGTTGATTTTGTGGGTGTAGTAGGCTTTGTGGTAGATGTTGATTTAGGGGTAGAAGATCTGATAGGTCCTAGTGTTGTAGTAGACTTTCTGGTAGTTGTTTTTATGGTGGTACGTGGTGTGGTTGATTTTGTGGGTGTAGAATGCTTTGTAGTAGGTGATGTGGTTGATTTTGTGGTTGTAGTAGGCTTTGTGGTAGATGATGATTTAGGGGTAGATGATCTGATAGGTCCTAGTGTTGTAGTAGACTTTCTGGTAGTTGTTTTTATGGTGGTACGTGGTGTGGTTGATTTTGTGGTTGTAGTAGACTTTGTGGTAGATGTTGATTTAGGGGTAGATGATCTGATAGGTCCTAGTGTTGTAGTAGACTTTCTGGTAGTTGTTTTTATGGTGGTACGTGGTGTGGTTGCTTTTGTGGGTGTAGTAGGCTTTGTGGTAGATGTTGATTTAGGGGTAGATGATCTGATAGGTCCTAGTGTTGTAGTAGACTTTCTGGTAGTTGTTTTTATGGTGGTATGTGGTGTGGTTGATTTTGTGGGTGTAGTAGGCTTTGTGGTAGATGTTGATTTAGGGGTAGATGATCCCAATGGGTCCTAGTGTTGTAGTAGACTTTTGTGGTAGTTGTTTTATGGTGGTACGTGGTGTGGTTGATTTTGTGGGTGTAGTAGGCTTTGTGGTAGATGTTGATTTAGGGGTAGATGATCTGATAGGTCCTAGTGTTGTAGTAGACTTTCTGGTAGTTGTTTTTATGGTGGTATGTGGTGTGGTTGATTTTGTGGGTGTAGTAGGCTTTGTGGTAGATGTTGATTTAGGGGTAGATGATCTGGTAGGTCCTAGTGTTGTAGTAGACTTTCTGGTAGTTGTTTTTATGGTGGTACGTGGTGTGGTTGATTTTGTGGGTGTAGAATGCTTTGTAGTAGGTGATGTGGTTGATTTTGTGGTTGTAGTAGACTTTGTGGTAGATGTTGATTTAGGGGTAGATGATCTGATAGGTCCTAGTGTTGTAGTAGACTTTCTGGTAGTTGTTTTTATGGTGGTACGTGGTGTGGTTGATTTTGTGGGTGTAGTAGGCTTTGTGGTAGATGTTGATTTAGGGGTAGATGATCTGGTAGGTCCTAGTGTTGTAGTAGACTTTCTGGTAGTTGTTTTTATGGTGGTACGTGGTGTGGTTGATTTTGTGGGTGTAGAATGCTTTGTAGTAGGTGATGTGGTTGATTTTGTTGTTGTAGTAGGCTTTGTGGTAGATGTTGATTTAGGGGTTAATGATGTGGTAGGTCCTGTTGTTGTAGTAAACAATAATGTGGTATATGCTGTCGTTGCTGAACAATGGTAACAGCAGTAAACTCGTATTTCATAATCGAAACATTTATAAGGGCGGTGAGTTTGTTGTGCTTTCTTACACACCAATCCATTTGAAACATTGCAACTGGCAACTTGGTTTGTTTCCTTAATATAATTTATAAAGCTATGCTTAGGACTGCCCACACCTCTACATTCAATTTTTTCTGGCTGTTTACAGATCTTTATTCCACTTCCTACAATGTTTCCATAAGTCTCTAAGTCATCTCCATTACTTAATTCAGGATTATACACATTGATCCAGTCAGACCAGTTACATATAAGACACTGTGAGGTAATCTCAGCTGTTGTTGTATATGATGTTGTAGATTTTTGTGTTGGTGTTTTAGTAGGCTTTGTGGTAGTTGTTTTTATGGTGGTACGTGGTGTGGTTGATTTTGTGGGTGTAGTAGGCTTTGTGGTAGATGTTGATTTAGGGGTAGATGATCTGATAGGTTCTAGTGTTGCAGTAGACTTTTTGGTAGTTGTTTTTATGGTGGTACGTGGTGTGGTTGATTTTGTGGGTGTAGGCTTTGTGGTAGTAGTTGTTGTAGTGAAACAAGTCGGTACACAGGTCCGAGTTTTCTCATCAAAAAATGTGTCATTAGGACATTTTGGATAACATCCTAAAACACACACACACACACACATACACATACACACATACACAGAATCAAAATAATTGAACAACAGTTCTACATCTGATGTAAACTATTTACATCAGGATCAGGATAAAAATCATGGGTTTAAATAAATGAGTTTTGCTATAAGAGACAATAAAAACAACTTTACTGGTAAAACAACAACTTGATTTTCAGAAATTAAGGCTGCATTTATTTGATTAAAACAAAAACAAAACAAAACAAAAAAAAAAAAAAAAAAAATATATATAAAAAATATATTTTTTTTAATCAGATTCCAGATGTTCATATAGCTGTATCTCGGCCAAATATTGTCCTTTCATACCAAACATACATCAATGGAAAACTTGTTTAGTCAACTTTTAGATGATGTATAAATCTTAATTTCGAAAAATTGACCCTTACGACTGGTTTTGTGGTCCAGGGTCACACACACACACACACACACACACACACATATACATATATATATATATATATATATACACACATATACATAATATATATATATATATATATATATATATACACACATATATATATATATATATATAAAATTCAAAATCCTCAGAATTCTAATCCTCAGATCAAGGACTCAATCTTAAAAAAACTAAACAAAAAAACTAAAAGCAAACTAGTGTCACTAGGTGACAGCTCACCTTCCAGTTTGGGTAGGGTGTTACTGCATATACCATTAGGGTTGAGACATGTTTTGTAGCAAGGTACATGACAAGGACTATAATGCCATGTGCAATCTTCTCTTCTTTTATTGTAGTATTCACAGTACGCAGCTGACAGGGAAACATGGATATAAGTATATATGTCGAAAGAGGGAAATCACTTCAAGCATTGATCAGGCAAACAATTAATTCACATTATCCACACAGATTCAGAATCTGCATTAAAATCACATTCAAAGATTGTAGATTTAAGACATGCACTAGAAATGAAGATGCTTACGGCAGATCTCAGGTGTTCTCCAGTCCACGCAAACACCTGCCTTATTGCAGGCTTGAGCATAAGCTGCAACAGCTGTACAGAAGCACTCACAGTCTCCACCTGTGTCACATGCGCATGTGTCCCTCACACAGTTCTGAAAATATGGGTTTGGATCCACCTGTGGGAACAAGCATTTCCATCCTTAAAAAGTATTTTGGATTCTTGTATACCACATTATAGTGAAGTTCTTTTATTTATTGAAAAGTTTTCCATCTGTACCTTGTTATGGCAGTTTTGGAACGTAACTCCCTTTATGATGCTACATTGTCTGTTTGCCCAAATAGTTCGACTGGGAGTCTTAACACATGGGTCAAAGTCTGGTTTTGCATCAAGACAATTGTTTAACACTGTCCAGCTGTTCACAAACTCCAACATATTTGTAGTCAGCAAATTTCCCTGAGTGGTTAAGTCATCTTTTCCATTTTCATTGAAATTTCCGCACAAGCCACAAACATCTCCCTGTGAAAATACAACAAGGCACAGAAGTTGCACTACAGGAAAATTACTTTGAGGACCTGTTTTAAGTTGTCTGGACATGTAAGCACACAACATTAAAAAAATGTACAAATCATGATTCATGACTTTAACTCACCATGTGCTGAGGTTGCAGAATAATGTATACGGTGGTTTTGCGATTCCACATAATTGTCAGTCCAATGTCAGCATCAATGACAAGGAACATCCCAATGTTTTTTACAGTGTAATGGATCTCTGGACCACTTTCATTGTAAGCGGTTGTTATGGTTCCATCGGAAAGCAGCAACTGAGTCCCCTGTGTGTAAGAGAAGTTAGAAAGAAAAAAAAACAAGATATCTGAAAACGATATTTACACTGTATGATATTGTATGAAACAACCCATTTCAACACAAGTCGGTTCTTAAAACATTTCTGAAAAAATTTATAGCACAGATCTATATTTTAAATGTTGATGAAAATAGGGGGAAATTTTTTACTGATCTTTTAGACATGTGCTGAACACCTTATGCATTAGTGTTTTATGACTCTTTGCAAACATATTTTATTTTACTCTGAATGTACCACAAAGCATTGAATGTACTGATAAATGTAAAACAGTATAGCAAGAAACCTACTCCTGTGGCCTTACCCCCAAAAGTATCTTGACAGACTTTGAACATGTGGTTCCTGTTGTTCCACAAGGCATATTCTCAGTGATCACATGAAAATTGCCAGTTTTATTTCCACACTTGTCCTACAAAACAAGAGAATGTGATTTGTTGCCTCCTGAAGGAAGAGCTTTATTTTCCATTTTATTGAAATAAAGTCTCAGACCAAATGAACATACCTGAACAGCAACATAACGGCAGTCGCCCCTGAAGCCAAATATTTGCTGATCGAAAGTTACATAATGTCCGCTACCATATATGGTGCATATGCCTGGACACTTATTATTTGTACAATTCCAATTTCCCTGTCGGCAAGTGCTGTAAATATACAGGAAGACTCAAATATTGTGTGGCTCTACAGTTTCACGCTATAGATTGTTAAAAGCTAACAAGTGTATTTCCTCATTGTTCAGGGGTTTTATAGTACAGTAACTCTCTAACATGGCAATATGTATAAACGGCTGCCACTGTTTATACAGGGTTATAGTCATCAACTAACGACCTTAAACTAACAATCAAAAACTACAATCTTACAGTGTAATAGTTAAATATAATAGCTCATTAATTATACTTAAATAACACACACCATTTATTGCAATCTATGGTTATCTCAGATCCTGGTGCATAAAACTGTCCATCATGTTTACACGGGCAGTTTTCCTGTTTAACACAATGTCCTATGCCATCATCGAAAAGATCTGAAGGACACTGGCAGCCAGACAGGCAGTCTGGTGAGAACTGAAAAGAAAAAGAAGTGGGGTTATGTATATATTCAAGCAAAACATTGGCATCAGCAAAAATAAGCGACAGACTCTAGGAAAGAAAAAGAGAGATTGAAAACTATAGACTCACACAGTCAACGTTCTGTTGCAAACAAGTCTTTGCACAACTTAATCCAAGTTCACCTCTGGCTGCTGTACTGCAGTTGAAGAAAACCTTCGGAGAGGGACATCCTGCAAAAGATATTGGACAAAGATGCTGCACTCTTAATATAGTTTCTGATATAAAAAGACTTTTTACAACAGAGGTTGATTGTTGGTTTTCAAAACCTTGGTTAGCCAGTTCATTTCAATATCACTTTTGACAAGATTTCTCTATAACTCAACTTATTTGGTTATTAAAACCTTGGTTGGTCAGTTAATTTCCATATCAATTTTGACAAGATAACTCTATAAGCAAACATATTTAGCATATGCAGTAACTGAAAGTACTTTTTCATACCATTAATTGGGGGTTTCCAGGAATGACATTTTAATTTTCCATTCAAGCAAACACTGGATAGAGAAATAAGATCAAACTGTTACATATTTAAAGTTACTAGTGCACTAATATTACTAATATTATCATTCACTTACCAGTGTTCTTTCCCAATGTTGACAGATTTGCCAGGATTAATCTTCTTTTCATTGTGGTAACATGGACATTTTTTCATAGGTACACACAGTCCATTCTCATTCTGGTAGAGTCCATCTGGACATGCGCATCCATCAACAGGCAAAAAGTCAGCTCTACAGATTTGGTGCTCAGAGGCAAGAGACAGACAGGTACGCTGGCAACTCTTCAGAGCATAGGAGTAGTTCTGAGAGGTTGGGCATTTCTCTGTATACTTCTCTGTGGGGACAAGTTTGAAAAGAATGTGTTGTTAAAGTTTACAAAGCAAAATTACATAAGCATATATATTCTAGTTTGGATAAAAGATTTCCATGCTTTTTCATGGCAAACACACCCAAATATTTTGATCAGTCCCAAAACATAAAGGCTATATATTTTTATATAGAGTGCAAAAAATTACCCCTGATCAATGGTACAATACAAAACTATAATTACGAGCAAGAGAACTAAATGAAGCAGAGAATTAAATGAAACAGTTTTATTTCTAAAATGTACTCAAAATGTACTGTTTGATTTAAAGGAGAAGTTCACTTCCAGAACAAAAAATTACAGGTAATGTACTCACCCCCTTGTCATCCAAGATATTTGTTTCTTTCTTTCTTCAGTCGTAAAGAAATGATGTTTTTTGAGGAAAACATTTCAGGATTTTTCTTCATATAGTGGACTTCGTGCCCCATGGTGCCCCATGGTGCCCCAAGTTTGAACTTCTAAAATGCAGTTCAAATGTGGCTTCAAACGATCCCAAATGCGAGTGTAAATTATCTCAACCACGGAAGAAGGGTCTTATCTAGCGAAACTCTGTTATTTTCATTTAAAAAAATAATAATAATAAAAAATCATGTACTTTTTAATGTTAAATGCTCATCTTGTCTTGCTCTGCCTGAACTCAGTTTTTTACGGTTCATGACAGTTAGGGTATGTCGAAAAACTCCCATCTCATGTTTTCAAAATCGTTCTACATCGCTGTTTTACCTTTTTTGTTAAGGGTGTTTGACCTTCTTTGCATGTTCACTTTGCAAAGACTAGGTCGGTACTTCTGCAGCGATGTAGGATGATTTTGAAATGATTTTTGAAGTTGAGGGAAAAAATACGATGGGAGTTTATCGACATACCCTAACTGTCTTGAACCAGAATACACAGAGTTCAGCCAGAGCAAGACAAGACAAGCGTTTGAGGTTAAAAAGTATTTAAATTGTATTTTTTTAAATGAAAACAACCAATCATTTCACTAGATAAGATCCTTCTTCCTCGGCTGGGATCGTTTGCAACTGCATTTGGGATCGTTTGAGGCAGCATTTAAACTGCATTTTGGTAGTTCAAACTTGGGGCACCATGGAAGTCCATTATATGTAGAAAAATACTGAAAATTTCCTCAGGAAACACAATTTGCTTATGACTAAAGAAAGAAAGACATGAACATCTTGGATAACAAGGGGGTAAGTACATTATCAGTAAATTTTGGTTACTCTTTAAAATAGGGAACACTTATTCACTAGTAACTACGACTTTTCCCTCAATAAATTCCTAATTTGCTGCTTATTAATAATTAGTAAGGTAGTTATTACGTTCAGGTATTGGGTAGGATTAGGGATGTAAAATAAGATCATGTAGAATAAGGCATTCATATGTGCTTAATTAGTACTAATAAATGGCTAATATTCTAGTAATATGCATGCTAATAAGCAACTAGTTAAGAAACCGTAAAATAAAGTGTTACCTAAGTTTTTGTTCTGGAAGTGAACTTCTGCTTTAATTAGTGTAAAAATCATGTCTCAACATGTTAGTTTGTCTCTATTTCTACATCAACTACATATTAAATCATTTATTGGATGATTTCTTCTTACTGCACACGATTTCTCTCCAGCCTTTGAGGATTATTCCTTCAGCTGCACAGGCCCGGACGTACGAGGAGAACACCGCACACAGACACTCCTCACTCTTCTCACAAGTACAGCTGGAATATTTGCATCTCTGAAAGCACACAGACATGTTGAATCACTGCATATTGTGGAAGCTGGGATGAACAGCATTATACATTAGATTTCAACTATTTTTCTTTCAACTTTTTTCAGTTATTATTATACACAATAATTTGTTCATTTTAATTAATAAAAAAATAAAGCTTAATAGAAGTATTTAATAAAAGAAATGTAATAAAAATGACAAAAGCACATACAATTCTAAAAAAACTAAACTAACTAACTCCCATCTCATTTTCTCCTCCAACTTGAAAATCATCCTACATCGCTGTTTTATATATATATATATATATATATATATATATATATATATTTTTTTTTGTAAAGGGCGTTTAATGTTCTTTGCAGGTTTACTTTGTAAACAATTGGTCGGTACTTCTGCGGCGATTTAGGATGATTTTGAAGTTGATGGAGAAAATAAGATTTTTATTAAAAATGTAATTTTTTTTTAGAAAATGGCAGATCGTTTCGCTAAATAAGAAGCTGCATTTAAACTGCATTTTGGTTTCTAACTCAGGGGCACCATAGAAGTCCATTATATGGAGAGGAATCCTGAAATGTTTTTCTCAAAAAACATAACATCACACACCAAACACAACACACACCAAACATTTGAATGGTAGTATATCATAGTTTTTGCATGAATACCAAGTAGCACAACTGTTTTCAACTGCATCTGTTTCAGATCGTACTTTGTAGTAGCTGTCTGGATTGACACTGGTGTGACATTTGGCAAAGAGGCTCCTCTTGTCTGTCATCTTGGAACACCGCTCCTCAGCAAAGCGCTCTAAAAGCATAATTAAACAGAAAACCTTTACAATAAAAATGCATAAATTAATACTCAGTGGTGCTCCTGGTTGTTACCTGTTTTGTTGCTATTCTAAAATGAATTTGTGCACTTCTAAACCCTTCTGGAGACGTATACTATGGAAGAAAGTTAATGACAAATTTCTTTGAAACAAAAAAACATGTTAAATTGCACTAACTGAAAAAATAATGCATTGAATTAACAGTGCTTGCATTTTACTGCTTTGTATTTTCAGGGCTTGCATTTTTAGGTCCTATAGTTGTTTATTTAAGCTGTGAATATTTCAATTCACACACATTTTCATAATTAAAAATTCAAAAATTCATATTCAGCTTCCAGAATTCACATTCCAAATATTCAGTCTGTTAATGTATAATATTCTACAGCGAAATTATTATGCTTTTTTGTTTCAAAGACATACAAACAATACAAATACAAAATGAAAAACTGTCCACCCTGACTTTGTCACACTGACTTTGGAAGCAAAGGGTCTCTCACCATTGACACTTCTGTAGGAACAGGGGTCACCCATTCTGTTAGTACGATCAGGGCAGTTAAACTGGGCCTTCCAGGCATTTGCGAAGAAAACCGGTATACCCTCCACCACTCCCTGAGGAGTCATCAGGTCATCTAATACCACTTTGTTAAAATTACCACAGATACCTGCATAAACACAAATAGCACATCATCGGTTATCATGATGAATTAACTTTATAGTTCAGATGTTTTTTCGTGCTTTTTAAGACAGTACAAAGTCTCACCACAAGTCTTGCCCTGGAAGCGTTGGTCCACGGTGATATACACCTGCATAAGAGGCACCAGCTGTACCTGCACCTGCAGCCCAAAAGTGGTCTGAAGCATGATGTGAAATGACGATGGCATGAACACTGTGAAGTCAGCTGAGAGAAAAAGAGTTAAAGAGTTTCATATATTTTTAGCACAAAGGCTCTAAAATACAGACAAGGAATACAGAGCTTCTTCTAGCTCACCTGTCATGTAAGGAAGTGAAACTTCTGCGTTGTGATGTACCGTACTATCATCTTTAATAATCAGAGACTGAAGAAGAAAGCGCACCGTCATAGTTTTATTTTACACAAGATACACTACTGTTCAAATATTTGGGGTCACTAGGACTTTTTTTTTTCTAAAATAAATTAATATTATTATTTACCATAGACACCCTACATTGATTAAAGGTGAGAACAAAGTCACTCATTATGTTTCAAAAGATTTTCAAATTTCAAATTTCACGTTTAATTACTCAGAATTGCAGAAGACTTTTAAATGGCACAACCAGTTTCAACATTTTTAAGCAGCAAATCAGCATATTAGAAAGATTTGTATATATTTATATAATATATTTTTAATATATTAAAATAGAAAACGCCTAAAGACAGTTCAAAGTTGTCGCATAAGGGACACAAGGTCCCCATTCTGTTCATCAGGGAAAGAGGGTTACAATACATAACCGAGGCGTTCCCTTTCAGTCGTTCACTTCGATGTTGTGTCGAATGATACGACACAACAGCTAGTTCTTTCGCCAAACTAAGCTATGCAAAAAAGTGCATAAATGATGGAAGCTTGTCTAGGGTTCATGAAAAGAAACTGAACTGGACTCAATAACCACAATGCCTGAGATAGGGGAAAGCGCTGTGTGCAAGCTCTACACACTGTCAGTCACCTGAATTCAAGAACTAGCATTCAGAACTCTGGTGAAACTGGTTCCATCCGCAGATTATAGAATCTGGCAAATGCGTTGAGTGTAGCCCAAACTGCAGCTCTACAGATGTCTGCTAGTGAAGAACCATATGCTAAAGCTGATAAAGCAGCAACGCCCCTGGTCAAGTAAGCCCTCACTCCCAGTGGGCACGATAAACCTCTAGCTTGACAGTCCCTTAGGATCGCATCCACAATACAGTGGGAGATCTTCTGTTTGGAAAGAGCATTCCCCTGCTGCTGTCCCCCAAACCAGACAAAGAGCTGTTCAGGTAGTCTGAAACTCCATGTGCGTTCTAAATAAATGAGTAGTGCTCGCACTAGGCACAACAGAGACAGGTCAGGGTCCCCTTTCTAAGAGAGATAGCTTGCAAGGTGGTACCTGAAAGGAATGGTGGAAACCTTGGGCTCATATCCAGGCCAAAGTCTCAGGTCAACATAAGAGTAAGAGAATATTCGCTAACAGAAAGGGGTTGAAGATCCCCCACCCTCTTGACAGAAGTGAGCGCAGACAGGAAGACTGTCTTCATAGAGAGGTCAACTGACTGAAGAGGCTCTGTAGGAACTGAAGGACCACTCAGCGATCCCTAGAGGGATCTTTCTCGGTATCCCACATCTCAGACAGGTTGAGCCACAGGTGGCACACTTGGACCACTAACGTGGACATCGCACTACCCTGCGCTATAACATTTGTAGCCCAGAAGGCATAGTCAATTGCCAAGCACAGTTCCTGTAAAACCTCTGGGGTGGGACCACCCTCGTGCAGTTCTTTTAACGCCTTGTCCTGATATACCTGCAGGATGGCCATGGCATGCAGGGCAGACACAGCTTGTCCAGAAGTCGTAAAAGCCTTCACCACCAGGGACAAAGAAAAATTACAGGCCATTAACAGGACTGTCGGGTGGCCCCGCCAGGTGGTGGCATTTTGCAAGCAATGATGCACCACAATTGCCCTCTCTACCTGAGGGACCTCCACATTCCACCTCCCTGGACCCCCGTCGGGGGTGGTGAGGACAGAGGAGCTGGTGTACCGTGTCCTGGCCAAGAAAGGGGCATTCCATGATTTTGTCTGCTCCTCATGCACTTCTAGGAAGAAAGGAACTGGGGCCGAGCCCAATTTAATGTTGAGCTCAGCACCCAGAAACCAATCGTCCAGCCACGAGAGCTTGAGGCAGGGTGAAGGAGTCCCCACATACTCGATGCAAGGCCGCCATCTCAGCATCTGCCTTGGACTTGAACTCAGCCCCTGTAGGTGCTGGTTCAGCTATGTCATCAGCTTCTGATGGCTCAACCCTGCCCTCTGATTGCTCTGTTAGTGCTGTTCATTTGAGTAAGTGTGAAGACTGCCATCTAAACCCTGGTGCGCACCAAACAAGTGGACCAAGGCTGCTATAAAGATGCCTCTCAGTCCACTTCCAAACGAGCTCTGGTGCGTTCAAATGTGTTCAGATTGCATTAGGTGCATTTGACTCGAAAGTGGCGCTGAGCAGACTGATCAGTAAATGGGTACTTTAACGTCATACACCCACAGCGCCGCTTTAAGTTGAACGCACTTGTAGGAGCCAGTGTTAATGTACATGTATTTTGGGCTGTCACCACTTGGGGGCAGTATGTGCACATAGAGTTTTTACGTTGGTACTGGATTCATGTAGAGTTAGCAGGCTTGGTGGAGGGAATGGACACAGTTTTTACCACACTTTGGGAAGCTAAGCTGTTCACCATTCATCATTGCAAATATGTAAATAAGCATTTCCATCTTTTCAATACAGTAATCTTAGACTAAAATAGACATCAACGCTGGACATTGGATTATATGTGCCTAAAGCATGCGTTGCTGATCCAAACCTTTGGTAGTTAGCTGCTGGTACAATAGAAAAAAACTGAGATCCTATTGGATTGCTGAGAAGCGTTCAGCAATACGTGGAGCACTGTTGGAGTGGATTTCTGTATAAACACCAAACAAAGTGTGTTGATTGTGTTTGCAACGCGGACACAGAGTGGACAACAAGGAAGACCGGTGGGTGCTGTTTATGTTACTTAAATATTTCATGTAATGGAATGTGAAGTTTTAGATCAAACGGTGACACACTGTGCTGATAGTAGGTATGTGCTTTTTGTGTTGTTGCTCATAGATGGAAAGGAGGAATCAGGTTATGGAATGGCTACTGATGTTGATGATGGAAAGGTTGTTGCGGAAAACATTGCAAATGATGATGGTGCTATTGATGATTGATGAAAATGTGTTGCAAAAAAGAATGAGAAAAAATTACTGCAAAAAGGGTTGGAGATCTCAGGATTATCTGAGGATAAATTCATGGATTTGCCAGAAGTCTTTACTCAGAAGACAATATATGTAAGTAAAGATAATGTGCTTAATCCATAAGATCTAAGGAAATGGATGTATTTGGATGAAGTCAAAATTCCCAAACTGGATGCTGAAGTTGGATTGTTAATTGGCACAAATGCTCCACAGTTCTTGGAATGATGGAATGATGATCATCAATAGTGAAAGTCAAGGACCCTATGTCGTCAAGACCCTATGGGTGTGGGTCATAAATGGTTTTGTAAAGGAAGCAGATGACAGATGAAAGGTTGGCTTTCATTCTGTCACTGCTAATAGGATTTTCTGTTACCAAGCTGGAAGAGTTACTGGTTGCTCAGTACAATCATGATTTTGATGAGAACTCTTCAAAAGGTGACTTCAAAATCTCACCAACACATTGTTAGGTGTTTTGACCAGGTTTAGGCAAGAACATGTGACTTTGATGGCAGATATTCAGGCCATGTTCCATCAAGTAAAAGTATCACAAAAGAATGTGGATTTTCTTCATTTTCTATGGTGGCCCAACTGTGATACTACGCAAAGCTTCAAAGAATACAGAGTGCAAGTCCATCTGTTTGGAGCTACAGTATTTCATCACCAAGCTGTAGCAATTTTGCTTTGAGAAAACTTGCCAAAGATTACAAGGATTGAATTCTATTCTGCATAACTTTTACGTAGATGATTGTTTAATGTCAGTTCCCACAGAAGAGGAGGCATTTCAGATGGTTAAAGATTTAACTGCAGTTTGCTCCAAAGGAGGATTCCAGTTATCCAAATGGATAAATAATAGTCATAAGGTGTTAGCAAGTATCCCAGAAGAATGTCTGTCAAAATCAATGAAAGATCTCAACATGGGTAAAGTGCTTGGGTTGTACTGGTGTGTGGAATCTGAGGCATTCATGTTCAAGATTGCTGTAAGTGAAAAACCACACACAAAGACAAGGCGTTTTGTCAGTTGTCAGTTCTATTTATTATCCCCTGGGATTTTTTTTTACCACTAGTACTTTGTTCTAAGTTGCTGTTACAGGAATTGTGAAAAAGAAACACTGGATGGGATAGTGAAATGCCATAAACCCTTTCTGTGTGTGAACAAGGTGCGGCTGTAGAGTGCATGCAGCCTGTGAGAGATTCTCTGGTACGGTGTTCCACAACAACACAAAGCTGCCCACAGATGCGCCTGCCTATAAATCGGACTAATTTGCAGCACAATCAGCCGATGCTGATTAATTAACAAATGGCAAAAATCAGCCTGACTAATCAGCCAGCTGATCGATCGGTCAACCTTTAGTGAGCACGGTCAAAACACTGAACACAAAGCTAATACCGATCAAAATGAGAGATATGCAAACCACAACCAAAAGATCATGGGTTGGAATGGCATGATGTAAACACACAGAACTCCACTTGTGAAGCTCTTTTAGACTATTTAGGATGTGGCCAGGTATGCAAAATTTACAAATATATCTTTTGTCAATTATGTCAGAGGTGTTTGGGCTTCCAAGAGAGACCCCTAGTGTTGTATCATTCAACACAACACTGAAGTGAACGACTGAACAGTCGTTTAAATTGTAATATTTTACGATATTAAAGTTTTTACTCTATTTTTAAACAAATAAATGCAGCCCGCATTAGCAAAAGATACTTATTAAAAAAAAAACATATTGACCCCAAACGTTTGAACGGTAATGTAATATGTACATATAATTACTTATATTGTTTAAAAGGACCAGTTTTTTATAACAATCAAATATACAGGTTTGTGTGTTGTTGTTTTGAAAGTAGAAAAGTGTACACACATTTTTCTTGTCGTTGTCAAACCACACCACAATAGATTTCAAACAGGTGTCAGCATCTTTAGTTAAACAAGGAACAATATGACCAAATATGTTGAATTTGGACTCCTCACAGTCCTACAAAAACACAAATGCATATTAAGAATTTCATATACTCCTAAAGCATAGATACAAACAAAACAAAAAAATCCCAACATGTTTTAGCAATTAAATAAGGTGTAACTATAACAGGCTTACTTTTGAAAGCAAATAGTTGCAGTCTCCATGGAAAGTGAATTCTTTCCCGTCAAAGGTGGTGAAGTGAGATCCTTCCTCTACTGCACACAGGCCAGGGCCAGGAATACTCATACAGATCCAGTTTCCCTTCTTACATATACTGAATTACACAATGCAATTACAAAAATACACTGTAAACAACCCCCTACAGGATACAATATATACTAATATAATAGAATATGTCTTTCCAATTAAAGACATAGACAAAGAAAAGGTGAAAACAAGAACAGATTGAAATGTGTTTTATTACCATTCCTCGTTATGTTTGAGAAGAACCTCTCCTGGGCTGTAGATGCGGTCATGTTTGCACTGACACTTTTCCACTGGGATGCAGCCCCTGTTTGAGATTTCATCAAACACAGTTCCTATAACCCAAAATTACAAACAGTGTTTGTAGTTTTCTGCAAAATCCAACACAGAAATAGCAATTTTATGCACACACACAGATAGTAAGGATGTGAATCGGCACTGGTTTCACAATTCAATTACATTACAATTATCATGTCAACAATTCGATTCAATTCGATATCACAATGCATCACGATTATATCAAATTTATTTTGTGCATATTTATTTTAATGATATAAGCAGCCCACTTAAAAAAAAAAAAAGTTAATTAATTAATTAATTAATTGCCCAAAATAAAATAAACCTGTAACGTGGGGTTTGGGTTTTGTTCACGTTCATGTCTTTTATTTTTTAAGTTTTGCCATGTTGCTTGTTTGTGTCTTGCTTCCCTTGCCCTCTTGTATTCCTGCCATTGGTTCCTCTGTTCTATGTGTCATGTTCTCATTGGTTGTTCAAGTCATGTGTCATGTTTCTCATTGGTTGGTTTGTATCATGTGACCCCCATTGTTTGGTATAAGTAGCCCTCATGTTTCCATTGTTCCTTGTTGTGTATTGAAGTGTAAACCTGCTGTTGTTGAGTTTGTGTTATAAGTCTGTTCATGCCAAGTCTGTTTCAAGACCAGTCTGTTTGAGTCTGTTCATGCCTAGTCAAGTGTGTTAATGTCAAGTCAAGTCAAATCATCAAGTCGGATTGTTTGTTTGGATTCCACGTTTTGGATTTTAAATAAAACTGCACTTGGGTTCATCACAACTCACCTTCAGTTGGACTATCATTACAAAACCCAAATAAAAGCTTGCTGGTTTTAAGTTACAAAAAAAAAAGGAAAAAAAAAAAAAGAGAAAATGCATATTTAAAGTAAATATTTTATTAAAAATATTTTAATTTTACTATAAAATTATTTGTATTTTTATTTAATACTCCCTTTTTATTTAAAATATATTATCACATTTTATTATTTAGTTATTATCACTATTATAAATGTATTTATCTTATAATTTTAGTTATATTTAATGGGTGAGGTCCAAACCAGATCTCCAGGTGCTCTTATACAGTATATATAAAAGAACAGACACACACACACATTGTATAGATAGATAGTCAGACAGACAGATAGATGGATGTTTTGTCTTTTATGTGTGTGTATTTCTTTTCTATTGTCACAGAAGTTGTGAGAAAAGTTTTAGGCACATCATTTCATGAAATGTGTCTTGGTGATTGTTCTGTAAAATCAACATTCACATGTGTTTCTTAAAATTAAGAATAAATAAATGAAATATTGTGAATTAGGAACTGACCTGATGGGCAAAAGCAGCCATCGATGTTGTGTTGCTCACACAGTATGTTTGTGTCTTTGTGTGAGCATGTGTCTATACAGGGGGAACCGCTTTCCAAATGTACCATATTGTAGGGGCACGTCACAGCTGCATGAGAACACATACAATGTCTTTACAACTGCTAATAATTCAAAAGAACAAGGAATAAAAACAAATGAAAAGCACAAGAGAGAAGAATATTGTGACATCCACCAGAGCTCAGTGGTAGTTATTACCGCAAAAGCCAGCTCTCCTCCATGTCGGCGGAGTTCCCCCAGCGTGCGAACACTGACGTGAATATTCAGACAAAGTTGCACAGTGCATTGAGTTGTCTTTAGGTTGATACAAGCACTTGTCTGCTGTACAGGCCTTGATATATGGCTCAGGGTTCAAAACCTTGATACAGGAGGACCAGTCTTCATTTTTCAAAAGGTTTTCACAAAAGGGTTTTGCCTGCTGCAGTGACACATGCATAGGTATATTTAAAACCTTACCCTCAGAGGTCCATTAAACATCAATATAGTAATTCTTTAAAGCTATTTGCCTTAGAGTGATTGCCAAATTGTTTTGGATGAAGATCATGCATTAGAAAATTCAACTTAAATCTAATAAACCCATATAGACAACTTACATAATTTTTACACTGGTCTACCCAATTACGCTCATCCTCTTTTTCAGAAGGATCTTCGCAGAAATGTTCTGGGTTGGGAACTTTGTGCTTATTTCCAAACTCATTGTAGCCAAGCTTTCGTTCTACATTAAGAAAAGACAAAGATGAGTTCTATAATGAAGACACTTGATCTTGAAAA
The DNA here is from genome assembly GCA_012976165.1 of Labeo catla. Classification (NCBI taxonomy): domain Eukaryota; kingdom Metazoa; phylum Chordata; class Actinopteri; order Cypriniformes; family Cyprinidae; genus Labeo; species Labeo catla. The sequence continues at coordinate 1,573,372 of VONZ01000100.1, forward strand.
TCAAAAAAATTGCAATACATGAGGAAAAATGCAATTGAGAAATAATAAGAAAAAAAGACACAAGTCAATTACAGCTACTCACCTGATTGAATAAACTCATTATATACTGGAAGCCCATTGAAATCGCCACACAATCCACAGGTGCTATTTGAATATTTGGAGTCCAACTTCACCTGAAACAGTACCACAGGGAAACCATTAACTGATATTAAAGACGTTCACTTCCAGAACAAAAACTGACAGATATCGTACTCACCCCTTGTCATTCAAAATGCTCATATCTTTCTTTCAGCAGTTGTAAAGAAATTGTGTTTATTGAGGAAAGCATTTCAGGAATATTCTCCATATAGTGGACTTTAGTGATGCCTCCGAGTTTGAACTTCCAAAATGCAGTTTAATTTGGCGCTTCAGAGGGCTCTAAACAATCCTGCCGAAAAAGAAGGGTCTCTAGTGAAATGATCGCTTATGTTCTAAAAAAAAAATGTTACAATTTATATACTTTTCAACTGCAAATGCTCATCTTGGTCTAGCTCTGCTAAACTGTGTATTTTCCTGTTTATGACAGTTAGGGTATGTCAAAAAACTCACATCTCATTTTCTCTTCGAAAATCTCTTCACAATTGTCCTACATCGCTGCAGAAGTACTAAATAGCGATGTAGGGTGATTTTGAATTTGAGGAAGAAAATGAGATAGTAGTTTTTTGACATACCCTAGCTGTCTTGACCCAGGTGCACAGACTATGCACACAGAACAAGAGCATTTGAGGTTAAAAAGTATACAAAGTGTATTTTGAGAAAATAACTGATCTTTTTGCTTGATAGGATCCTTTCTTCCTCAGCTGGGATCGTTTAGAGCCCTTTGAAGGTGCATTTAAACTGCATTTTGGAAGTTCAAACTCAGGGGCGCCATAGAAGCCCACTATATGGAGAATATTCCTGAAATGGTTTCCTCAGAAAACACAATTTCTTTACGACTGAAGAAAGAAAGACATGAACATTTTGGGGGTGAGTAAATTAGTTGGAAATTATGTTCTGTTCTATTCAGAATGCGTAAACTGCGGGTTGGCGTTAATTGCTGTGCCAACATGGCTGCTTAATTTCTGTATAATTAAAATACAGAGACAAGATCATTTATAAAGTACGTCATAGGTATATATACTTATCTACTTGGTACATAGGCGTAGCTTGATGTAGCTTGACAGGGTGGTGATGGGCAAACTAAGATGATTTGGTAGGTCACACTGTTAAATACATTTTAGCTTTTTTATGTAACGCCAGTTGTATTCGTCTGAAAGAAGAAAGTCATGTACACCTAGGATGGCTAGGATGAGGGTATCAGAAGAGCTGAAAACAGAACAAGGTGTCTGAAAATGTCATCCAGCGAGGTCTTTAAATTTGCAGCTGGTTTCGACATAGATAGCTAGCTATTTGAATAAGACCACCTTGAGCCATTTACAGAGGTATGCACAGAAACAAGTTGCTGTAAACAGAGCTGTTTTTAAAAGGTAAAAGGGTGTTGTTTTACACAGCTGTTAAAGATTTTTAACCAAGGTATGTTACAGACATGACATTTCATTAATACCCTAAAGAACCATACCAAATAGGCATTCAATGTCCCCTTTAAGGCCCTAGTTTGGAACTAGAAACCTGGACACAGTCTGAAGTAATGTAGTAAATGTATAGTCATTTGCATGTAGGAATAAATGACTCACTATGACTGCATCCTCTTTATTCCACATGACAGTGATGCCCATTTTGTAGTGGACCCTGATGTAAATTGTATTCTCTTCCACATGGATTCCTGACTCATACACAGGCAGTGTTTCACTAAATAAAAGAAAATATTCAAATTAAAGCCAGATGATATTTTTTTAATCTATTTTGTGTTTGATGAGGGAGGAAGTGAGCAGCACTTCACTTCCCCAGAATCTTACTTTTTTCCATTGACCATAACCTGGCTCTTAGTCAATATAAATTCGAAGCTATTGATGGTAACCCTGACTCTGCTGATCTTTGGGCTTTCTGGTGTTTTGTTGCGTTCCATTCTCTTTACATGAACCGAGAACCAAGGACTGGGGTCTTTGCAGTCATACACCAGCTTATACTCGCACATGCCTGGGAACTGATAAAAGTCTCCATCGAATGTCTTGAAGTGGAAGTTTCCCCACATGCTACAGATGTTGTTGACATGGTTACGGGCATGAACTGGAGCTAAATAAAAGAGAATGCAAAGACTTACATGTTCACATACAAAATGTTATTTATCAAGCATGGTTTTGCTTAAACTTTAATCTTTTAACTGTCACCGTCCCCTAAGAAGGATGCCTAAGTTTATTTAACTATATTACAAATAAATCCTAATCTAATTATGACAAACATGTTCACACTGTCAGTTTTTGGGATTGACAACCGCATTTACTTAAAGGTGTGAGTCTCGAAATGTCCCGTTCACACAGCAGCTTGCAGCCACTTTTTGAATACTGTCTGTATGAACGTGCAACAGGAGTCAAGCCACTGATCTATATCGCTTATTGCGTTCTAAACTGTCATTAGGCCTAAAATCACCCGATTTGAAGTGTATCATTCACACAGGATTAGTTTTTAGGATATGTGTATGTAAATTAATTTTAATTTAAGATATTATCTGGAATGTTTATGGTCTTTTCGGGCAGGATAAGCGATATATTGAAATCGTTTAGGTGGGTGTGTCAGCTGCACACTTGCGGACACGCCCACCTATATTTGCAGAAAATATATTTCTTTATGTACCTAATTATGCAGAAAATTATAAACATGACCATATATCTGGTATTAGTATCTAAAATTGATTTGAATATACAATAAATAATACAGTACAAACCTCTGTTACTATATTGCTCATTGTATTGAAATTCAATTCATGTCTTTAAGTTCATACTGTATGTAGTCAGCGTTATTTCTCAGAGTTATGATGTGTATATTTGTAATGTGTCTGATTGAGCAGCATCTATTTCAGCCTCTTGTAATGATTTACTGAAATTGCCGTTTCCATGCGAGTAAAATGTTAGGTATATGTGATGAATTAATGTTATTATAAATTATTAATTGTTGAAACATGCAGTTAGCCTACTGAATAACTGTACAAGGTGAATTAAGGCATATGTATACAAAGCATAAATCTTTATTCAGATTTCTGAATGAGCACTTTGTAAACATATGTTGAACGTTCTATGTTTATCATGTTCATCCAATGTAACTGACTGTGATGTAGGCTATACGAACGTAAATTTTTAATAAGCAGAGGGAATTCCCGACAGTTGTACACATAACCGTTTACATGCTTAGGACGTTTGCATTGTGAAAATATACAGTGAGACTTAGGATATAAAAACGCTGACTTGTTATCTGATGCTTTCTCATTAAAATCGTGTAATTTCCTATTCATTCAATAGAATGTATGCGCGTACTAGGGAATACTAAAATGGCGGCGCAGTGGCTTCACTTTTATGACGTCATGAGCAATCCAGTTCTCTATTATAGATCAGTTAGTCAAGCCCATATTCCTTACAAGTAACTATAGCAACAGACCAAATCAATATAAAACATGGCGACGTCCGTAAAACTTAAAGTATTACCAGTTTCTGACACTACATAAGTCCAATCTAGCCGCGAGTTCATCCATCAAATCATCATTAACCGACAACAGCTTTTTGAGTGGACGGGAGAGGGCGGCTCCGGTGGACACTGAATATAAAACTTTCAGGTGACACGCAGCTTATTTTTTCCGTCATTTTAAGTTACCGAAACCACAATTAAAGGCACTCAGCACATGGTAGACGCGTGTTTATACGGCAGAGCGGCTCTCTAAATAACGTGACTGAGAACATGTTCCCAGTGTTGCCAACTAATTTTCAGGGGAAGTTGCTAAAGGAAGGTGGATTTGTTGCTAAAAGTTGCTAAATGATGTTGTGAAGTCATTGTGCGATAGCGTCATTATGTAATCACGGCGTAAAATTGGGCCACTGCGTCAAATTTCAGCAAAAAATTTACATGTTCATTTAGATTTGTTTGTAAAATGATGTAAATGCATAAAATAGTATAAAATAAATATAAATAACTATTTTCAAATACAACATTTAATTATTAAACACTTGCACATTTTTGAACAATTTAAGCTAGTAAACTAGTAAAACTATACATTCTGTGCAATTATAGTTTTAAGGAGTGTATTAGTGGTTAGTTAGTATGCTACACTCTGAGAAGAGTCTGTAAAAATAGGGCACAATCTACTATGTGAATATAAGGGAATTTTCCATATTGTTTTACCAGTAACTTTTCCATTTTTCTAGATATTTTTCTTGCGGTGTACTAACTGGTCAGCGATCGCAGGTACAAGCTACTAACAAGGTATATAATAAATGAACAATTATTCAATTAATTAATTATTGTTATTAAATTAAACTTAATTCATGTGATGTGTGTACTGCTAGGCACTTTGGTTTCCTCTTTTTGTGTAATTTAGATGGAAAACGTGTGCCTTTTTATCGCTCAAGTCACTTAGCAAAAGTTGCTAAAAGTTGCCAAACAGATTTTAAAAATAGCTAAATGTATTGCTAGGTGCTATTGGAAGAAAAAGTTGCTAGGGTAGTCTGAAAAGTTGCTAAATGTAGCAACAAAATTGCTAAGTTGGCAGCACTGCATGTTCCGTTCACACGGCGTGTGTTCCAAGAATGCAGTTGTGAGTCCTGAAAATTTCACGGGTGTGAGTTCGGTTATAGAATACGGTTGTCACACCCGTTAATAACCGTACTGTGTGTGAACGTAACCGTATTAATGACTCAAATACAGTATTGACAACCGTTTTCTGCTGCTGTGTGAATGTGGCCATATCATTGGAAAGGTCTAGAACTCCTAAATAGATATTTTACCACTGTTTTTGTTGCAGATTATGTAGGAACAGTCATAGATTAATTTATGACAAGAGTGCACCTCAAAAATCTATATCATAACAGGAGTTCTGACCTTAAAAACTCCAAATCTGACATTGTATTACCATTGAATTGGTACTTCAAATTCACATTAGAAAATGTATTTGTTCAATTTAAGGTTGGATAGTTCTATGTTCAAAAATGGGGGTGACAGTTAAAGGGTTACGTAATCATTTGAGGTGTTTTATTTAGTTATATGATATCTGCATCTAATTTAGAAGCATTTACAACAGCTTCAGTTTTAAACAAGAAGAAAAGTCTGCATTTTACTTGTATTTACTTGAATATGTCAGTGACACATCTTTCCTTGCCACTTTTAAAAGCAAAATGTCGCCCTTGAGTTTAATGTGTAGGTCTGTTAGACATACTAAAGCAAGAATCTGTGACTAATTTTAAGTTATAGATTTTTTCATTGTAAATCATTGTAATTAGTACGTCTCATAAAGTATAATCCATGAACACAAATAATATATTCACCTGTTCTTGCAGTTGTTGTTGACCACATGGTGTTCATAGTTTTTCCGATACCTATAAAATCAAGCATAAAGTCTTTAAACAAAGAAAGACTCATACAGTCAAATTGTGTATCTTATAATGTATAATGAGCATTTCTTGCAGTAACTAATCATTTTTATTATTATTATTTCTAACCTGCTTGTATCGACTGCAGCCCCACCAGCAGGACGCCCCATCTCAGCATCCATATCTGGGAGATCCTCACAGTCCCCATGGAGAAAACACTCATCGTCAGGAGCTAATGCAAGCTACCTGCCAAAACTTGGCTCCTTTATAGTGACTGTATTATATAGTCACTATAATATTTTTCTCTGGAATATAATCTTTGATCAGAAGGAGGAGCCCAGTATATACATTTCCATTGAATTCTAAATAAATGTTTAACACCCCAAAGCTGTTTGAAACATTAAAACCTGGTGAGAAAAACACATCGTCATTGCATTTATCTCCATCATCTCAAATTAAACAAGGATGTGAGTCTAGGCAATGGGGGTTGCACAGTATTGAATAAATAGCTACTTACCTAACCATTGCTGATTCTGGGTTTGCAAAAGTCTATTTAGAAGTCTATTTAGACACACCATTGTGTGTCTTTGAGCAAAGCACAGACTGACAGCACTTTAAAAAAAAACTGAATACTCCCCATTTTGCTAAACTGTACAGTATATCAGCACTCTTGGAATGCCACATGGCAAATCAAATATGAAGACCAAAACATAATTTCAGCATGCGTCACAGTACACTGTAAAAAATATTTAACTTGCAAAAAGTTCTTCTAACGAAGTTTTTAGGAGTCAGTTTATTATTTAGTGTGAACTCAACAAAACTGCTCTAAAATGGTTAGCAAATTTTACTTAAATGCTTGTTCAAAACCTGTCCAAATGTTGTCCCAATTTATTAGTACAGTGCCCGTGTTTATTACACAGCTGCTGTTGCAGCCATTAAAATAGTTAAGTTTTAGTTTTTAATGGCAAAGTGGCTAGATTTTGTTTCGTTTCTTTATTAAAGGAGAAATCCACTTCCAAAACAAAGATTCACATATAATGTACTCACCCCATTGTCATCCAAGATGTTCGTGTCTTTCTTTCTTCAGTCGTAAAGAAATTATGTTTTTTGAGAAAAGTTGATTTAGAAAAAGGTTTGGAACATTTTATGTTTGGTAAATTTAAGCTTTTGTTTTTTAAAGTAACAACCAAGCAGTCAGCGGCAATCAGCTGAGCATATGTTTGGTCAATAGCCTTCTCAAATCAATAAAGTAAAATCTATAGACATAAAACACTTGATGCATTTCACAATATTAATTTAAACATTTAACCTAGATAAATGTGCACTGTTAGTGTTACGGAGTGAGGAATGAAGCGTGAAGCGGGTGGATCCAATTGCAAACTTTTATTCTGGGACATTGACAAAGACATGGTCATAGCAGGCAGGGTCAGACAATGGCTAACAGGTATATGCGGGCAAGACACAAGAGTAGTCCGTAACACAGGCGAGGGTCGACCCACGGCGAACGTTATCCGATGGGCGAGGCAATAGAGTAATCCGAATAGACAGGCGAGAGTTCCAAAAGGCTGGCAGTGAAACAGACAAGACGATATAACAATGCGTAGGTTCAAGACTCGGTTGACTAGGGACAAGAACAAGACTAGACTAGACTAGGAAACACGAAGGAACTAACTGGCTCCGTACAGTTGCTAACACACAAACTAGTATTAAACGCAATCCAATACTCGGTGACAAGTGACAGGAAGTCCGGGGTTTAAATAGTGTCTCTGATTGGGTGATAGCCACAGTGGCAGATGGGGAACATAGTCCGGGGTGTTGTGTAACAGTCAGTGTGATATGAATGTCAAAGCGACCTCTGGTGGCAAGCAGACTGATGTTCAGGAATGGGTTCGTGACAGTTAGACACATATCCAATCATATGTGTGGAGAGTGGAAGCTAAAGCATTTTGCCTTTTTTTCTTAATAACAGTAGAAACCTAAGAGTAATACATAATTTGGAACTGCAAAAGGTCTTTTATTTGTGTGCACTCACAAAATCAACAAAACTTTGTGCTTTCGTAAAATAAAGAAAAACGTACGCTTTTTGCCGTCTCTTGAGGAGGAACGCTGATCTGAAACTCAGCGAATATTTGCCTCACAGAAATCTTAAATATATCTATAGAATGCTTTAAAAGACCTTTAAAAAACGAAAGAATTCATGTAATAAAATGAATGTTATATTGCGTAAAGTTAATGTGAAAATTATACCTACCCCGCCCAAAAAGAAAAAAAGAAGTCTGTGGCATCCAACCTGTCTTCACATTTAACATGAAAAACGTCGGCTTCAACTTGGTTAACTGGCTGATGTATGAGAAAAATAAAACAATGTTGTCAAAGTTGCTTTTTCAGAGGCAGGCTAAATTACTACTATTGACTGTCATGAATCTGGTCCTGAACGCCAGTCCAGAGGTCACGTTGCCATTTTACATTACACAGACTTTTGCACCACACCCCGGACTACATTTCCCATCATTCATTGCGCTGATGACACACACAGCTGTAACCAATCAAGCACACTATATACTCTTCCTAGTGGCCGAGTATTATATTGCGTTTAGCACTCGTCTAGTGTTAGCAGCTTTATGGAGCCTCTTGTTAGTTTCTTAGTCTAGTTCATCGTGTTTCTAGTTAGTTTATCCTTGTCTTGTATCCTCGCCTTGTTATATCATCTTGTCTGCCTTCAGCCTGCCCTGGACTTTTCGCCCGTCATGGATTTAACCCTTTGACTTGTCGTTCGAACTCTGTTCGCCCCTCGTATGAACTCTAGCCTGTCTATTTGGATAACCCGTCTGCCTCGCCCATTGGATTACATTCGCCGCAGATCAACCCTCGCCTGTTTAACGGACTACTCTTGTGTCTTGTTCTCACATACCTGTTTGCCACTGTTTGACCCTGGCTGTATTTGACCATGTCTTTGTTTAACAAAGCTATGCGCTTGGATCCGACCACTTCCAGTCTCCCTCGCTCCATTACAATGACTATAGTCACACAATGTTTTATTGACTTTTTTTTTAATCTCTGATTGATCATTTTCATGCCACGTTTTCTTTAACATGCATTCAGTTTTTTTTTCCCCGTTTATTTCGTGCTGCAAATATTAAAGAGGAAAAGATCATTGATTCACATGTCGCTCTATCTGAGGCAAATGCTGTATAGTTATCTCACTACAAATTAAAGAGCGTAAAAAAACATATATTGTTTGTATTTTATCATAGGCTGAGATTTGCCATTAATAATGAATGGACTTAAAAGTGTCAAATATTATTTCCAAGCATTTTTGCCGTAAATAAAACAGCTTACGTTGCGTTATGTACTTAAGAAAAATGAACAAGTTAACCGAGTTGGAGCCCATAATGATTGGGGGTCCCGTGCAATTTTTTTGCATATGGGCCTGGGGCTGACTTGCTACGCCACTGGGTCCACCGAAGTGCTTTTAACCGCACAGCGTTATTCTATGTGTTGGTGTAATGCACTTAGAGATACGCTGTGTGGGCTGCGCCGACTTGCGCATAAGATCCACTATGTGCTACCGTATCTTTGGACCAGAGCTGACTATGTTCGCACTGCGGCAGTTCATGTGACACAAAGCGAAACCAGACTTCATTCTCGTCAAAGGAATGCCTATTTACACTGTCTGAATCATTCCCTATTCCCTATATAGTGCACAGAAAATACTAATTCTGTGAACAAGTAACCGAGTTCAGCCGCAGCTTCAGTGTCTATTTATAGTGTAGGGGGTGGGACGCTTCAGAATCTAGAGAGCATTTGATTGGACAGAAAGTTTGATGAGAAGCTGAAGTGTAGGGTGATGTCATCAAACTCGTTGATTCCTATTGGCGGAAGTGAGAGACTGAGAAGTTTTGAATGCTTATATCTTGCAAATGAGAATTTTGTCCCTGTTTTGAAACACACTAGCTTATAGATAACCTTAAGGATAACATATTCATACTAAAAGCTAAAAAACTTCAATTTTGATTTCATGGGGACTTTTAAAATGATTTAGTAGTTCCTTGCATTGCTAAATTTTTAGTTTCAATAGACTGCCTGTTACTCATTAGAGGAACAAGAGCATTTAAGTTATCAGCTGTTAGTAAACTTAAAAGTTGTTTTTCAATGATGTACAAAGAAAAGAATATAATTTTCTGCCTTTAGAAGTCCTGTTTGTTTAATGACTGATATTTCTTGATTCTGCTGCAACACGTGCAGAAAAAGAGAGATGTCTGGTACTATCAAAGAACTTTGATACATCACATGGCCATTATAATTATTACAATAAATATATTTCGTATTGAACCAAATCAATACAGTGGTCTACTTTCCAAAAACATCCTGGTATTGTTTGTAGTGATCTTGATACTTGATCACATTTGCTAGTTTGTAAATACTTTTCTTGAAGGATAAATTATACATCCTGTCAAAATTCCTGTTACATTACTATGTAAGCACATTTTTTCCCATATAAGTTTAAAATATGGGAGTCTTTAACCAGTGCTAAAGATTGGGAGGAATTCTGACATTCTCACAACGTAAGAGTTACCCTTTTAACAACAGCAAAATTAGCAAAAATTAAAATCCTGGCATGCTATAACTGTCCCATGACTGTCTATAAACAAACATAATGATATAAAATAGGAACATAGGAGCAGTAGATCATTTCAAGGTGATTTGTACACTTAAAGGATTATCTCACTTCCAGAATAGAGCCCTCTAAAGTTGCATTTGGACCTTCAACCCATTCGCCACAATTGAAAAATCCTGGAATATTTTCCTCAAAAACCTTAATTTCTTTTCAACTGAAGAAAGACAGACATGAACATCTTGGATGACATGGGGGTAAGTAAATTATCAGGAAAATTTTATTCTGGAAGTGAACTAATCCTTTAAAGATTTCCCTGCTTTGATTATTTTAACATTCAAAAGTATCTTCATTGTATCATACAGTTTTGACCGTACTTGGTCATTTTTTTATACCCATACAGTGATTCACGAGTTCACACTTACATATAATAAACTGAGTAAAGGTAATGCGTATTTGGCGTGCTGTCCGGGAGAGGGCTCTGAGCCCGGGGCACTGCCCCTGCCCAGGGAGAGGGGTCCGAGCTAGGCATTTTAGTCCGAACCCAAAGCGCTTCCCCCTAGGGAAGGAATGGGCTGAAGATGAGGAGTCAGGGTGGTGGAGGGGTGCTGAGAGATGAGAAAAATGACGGTAAGACTGTTTTGGTTATTTGTAGGGATTCTCTCATGCTGGTTGGATAGGGAGTGTGATTGCTCATGATGAAATGGCCGTGTTAATCATCTCTGCATGCTCCTCCCGAAATTTGTTAATAAAACTAAACATCATGGTGCTAGGAACACCAAAGTCATGACCAAATTATAGAAATTTATAAATAAATACATAAACACCATACACAAACTCGTAAATATTCTCAATAAACGACTCAATAAACATTCCTTTAGTTTTAAAATGCCTTTTTAATTGCTTTTCATTTCAAGCACGCAAAACAGTACATATTTATTCTACCAAGAAAAAAGAACAGCTCTATAGATAAAGTTTAAGAAATGTTAAAGCATTTGCAATTTAAATTAAATGAAGTTTCTTAAAGAATTCGTATTTCAGAGTCTTCAGGTGGATGATTCACTGCAGAAACCTTGCCTTTTGTTTGGCTGCCTTCAGTGAGTGTGTGGCTTGCTTCTGCTCAATGACAGTTAGTTTTGCTGCAGCCGCACTCCTCAACATGGAGATACGTGTGGGTCACTATGTCTCCGTTTATGCAACCAAGATTTACCGTGCGATTACTTGAGCGAGTGGCCTGGCAACAGCGACAAGAGGACAATTCAGGATCAGTGTACCTATGAATGTGAGAAAAAGAAAAAAACACATGTAAACAATTTCAAATCACGTCTGTTTCAGCTGGGATGACACTTATGTCGGTTTTCGTAACACAGTCTGTGCCTACTCACCTGCTATAACTTCTACAGTCTCCACCACAAAATGTCAGGTCCATTCTCTTCTCTGACTGACAGTTGTTGTGATTTATGTAATCGCGAACGGTCTGCACTTGACATCCCTTAACTTGGTCCACACCTACAAACACAGGCAATTGAACACACATTAATAATCGTCTCAAATCAACCAAAATTCACATTGTGAAAAAAAAATAAAAATTACTCACAAACTTGGCAGCAGCCATCAGGAGACTGCTGGACGGTGCCCTGTAGAGCGAATCACAAAGGCAGAATGTCATCAATGTGATTTAATAACCATGATCAATCAGTATAACATGTAAATGTGTGTGTGTGTATGTGTGTTTGTGTGTTATTTGAAGTACTGACAGGCTGGCAGTTGGAAATGTTGAAGGGAGGGCACTGGACTGTGTGTTTGTCGGTGATGAACTGTCCATTAACTTTAGTACATGTGATTTTATCACAGCCCTGACTTGTAGTTGGCAAACTGTCTCCTTCCTACGAACCAAATGAGAACAATGTCAAATTCATTGCAAAAAATTGTTGGGAGGAATTAGATTTCAAGGAATAATGACTAAGGATCTATTCTAAAGGAATATCCATTCCTTTAAGTTCCATTTAACCTGAATATTCTGCACCTCAAGGCGACTGAATTTTGGACATCTGACTTTACCTTCAGCATATGATTGACGCCATCCATATTGACAATACAGTGAGTTTGCACGCACTTTCCACAGCAGTCGTCGTAGTTCGTTTGAACATATTCATAACCCTGTGAAAAACAAAAATTAAATGAAATCAATGAAATTACACTCAGTCCTGAAACAAGCTGATCAGAAGCTTGTCATGCAACTTACAGGATCACATTTCTCAATGCATGGCACAAATGAACATCTGATCTGGAACAACTGGGTTTTAGGATCCACGTCCCATGTACAGGTGCATTCCTGACATTTAGCAACGGGGACGGTGGTACCAGGCTGAGGGAAGTCATGGGAGAGATGAGCATGTAAAACTTTTATTATTAAGTCCTTAAAATTAAAATAGTAATATTACGAGTCATTTTAGATACCTCATATTCCATATTTTTGTGGACGCACACTTTCTTTGGCTCTGAGGAGGCAAACAACAAAACACAAAACTATATTAAAGAGAATACAGACACCATCTGAGAAAAAAATAAGCATGCAAATGTCACAAAAATGAACTGAAGTGTTAATAGTAGCAATACCGCATATGATTTCTGGACAGCATTTTCCGTCAGGCACATGCAGGACTGGTGAATACCCAACTGGACACTTGTTATACATAGTTGGGCACAAGCTGGCATCACAATCTACATCACACAAAGGAGACTTAAGAAAAGGAGGATGTGAACCTAAAGCAAAACTCCTGAATAAGCTGCACATGAACTTACTGCACACTTGATTGCTGCAGCATGGGTCTGAAGGATTGCTGACGTTGACCAGCACAAGGCCAGGCAAAGTGCAGATCACAGGTTTCACATCAGGACACTTCTTGGGCTTACAGATCACTGATTTGCTGGCCTTATCGCAGATACACTCCTCGCAGTTGTACTCGAAAACCTCGTTGAACTGACACAAAATATATAGAGAGTTTAGTTTAAAGTCGTGTCTGGTCAGTATTTATTTATTTTTTTTTTTGTCTTTTTTTCACATTTTGTTATGTTGCTGCTTTATGTTAAACTGCTTTAAAGTATGTTTTCACACATCAGTCTACACTCCATACACCATAATGGCAAAGCAAAAACTGGTTTCTAACATCTTTGCACATTTATTACAAATAAAAGACATAAATGATCCTATTGCATAAGTATTCATACATTCTGGAACAGTTGAAATTCAGCACAGGAGCATTCATATTGCTTGTAGATGTTACTACACTTGAGTGAAGTTAACCTGTGGCAAATTCAATTGAATGGGTATGATTTGGAAAGGCACACACATCTTCTTAAAAGTTATAACAGCTGAAAATGCATATAAGAGCAAAAACTAAGCCCTGATGTAAAAAAAAAACTGCCTGTAGAGGCTGGATCAAGCCACACATCTGGGGAAGAGTTCAGAAAGAAATTCTGCTGCATTGAAGGTTCTCAGAAGCATGTAGTCTCTATTACCCTTAATGGAAGAAGTTTGAAACAACTGAGCAATTGATGGAGAAGGGCCGTGGCTAGAGTGGTGACCAAGAACCTGATGGTCAGTCTAGTTGAGCTCCATGATCATATATGCAGATGGGAGAAACTTACAGAAGGACAAACATCACTGCAACACTCCCACCAGTTTGGGCTTTATGGTGGTGTGGCAAGATTCAATCCTCAGTGAAAACACACTTTGAATTTGCAAAAAAACATCTAAAGGACCCTCAGATTGTAAAAAACAAGATTCTGTGGTCTGATGAACCTCAATTCCAAGCATCATGTTTGAAGGAAACCAGGCACTGCTCATCACCTGCAGAGTAACATCCCAACAGTAAAGTGTGGTGGTAGCTGCCTCATGCAGTGGGGCTGTATTTTAGTGGCAGGGACTGAGGGCCTCATCAGAGTAGAAGAAAAGCTCAATGCACCAACATATTGAGATATTGAGCTTTAATGAAAACCCAGCCCAGAGCATTCAGTGGCTTACAGACAACTCTGTGAATGTTCTTGTGCGGCCCTGCCAGATCCTGGGCTTGAACGCAATCAAAATTTCTGGAGTAATATGAAAATGTCCGCCAGACCCTGTCCAAGCTGACAGAGCTTGAGAGGTGCAGAAGTGAGGTGAAGAATGGCAGATAATTGCCAAATGTTGATGTGCAAATCTTGTTGCATCATACCCAAAAAGACCTGAGGCTGTAAAGGCACATCACTAAATACAGAGTTAAGGGTATGAATACTTATGCAGTGTACTTATTTCAGTTTTTTTAATTTTTAATAAATTCATGAAGCTGTGACAATTCCTTTTTGGTTTTTGGTTTGTCATCATGGTGCATGGAGTGTAGATTGATGTGGAAAAAAGTAATTTAAAACAGTTTAACAAGGCAGCAACATAAAATGTGAAAAAAAAAATGAAGGGGTATGAATACTTTCGCAAGGCACTGTATACAGTTCTTTTTTTTTTTTATTTGATCTATAAATGAATTCTAGTATTGAGTTAAAACTGTTAAACATCGCCGTACCTCACGTGGTGTTTCAGAGGCATCCAGGCATCCTAAAAACAAAAAGGGAAGAACAAAATAAAACAGGTAATTTCTTGATATACAGGATGATGCAGAAAGGCAGAAAGGCACAATGTTTTCGTACATCTCAATGTACTTGCATGCACATAAACTTGACTTAAAGGCTTCTCACCGCATTTGTCCACACAGACTCCTGATTCCTTGTTGAAGAGCAATGAGCCCTCAGGACAGAAGCAGCCCTCTGTGGGAACCTTAATGACGCTCTGTCCAGGTCTAAAAAATATATTATTTTTTTATTAAACGCATATCACCTGAGATTCATTCCAATAAACATCTGCATAACAAGCTTTATAATGCTCTTAAACTGCACAATAATACTGTTTGGTTTTTTTTCCAAGTATAAGTCTGTCATATTCCCATCCCTCAATTTACAATACTAAAAGCCATTTTTACCAACAGTCTTTTGGCGTTAAAATAGTACCGTCTGGAAGGCACACAGAGAAGAATTAGCACTGAATAGGCTTGGACAGAATTATTTTTGTGCCTGACCTTATTGAATCTGCATTTGTTTCCCCTACAGACACAAACTTTATGGAAGGAGAGTATTAAAATTAATCATGCAACGCATTTTACTAAACTTTATTTGTGCCATTACTTAATGCACCCCCAGAAACATGTCTTAAAGCAGGCGGTAATTTGCGCTGCTCTTGTTAGATTGTGCTGGTTATTATGGAAATATGGCTACTTCTGTGTTCTTTAATGTGCGCATTGTTAGTAAATCACACGCAGAATTTTCCTCTTTCATCTGGGCTTTTATGGAATTGCTCTCTAATGGTAATTTGCCCTGTTTAGTAAAAGTGGCCTTTTAGCACTAAACTTTCATTTCTACAAACATTTCGATTATCGGGCATACATATCAGCACAGGTTGGTGGCTCAGCTTGACCACAAGGATTGTAGACTTTATCTGCTGGACATTCAACATCTGAGGAAGAAAAGACAAATACAACACTTAAATAATCTCAATAACTTGTAACCAATAATATTTAGTGCAGCTAATATGCAAATGCAACTTACTGCACAGGTTAGTGTAGTTCCTCCAGTGTATGCAGATGCCTAATTGAGAGCAAGCCCTCGCGTATGTCTGCAGACTGGTACAAACCACGGCAGGGTTGCTCATATGACAGCTGTCATATTCACATGCCAAAAAGAAGTTCTTGGGGGACAGATGGGGATGGCACTCTTTGAACAACCTGAGAAAGACAGTAGTAGTAAGTCTCACTTTGGAAGCTTTATATATTAAAAATTTATAATAAAGACATCCACTCACCCGCTCATGAGGAGGTTGCAGTAAGAATGGGCCTGACATGGCTTAGATGTAGGTTTAATAGTAGCACCCCCAACAGTAGGTAATGCAGTTGGTGGAGTGCAAATTTCACCATTCACACCCTTGGCTGGCCAGTAATCCGCCATCACTGCACAGTCATCCACCAAGATTCCTCCGGGGATCATGCAGTCATCAGCCTTGTTGTTGTTGCATGTTCCTTAGTGAGAATTATTTGGAATAAATTAGATGGGTGATGCATAAAAACCATCAATGCATTGTGATGTCACCATCCATGACTTACCACAGTGACCTTGTGTGTTGTTTCCAAAAAGCTGGTATGGCAGATTGATGCCAAAGCCAGTGGCTCCAAATGTTAAATTAACACGCAGCATTGGAATACTCAGGATCAAGTCTAGGCCTGAGCTTATAACTCTCACACCATTACGAGCATATGGTAGTTGTAACTTCTTATTGTTCTCAAATGCCTGTTATGACAGGAGACAATGACAAAAACATTTTAGGCTACTTAGCAACGCAGACAAAGCATGTTATTCATTACAAATCTAGAAAGTCTCACCTCTAGGTCTGCACCTCCCATGAGATTGTGATTTGTAAGTGTTATGACTAGTTTGTTGTAAGAGACAATAATAGATTTGGGACAGGATACACGCTCAACAGGGTCACAGTAGACACTGTCGATGTAGATCTTTAAATGGTACTGAGGCCTAATTTCCTCCATTAATACATAAGTGCAGTTTCCTTGATAACTGTAGAAGTGTCCATCAAATGTGACATAATGTGGGTCACCCCAGCCTTCACAAAAGCCTATGATTAAGAGATACAAGAGCATTCAGTTATTTGAACTGAACAAGCTACTCGAATTTGGTAAACACTAAAGGATTTACTCACCTCAATGTCATTCAAGACATTCATGTCATTCATGTCTTTCTTTCTTCAGTTGAAAAGAAATTAAGGTTTTTGAAGAAAACATTTCTGGATTTTTTTCTTATGTGGTGGCCAATGGTCCGAAGGTCCAAAATGACCATTCGTTTCATTAGATAAGACCCTTATTCCTCAGCTGGGATTGTGTAGAGCCCTTTGAAGCTGCACTGGAACTGCAATTTGGACGCTCAAACTGTTGGCTGCCATTGAAGGCCAGAAATTCCTGGAATGTTTTCCTCAAAAATCTTAATTTCTTTGTGACTTCCATTCTGGAAGTGAACTTCTCCTTCTTCTAGTCTGTGTATTCAAGCCCTGAGTTTCTTTTGTTCATTTTTCAGTCTTGTTTATGGTAACACGTAGTGTGTTGCTTTGTTTCCTATGTTTATTAAAACTGCTGCACTTTGTTTGTATTACTGTATTTGTCCAGTATATGTCACAAAAGTGACATATACTGTATATTTTGAATTAGACAGACGCAAGAATGTATACATTTTTAACCCAAACGACTCATGATATAAAATAGCCTATTATTTCTAAATTATGTTGTTGAAACTTGCTAACATTTTAAGTGGACCTCAGAGAATATAATACAATTATTTTAAAAAAATGCAGTTCATGATCCCTTTAAATGTGAATGTGATTGAAAAGACCAGTTTACTCACAGTCACATGCATAATATTCACAGCAGCCGTGCTCATCTTTGACAAGCACTGGTTTTTTGCCATTTTGACAGGTGATGTTCTGCAGTGGAGGGCATTCAAATGGGACAATTTCGATGATATTGCCTTCTATGCACTTCGCCATGATGCAGTCACACAAGAAGAACGTCTCATTGGTCTGGTGATAATGAAAAATTAGACAGAATTAGAAAGACTAGTACATGCAAAATTGCAATGCAGACTACATTGTATTTGAATTGCATAATAGATAAGCTTAAAAGTACAATTCTTATGTACAAAAAATTCTATAAAGTATAAGTAAGTATAAAAAGTAAGTATATCAAACTGTACGTTTACGTCCCATTCAGGACAGACGGGTGGAGTTGGTGTAGGAGTAGACGTAGCAGTAGAAGTAGGTGTTGGTGTTGTAGAAGACATTATGGTAGTTGTTAGTATAGGGGTAGGCGATATGGTTGACTTTGTTGTAGTAGGCGTCGTAGTAGTTGTCAGTAAAGAGGTAGATAACGTGGTAGATTTTGTTGTTGGTGTTGTAGTAGGCTTTGTGGTAGTTGTTGGAATAGGAGTAGATGATGTGGTTGGAGCTGGTGTTGTAGTAGGCTTCATGGTAGTTGTTTGAACAGGGGTAGGTGATGGGGTTGCTTCTGTTGTAGTAGGCTTTGTGGT